>CM039680.1:239758978-240358978 GCA_022537955.1 Schmidtea mediterranea | reverse complement strand
CAATAACGCTAATTTTATTTTGCGTAATTTTATACCTGTAATTTTTTTATAAAAATTATTTTAATAGTGCTTTTTAAATAATTTCATGATTAAAGTTAATGTTTTTAATTAGAAATTCTAAACATTATTTTAACTGAACATTTGAATTACTTTCTAAATGTTTTATTACGACTAATTTTGTCTACTAATTTTTTCTTTTCATTTTTGGGGCAATATTTTATTAAACTTAATTTTTAACATAGACATTTCAAAAGCTTTGTAAATATGGGAGAATTTTATAATAAAAATTTATTTGAAAATTTGGAGATTAATAAATATTAATGCTCTTTCACCAGTTATCATACATTATCAACAGTTTAACTAAAAATTAAGAAAAAAAATTATTTATACATAAAAAATATATACGTAAATAAAATATGGCGTGAAAAAAAAAATACAAAAACTACACACAAAATAATTAAAAATACAAGCCTATGGACAAAATTATGTTCACAATCATTTATTGATTTTAAAAATATGTTATTTGAGAATATTTAAAGCTTTTAATCACATTCCAATTTGCATGAGTATTAGAGCAGTAAATAAGAGTAATGTAAATTGTAACTTTTATTTGTAATTTGAAAAATAATGATGAAAAAAACCATAGAAAATCGTAATTTATAATTGAAATATTTAATTTAGAGATATATACTTTTAGGTATTCCAAAATTGATGAAAAAAATATTGATCCTATTCAATGAATGAAAAATTTACTGCAATTACATAAAAAAAATATACCGAAATTATTTTAAAAGATATTTAAGAATTTGTATTTAAATAAAATTTTAATAAAATTTACTAATTTTGAAAGTATTTATAAATGACCTGAAATTAAAAATAAATTTGATTTAAATTTAAATATTATTAACATTAAAAAATTTAAAAAAATTATGTAAAATTAATGTAAATTTAATGAAAAATAGCTTTTAACTTACTGTTTGCCCATAATATTTGTCTTTCATGCTGATTATTTATGGTAATTGATGTATTTAAAGATAGAAACTTTTAAAACCCTGTTAGTTTGCAATATTAAAAAATTATTTCTTTCAAATTTTTTAATATTTTTATTATATTCAAAAACCTAAATGAATGGTATCCTTGCACATGGATTTTAATTTCTGACATTAAAAGGTTTTGTCACCTAAAATGAGTATTTGAATGATAAATTTAATTAAGTCTCCTACAACTGCTTGGGTATTAAAATAAACCATTTAAAAAGGATATTTTAATAAAAAATACAAAAAATAAATTATACGAAAGAAATATTTTATTTTCAGCAAAACAAATACTATAAAATAAATATCTAGGAGTAAAAACATATCATCAATCTATCTTAATGGCCGTATGTTTCACAGACTGAAAGACATCTGAATAGATTAAAGTCCCAATAAAAACAAATAATGTCGAAATCCATTGAATACAATGAAAATTTACGCCTGATACATACAAAGACAACATCAAGCTGAAAAACCGACGAATAGTCATTAACAAAACAACGGTCAAGCTCCCATTGGTCACAATCAATCGAAAATAAAGATGCAGCAAACCGAATTGGCTTAAACCGTTGATAAGAAATAAAAGCCAAATAGGAAAGAAAAGGGAACCGAATGGAAAACAATTAATTTTAACACTGGTCAAATTCGAAGCTATTTGATATTCCTGGCTAATATCATGATGAATAAAGGCAAACGGCAGTAATCCAATCAAATGAGTAAAGAATATATATTCTCCGACATGTTTGCCGTATTTAACAAATGTTTCTTCTTGTAATAGTGGCAAAATAGTTGAAAATATCAACGATATGGCTAATAAAATAACTCCAAAAATCATATTTCCTGACAAAGAGCTGCTATGGAATGAAGCATCGGTTAGAGTTGTAGTGAAAACTCCGAGCATTACCAAAATCACCGCGATATATTTGTTATTTCCGTATTTTCGATTTAAACAAAACCTCCCCGCAGCAATATTCAAAAGCAAATTACTGGATTTAATAATAGTTTGTAAGGCAATTGAAACATTGTAAGACAAACATCGATTGTTTAGAATTTGAATTATAAAAAACAAAATGACATTTTTAAAGTATTGTTTCAGTGAGATTTGAGGCTTTTGAAACCCATTTTTGTATTGAATAATAAATTGCATTCCAATAACGGAAATGTACTGAATAAATGTCAAAAGATAAGTGCACTGAGAACATTGTTTAATTAAAATATCCAGAGTGAACAAATTGATGAAACTGACAACTGTTGAACAAATCAAAATATTCATTTCTAGAAATTTTACATGTAAATGTAAGTAGATATTTATAACTAGATATTATTAACTCTTTTAACTCAACAAATACTTCTCATTGTAAAGATATTATCAAATAATAACTTTTTATCAAGTCATTTTTTCATTTATTATGATCCGAAATAAATTTGAAATATTCATCATGATATTATAATAACATTTTAAATTATTACTGTTATTGTAACTGGTGAATAGACTATTAAAACTAAAAATCATAAAGAATTTTAAAATGAAATGTGTCATATTATATCTTATTTTGAAGTAAAATTATTTAAAAAATAATATTCAAATATAATAAAAATATATTTTCAAATTTCTTTGAAATGCATTGTTTAATTTAATTGTTAATATAATGTGATTAATATAAATATATTTGTAATCTATTCAAAACGATTAAGAATTCAATAAAAGTTAAATAGAATGTTTTAAAAAATAGTGTAACGATACAAAGTTCTGATAATCTAAACTATATCTATTCTGTCAAACTTTAATTTATTTATTTTCGAAGGCCTTTAAATGATATTTATTATAAAAAATACAATTAATTTGTTCCTTTTTCTTTATCATAAATGGTTAAAAAGATGTTACAAATTGTTTACGTTAAATTTAGTCAAACTTTATTAAATAACTATATTTCTAGTTATTGACACTACATTGTAAGCAGATTTCAAAATCTTTCATACGTTTTCAATCTGAGCAAGTATTATTTTAACACTGTTTTGAACTTACATTAATGCCAACACCTGCCTAAATATTCGAGAGAGCAATCCAACTTTCACACTTAAAATAATTTGAAAAGATGGAAAATCGAATGTCAAGTCTATGGCAATTTGGTCAAAGGAAGGAGTATTTCCATGCTAAAAAATCCAAGGTTTTAGGCCATAAAAATAGGCTACATGTCTAATCATCATATACAATATACCATATACAAGAATAGGACTGAATTTTTAAAAAGGGCATTAAACTATTTATCCAGTTCCTTAAATTACAATAAATAAATTTATTTTCATTATTAAATTAAAAAGAAACATTTACTCATGAATAAAAATTGATATATAGTATTCGACAACAATTCAACCAGTCAAAGTGATAAAGTGCAGTGAAAATTTAAATGAAGTTGTTGACTGATATTAATACCTCCTTATATGTTACTTATAACTGGAATCATTTAATATACAGCTAAAGGTTCGTGTTCTCATGCTACAGGTTTTCTGTATTTTTACCAACTCCCAAGAAAAGTTATTTGAACTAGAATCTATGCCAACTTTCTTAGTTATCCGTGGTTGTGCATACGCATTTCTAGAAATCTTTTATAAGGATTTTACGTATATACAATTTGCTTATAATTTTTTGTTTTTATTGCTTTAATTGTAATTTAGTCATATTTAAGGTAGTTTATAAAAAAATACCATGAGTTTGATACTATATATCAGGACTTCATTTTTAAGTATGATTATTGAAAAAAAAACTCCATTTGTATAAAAGCCATCAGCAATATCTTTAATAAGATTTTTGCACTTATTGTATTGTTTGTAAAAAAGTAAATTATTAAAATTTCATCAATGAAAATCATTTACTTTTTGTTCACCTTTAATTGGTTTTATTTTAATATTACATTAATTTTCATCACGACTTTAGATAAAAAAAATTTCCCATTGTAACATGAGCAAATGACACATTAAATATTTAAATTTTATTAATTCATTTTCTTTGGTACATTAATTAGGCAAATTGTGAAACAATGTTTAATTTTTTTTAAAATTATTATAAAATTTGATGTGAATTTTTAGGATTTTATAAATTTAATTTTCATAAATTTTGAATTTTAAATATTGTTCCAAAAAAAATTCATATGGAAAGAAAATTCCACACTATGATATACTTTCATTTAAAATTTTAATATCTTCATTTCTTAGTTTACGTAAATTTTAATAAAAAGTTTAGGTGGAAAAAACTTTTAACTCTTGTTTGATTCTCAGAAATTTCTTTCATTAAAATGTGCAGCTCGCTTTATTACCATTCATCATAATGTTTTATTTTTTATATTTCCATTGCTCACATTTTTTCTTATTAAATTAAATTTAATTAAATTTAATTAAATTTAATTAAATTTAATATTAAAAAAGAGTTGGTTGGAAAATGAAATTTACGTATTTATTATTATTTATTGTTACCTACTACTGATTATATAAAGTAATAAAACAACATTCAAATGTAAATATATAAAAGTCAGAATAAATAGGAAATTCGAACATTTAATTTTCGAAATCTAACATGAATGAATGCTTTTACAAATATGGTTTAGATGCGGTTCCATTTGACAGATTCAGAGAAATTTCATGTCAGCAATGTCTTTATTATTTGGGATTGAATTATTTACAAAAATCAAGCCCTGTTAGCAATTTATCCCGATTCATTCCGAGCGCCGATTACACAAAACACAAATTTATTGACTTTTGCAGTAAATGGTTTATCCGAGAAGACTGTTCAAGATTATTGCATTGTTGCTCAGATGCAGAATTATGTTGCAAAAATCAGTTGGATTACTATAAAAGTTACTCAGAAAATAATTCATCTTGCCCAATGGTTTGGGACGGATTTTCATGCTGGAATCCTGGAATCGCCGGAACAATTTCAACTCAAAAATGTCCCGATTTTATCTTATATAAATCAGGTAATTTATTGTCTAAAGGTGAAGAGTTTCTTTTTATCCATTAAATTAATTAAAAATAAAATCCGATAGTGGTAAAAAATAAAATGACTTTTTTAAAAAGTTTGTAAATATATTTCGTTTTGCGTTGTCTCTGTTTGCGTTAATAACATATTTACTCCAAAGATCCAGTTTAAATTTCAAATAGTTTCATAGAAGGACTTAAAGTTTTTATGATATAATTATTTTTAATTTATTTTTGATTTATTTAATCAATTCTTGCTGGCAATTGAATAACTTCTGATTCAGTTTGCAAAGCATTTTAAGAAGCAATTAATGACGCAAAATTGTTGTAATAAATCTTAAATTGAAACATAAAAATTTAGATTTTTATTAACATTTACTTTATTTTCTTTTATTTATTATATACCCACATCCCCCTCCCCTTTTTTCTGATCTTAAATTGTCGCAGTTTTAAAAACATAGATTAATTATTTTTCCACAGTTTGTATTTTATTGATGTTATTACAGAATTACAATTATGAAATATAATTTTTAAAAATAAAGGCAGTGTAAATTTTTTTTAAAGTTTTTTTCTAAAAAGCTCAATTAATAAACAAAACGTTTTAAAAATTATGTTAAATATTTCGAAATTTTAGTGATTTGTTTCTTATGATAAAATGTTTGCTTAATTTGTTTTGTAATACAGTTGAAATGTAGAAATTACAAAATACAAGTAAGTACCTTTAAATAAAATATATCTTTAATACACTTGCAAAATCATATTTATATTTGTAAAAAAGGAATAAATATTTTTTTCTGTTTTTTGATATTTTTTTAAATGAATTCGGTTTTATTTTTACAAATTTAGCATTTTTCGATAAATTAATCATTATTTAATTAACGTCAGTAAAAAATTAACCCCTTAACGCACATGTCCTAGAGTAAGTGTTACTGGCAAATTTGTTCATACCCGAGAGAGACTCGGGTATACGAAATAAAAAGTTTTGTTTAAGATTCTCTAACGGACAGTGTAAGAAATTAATTACATAGGTCTATATATTAATTATCAATAATAAAAAAAATGATTTATTTTTGCTGTTGTATCATAAAAAGTGCATTAACCAATTTTTGTGAAATTTATTAATTTTTTTGAAATTTTGTCTTTTAAAATATTTAAATTTATTTTTTTAATTAACCATGTTTGATAATAAGAATTTTGGTTACAAAAATTTTCTTCAAAAAGGTTTTTAAATTTCTCAAAAAAATTCTCAATTAAATTAATAATTAAATTGGTTATTAATCGGCCTACATAAGTAATATCCTGTTTAGACATGGTCCCGTTGATATTTATATCATGAATAACTGACTAAAGATCTAAATAATCATGAATCAAAGGCATAAATTAATTTTCAATATGTTGTCAGAAAGAATGATATAGATCACGAGAATGTATATCATTATATAATAAAGATTAAAAAGAAAGATGTAACAATAGAATCAAAAATCTAAAATATTTCTGACAAATTACAGCATTAATTATATGAAAAATCGGTTTATTAGCACATCGTAGTTCTAAATTTAAATCATTTTATTTTGGTGTTCTATCGGTTAAGAATGACAAATCCTGAAACCATATATCTTTACCTCTCTCGCTAAGAAAATGCTTAGTAAACGCTGTTGTAATTTCAAAAATACTTTGGAGACTTTTTGTCGAATTGATTTAGAAATCTTGAAGTTGTATCCATAATTTCTTGGATATTTAAAACTCCAGCCCACAACCCTTGTTGGTGTATATGACAGTGATACTGAAAGAAATCAAGAAAATCTTCATGATGAAGCCATTTTGACAACCTGTCCTAGCTTGGCTCCGTCAGTAGTAATTGAAACAATTTTATATTGATGCATTTGAGCAAGCTTTCTGAACTTGTAAATAGATCTTCCTCACATTTTTTCTTTTATTGAAATAATTGTTATTATTTCTTCTTTAATAGAAAAATCTTTAAAAACCATTCTAATAAAAACAATCATTAGTGATCGTTGTTCGTCAACTCGCCCATGGATTTCTCACCATGATAGTTGAATACAAAATTGACATTTTGATAAGAAAATTATAAATTATTATTATAAATTATTATTATTATTATTATTATTATTATTATTTTTATTATTATTATTATTATTATTATTATTATTATTATTATTACTTTATTTTTATTATTATTATTATTATTATTATTATTATTATTATTATTATTATTATTACTTTATTTTTATTATTATTATTATTATTATTATTATTATTATTATTATTATTATTATTATTATTATTATTATTATTATTATTATTATTATTATTATTATTATTATTATTATTATTATTATTATTATTATTATTATTATTATTATTATTATTATTATTATTATTATTATTATTATTATTATTATTATTATTATTATTAAGGTTACGTATTTTTAAATATTTTTAAAAATTTTTTAATAACTAAGTTAATAAAAATTTGAAAACTATTCCAATAAGATTTTCATAATATACAAATATGCCAATTATAAGAAAAGTGAGCAAATTTTTATTTTCATTGATAAAAAGATAAAGATTCAATATTTATTTTTAAGATACATATTCAGTATTTATAAATCATAATGCAAAGGGTATTGATGGTTTTAAACCGCTACTCAGTTGTTATAAGTAAACATGACATATACATTACTGTTTGTTTAAAACAGAAAATAATAATAAAATACTGTTGGTATCAGCCGACTCAATGGCTGGTTCTAAGTCCCAGGAAAAAATTATGTCATAATCATTTTATCTAATTCCGAAGAAAAGATATGTTATTGGAGCAATTGATACAGTTTTATATCACTGGCATTAAACGAGACGGTTGGTAAAATATTCGACATTGGGCCTTAGAATTAACAATGCATAAAAATATAAATTTTAAGATTTTATTTTATTCGAAAATTTTTAATATTCATGACTTAATTATTAGTGTAATAATAGTATATTTATTTCATTTTGTTTAAATTATTTTACTGGAACAAATAAATACATATTTTTAAAGCAGCTATTTATCCAAATTTTCATAATTTAGTTTTATCTTTAATTATGATGAAAAAATTTGAAAATCATAGAGATAAAGGAATTTTAAATATTTAAAAAAATTGCAAAAACAAAATTTATTCCCTTGAGAATGACATAATTTTCACAATCACTTGATCATGATTGCTATTTTTAACATAGAATAAATAAAATGATAAATTATTAGGAAGATTAATTCAACTTGATTACGAAAAAAGATTCTTCTTTAAAAATTATTTTAAGATCAGATATTTTCTCTAGAATGTATTCTGTTATTGTAATTTATTTATAAATTAAAAATAATTAATTAATTTAAATTGAAAATCCATAATAAGTGAAAAAGAATAAATTTCGCAAAATATAATTCTGTTTTAAATCTTTTGTAAAAATCTTTAAATTTTAATTTTTCAATTAAAATTTATGTGTGGCATTAATGAATTAAAAATTTAATAATGACAAACATATATTGTTTATTATTTATTTATTATTTCATTAATTATTTGAGAAAATCTTTGACAACAAAATAAAATATTTTTTTATAAATTTGAAATATTATTTTTGTAACCGCAATAGAGAGGATTTATTTTTCAATTTTTATCGATTAATTTTCTGAAAAAAAAATAAGCTAAAAGTATTATTTTGATCAAGATCAAAAATGACGAATTAGCATCCATAAATCAGAGTAGATTGATCATTTAATTAGATGCGTTTTCTGTTGTTTTCTTCATGGCATGAAAAGGAAATTATTTTAAAAAAAACAAATAAAAATTTTAATTCAATTTTTATAAACATAAAATTCTATTATTCAAATAAAACAGTAATTTTTGATATGAGAAAATGTATGTCATTTATAAATATATCTTTCATTAAATATTTTGATAGATAAACTAAAATCTTTCTACTAAACCTGTTTGCATAAAATAATAACATTTGCAATATAAAAAAATCAATAAACTTATATTTTAGAAACATACAGACTTACACGTGTACTGATTTTTAATATTGTATGAAATTACATTTAATATAAAAATTTAGAAAGTGGGCTAAAAAATAATTTCCACTCACAAACACAACATATAACAAAAAATGCATGTCAACTTTCGATATGCGAAAAAATTGCATGAAATAACAATATTTCTAATTTATATTTTTCGAAGTATCAAAAGCAGACAAATATTAAAAATTGAATGCCAATAACTCAACTGAATTCTATCTTTCTACTCATTGAGTTGTTGAAAAATTTATGCGAATAGTAAATGATAATTTAAATTTCATTTTAAACGGCTATTAGCTTATCAAAAAGTTCATTTACTCTTAAATTTACAAATTGGGAAAGATAAACTTAGAAATAATATAATAACTTAAAAGCATTATTTTATAAATATTTGCTATTTGTTCTCAAAATTCATAAATAAAATTAAACCTGTGGCAAATAATATAAAAACATTGGATAAACAATTTAAGATTCCCCCCATAAATAAATTAACATATTATATAATTTTGGTCTATAATACCACCAACTGACTTTTCTACGAATAAACTAGGAGGACCAAACTTATAGTTTAATTTGATGAAACAATGCTTTACTATAAAGTTAAAAGTCACAGAGGAAAACCGTCTACAAATAAAACAGACTCTCTATGTATTGTGGAATACTATGACAACATTACTAGAGTGTATGCTAAGATAATACCCGATAAGAAACAAAATACCATTGTTCCTATCATTTGCAGTCAAGTGCTAACAACAGCATAATCTGGACTGATGAACACAAGTCATATTCCAACTTAGACAGTTTCAACTATTATCACGGCACTGTTTGTCATAAATATGACTTCGTTAGTGAGACAACAGGTATAAACACGCAGGCCATTGAATCATTTCATAATGAACTTAAATTGGAGATAAAGAGGCGTAAAGGTATTAAAACCGAAAAGATAGAGGAGTTCCTGAAAGAATTTTGCTTTTTTTTTAACAACATAAAAGATCTACTCGCAGCAGTTTTGAATTTTATTCTTCAATTACATCATATTCTATTCTATTTTATTTTATTTTATTTTTACAACAATTTTAGATTCCCCATGGGGAATCTAAAATTGTTGATCCAAAACATTAATTGAAAATAACCAAATTTTGATTGATGACAAATTATAAGTCATCTTTCAGTTTGCACATCAACCTGGATTATAGATGTTATTACTCAACTCTAGCTCAGCGTTCATTCTCCTATCTCTTCCTCCAACGAAATTTTTTACTCCCCATTAATATTGATATGTGGTACCTGTCATTTAATTGTATTTTTAATTTGTTCAAGTAAGATTATTACTCGAATTGGTACAAAAAACAATCAACAATTTAGTTTCCATTAGTTAAAAGTTGCATTTACAAACCTATATAATAAGAGAAATTGAATCTAAAAGAATAAAAATTATACATCATAACAATAAAAATGAAAACAATATATGTTTGTATATAATGTGTATAATATATTCATGCCAATAACTCATATTTTCCAATTATTTATAAAATTTCTTGATTTAAAGTTTCGGTAATTAAATTAAATATTATTTTTGTTTCATTACAGAAGTTCAATAAATTAGATTTAAGCCAAACCTTTCAAAAAAGCTTGTTTAAAGCAATAATAATATTTCTGTAATAATTTTAAATAATAAACTGACTCATTCCTGAAAATCCCTGTATTATCGTAGGATTTCGTTTTTTTAATATTTTTATTATTAATACATTTCAATTTTAATTATTTTTTATTCTCTACAAGTGCTGAGAATGTGAAATTAATTTCTTTTAATTATGATTTTGTTGTTATAATGCGACGATGATATTTCTTTAAAATTAGATGTCCACAGGAAAATATTTCTTTTATTCCATTTTCAGTGTTATTTTTAGATTTTATCAAGTTAAAGCGACTTTGAACTTCAAGTAAAATATTTTTCTTCTCTAAATTTTCGATTAATTTAAATAATAATGCTTTAAATTTTAATATTTTATTTATTCGTTTAAAATTTAGAATAAATAACTAGTATTCTGTAACAAGATAAATTTCACATAAAAATTATAAAAAAACTAAAAATTACTTTCAAATATTAAATTTTTTAAATTTCATCTCCAACACGTGCTGCATTAATTATATATATAAAATAAAAACAAAATATTTTATTAAAAAATATTAATTATTAAGTTGAGTAATTTGTAATTTTTTTTTAATTTCTTTTTTTAAATTGATTATATAAATTTATAATATAAATAAAAAAAATTTAAGAACTTTAAAATACTATTATTTTAAAATATTTTTAAATTCATTTCTAATATATTTGCCAAAAATATTAAAAGAAATTCAAATCATTTATTAATATTATTATAAGGATTTTTTTCTTTTTCACCTCTGATTTTTTTTTCCTTTTTACTAATAAAAGACATTGTATTTTATAAATTTATTAATATAAAAAGAGTATTTTGCACTTTCTTGAAAATATTTAAAGCATTCTTAAACCCTAACCAAAATTGCTAAAAATAAATATCAGACAAAATGTAAATCCGAAAGCAAAATTAGGGTAAACAACAATAATCAACAATTCAGTCGTGAAAACAAACATTTATTTGCAATTACTTAATTTGACAATAATTTATTCGTGTTGGTGTGGTAATCCATCAGCTTTATGATAAATCTGTAATAATTCCTGCTAGGAAACTTCTTGATTTTTTCATATTAGTGATTCTTACAACTAAAGCTCTGATCTTGGAATATTGTTCTTTCATTTACGAATAACCAGTACTGTCGTTTTCGAAAATTTTATTACAATGTCTTCTTTTGATATAATAAAAACAAAGCATTTGTAATTTAAAATTTAATTTAAAATTTTAATAGTAAACTGTATTATTTAATATTAATTGTTTGATATTTTTCATTTATAAATTCTTTAGTATCTTACGTTTTATTTAATAATTAAATTTTTTTTATATTTAATAATATCTTTTACAAAATTAAAATTTTCAGACAAATTCGCTTTGAAATCCTGTTTAGAAAATGGAACATGGCTAACTTCTCTGAATGGAATCGGTTGGACCGACTATACCCAATGTACAGATGTCCAGGTAACTTTTTTATGTTTAATTCGACTAAATTTGTACAGGAAACTGAAAGGAATCTCACATTTATCATTTATTTTGACTAATTTTCTTTTAGATTTAAGATTTTTTTATTCTCATTTTGAAATAGATATCACATATTTATTTATTATTATACAAATTTATGCCAAAATGAAAATAAATAATATTTTCTAAAACAAATAAAATTTTTCAAAAAAATTTAAAATTTCAATCTTATTAGTTTGATTTGACCAATCTGTTAAAAAACATTGACTGGAATGTTTTAACTTTTTTATAATAATATTACTTTTTTTTATGTATGTTCCAGAAAATAGTTAAATTTTGTTTTTAATATCAGAATACTGTTACTTCAATAAGTAACTTATATTTATTGTCTTATATTTAAAACTTGCTACCATCATTTAAAAATGAAAAATTTTGTTTTATTAAATGAGTTTTAAATAATTTTTAAAAAATGTTTAAAATATTTTTTATATTATATAGATGAGCGAAATGGAAAATTATATTTAATTAAAAATTTTAATTTTAAATTCGACTAAGATTTTTTGGTAGATTTTTGAAAAAAAGTTAAAACTACTCTTGTTTTTGAATTATTGAAAGATTTTTAATCGTTTAAAATTAAATTCTTTGAAAAAGTAAGTTTATTTTTTTTAAATGTATTTACTTAAATTCTCGTTCCTTCAATATTCTTGTCAGTCTTGTAGAGATTCTAGTTTTAATTTAAAATATATTTATTAACGTGTAATACGGTAACATGTTTTGAAATTTAACTTATACAAAAATTATTATTATCTAACATAGTTCCAAAGCAATGAATATATTTTTCAGGCAAAAAAAATAAAAGGAAAATGCTAACGCAGCTCTTTTCAAAAACTAGTTTTTGTATAAGTTATATATATATATATATATATATATATATATATATATGTGTGTGTGTGTGTGTGTGTTTGTAGTCCCTTTAGAGAGTGAGGTTGAAATTAAAACTAAGAAGAAATATCTAGGAGAATTACAAAAAGGTTATATTTTCAATGAGAAAAGATGAATAAGAAAGTTGAATACGTGAATTTTAACTAGTGATTTTGGAAAAAGCGGAAGGTAAAACTTCACAGAATGATTTTTCAAACAATAGATAAATTTAATTAATAAGATAATCTATTGAAAACAGACAAATGGTAAAATTTAACTCTTTATGCGGTCTATTTCATTCATTTGGTAACAAAAGATTTCCTTTGAATATTTTCCATTTGAAAAATTCTAAATTTTTAAAATTTCCTCGCTGCAACATTTATAAACAAAAATAATTTATTTGCTCTGAACCGGATTTTGGCGTCAATTTTTAGAGTTTAATAGTTTAATTTATATACATTATAATTATACATTCACGTTCAATTTATGTTTATGTAATTAATTTTAATTTAATTTTAATTAGATATTCTAGTATGATTTTGAAATGTTTCCAATTCAGGAATTTATCATTAAAATCTGGCTTAAATAAAACAAGTTCGTGATTTGTTTTGTTGAACTCTAAGTCGCTTCCTGCCCCTTCTAAATTAATTATCAGTATTATATTTTATTTATAAAACACTTTCGAAAAATATTACAGTTATTATTAGATTCTTTAGATTAATTACTCTTCAATATTATAATTTTGTTTTAATTGACTATTATGTCTCTGACATAAATTTGTAATAAAATAAATATTCATAATACAATTCGATTGTATTTAATTTATATTTATTTTTCATAAAATGAACACATTTTTAGTTTTTTTAATTTATTATTTATTATTACTTATTAATTAATTCACATCCATAACATTACTATTTACACAATTTTCTTTCACATTATTTTTTCGTTCGAATAAAAACAAAAAATTACAAATATTATATATTCAAATTCAATCAAATGTCTGCCATCAGATAAACCATTAAAACACCGCGATCAAAAATCATTTTTGAAAAATAATAAACAAATTAGATTTTTAAAGATTTTAATAAATTTAGAATATTTTCTGAACCAATTTGCCTCTCTAATATTGTTGACCGTTTTATCAACTTGGCAACACTTTTCATGGATGAAATGATGGAAATGACAGAAAAATCATGAAAATTTACTTAAGGAAAATAATAAAAATATTCAGCAGCTTAATGTAATTTATATTTTATGTAAATAAATAATATGAAAAATATTTTATTAAAATATAATTGCATTAACTTGCTAATTTGTTACACAGTCCGACTATTATATCAAGTTCAAATAAATGACAGATTTGTAGAAAAATGTGCAATATTATTCATTTGATAATTTAATAATTTTTTAACTGCCGGCAAAATAGAAGCTATCTCTTGATTATATGAGAAAAAGAGTATGACTCTATGACCTTCACGTTTGGAATTTTCTACTGGATCATTTACAATTATAAAAACAAGGATAACGTTTGGAATTTTCACTTGTTTACAATTTAAGTGAACCTGGATATTTTCAAAGTTCGCATTTGAAATCAGAACCAATAAGATACAGGGGCAATCACATAGAGTCACATGTTTGGATTTGACAGACGAGTGCTCCTCACATGTACAGCTGTATGTAGGAATATCAATAGCAAAGGATCCTTCAGCATTGTATATCATTGCTGATGATAATTAAGAAACTAAAAATATTTTATTTAGCAAAGTATTGAATTTATCTTTTATTTGAAGAATAAATAAAATTTAAATATATATATATATATATACGATTAAATGCATGAGAAAATAAATAAAATTTGATAATACCATTCATAAATTCATTTAACCCATAACATAAATTGGGTTGTAAAGGCTTTGTTAACGGAAATTTCGTGATATAAAGTTGAAATGTGTTCAAAAGACAGAATCTGAACTCATTAGGGTTAACTATGTTTTCTCACTACTTTTTGTCAATACAATTAATAATACAATTAATAATACAATTATTAATACAATTAATAATGCAATTAATCCCGCCATACGGGGCCTGGTATACACATTTACGTTCCTCCGGCTCATTTACAAAAAATTGATTTTATAAAGATATAAATATTAAACAAAGAAGACATAGTGTTATATGTCAACATGATGTGAAATGAGGCAGTGCAATTATTTTCAGAAGGGTCAAATTGGGAGTGGAGCCCATGTTTTTATAAAATAAATTTACGAACATTTCATATACAGTATATATTCTGATTTATAAGTTAAAAGGGAACTAAAGAATACTTTATGATATGAAGGATATTGAACATTTTTTTAATGATAGAATGACCAAGATATTTTGCTTCTTCTTTAATTTTTATTCTATTTTTTGTTGCTTTTTTAACTGTAAAAAATATTAAAAGGAGTATTTGATATTAAAACAACTTTCATAAAGTTTTAATAAAATTTCGAATTTTTGCCTATTTCGTTCTGCGGTATATATTTATAATTTTAATATAGTTAAGTAAAGCAAATATTAAAAATGGAGCGTTTTTGGCTTAGAATGACAAACAATTTAGCCCTAAATAAATCAACATAATTATATATTTTTACTAACTTTCTAGACATATCTATAGGGCAACAAAGAGAACTTTTAAATTTCCTTGTTTTACAGGGGTCCCTGAAAACGGTAGGAATTGGAAAATTTATCAAATAATGTTGATTTGAATAAAAATCAAATTTACGCAATTAGAATTATCTTTTATAAACAAAATACTTATTTACAATTTCTTAATGTATTTCTCCCCTTTTATGCTGTAAATTATAGGCAAAAGAATTATTTTTGTTAGGTTAGACGCTTGAAGCATTGTCAATATATGACATGAAAATTTCACAAGGAAACAGAGAAATCCTACGATTTACATAGTTATTATTGATAAAAAATTTAGAAAAATATAAACAAAAGATCCAATTTAGCACCTGGCCCGTCATAATTAATTGAAAAAGTCATTATTAGAAAAAATCACATAATTCTCATTTATATTTTTACAATTTTATTTATGAAATCTGAAATCCGTCGATTTGACGGGCGTTAAAATCTCCCATTATGATTTCATATATTTTGATTATTTTAAAATCTAATAAATTTAAAATAGTTTTAAAAATAATTTTGTGCAGACAAATATTAAAATTATTGTCAATAATAAATTAAACAAATTGATAGTTAGAAAATAATGTTTTTTAAAAAAGAATTTAATAATTTTTTAATAAATTCAAATTATTACAAAAATTAAATCAGACATCAAACAAATATGTGATTAAGATTTTACCAAAAATTAGTGTAGGTTTTATAAAAACTTTAAAATAACTGATCGGTTCCGGAATTCTGTTATGATAACATAATTCAAATAAATACTTAGGCCGTTTCCGTAGTGTTTATTAATTGAAAGGTTTTCACTTCACATCGGTTTTTCTTCAAACGAAATTCTTGAATTGATCTTTTACAAATGTATTGTAATTTGTTTAAATTGTTATATTTTGTGGATGCATGACAGGTGTAAAAAACAAGTAAAATCAAAGAAAATTCAACTAAGAAGCAAAAGAAAGACGAGTTAAAGTTTATATTAAAGTGAACAGGATTTATTTTAAGCGGGAAATCTTTCAACTATTGAACACTGGGAAAATGGCTTACTCATTTATTTGAATTATGCTAGTATTGGTTTTAATTATGAAAAATAAATAAAAAAATAATTGAATAATTATTATAATTTTTAAAATGTAGTGCGAAGTATGAAATAATTTTAAGTAAACTTAAATATTTGATTAATAATTTCAATATGAGAAATTGAATTCTGGAATTTTAATTTGATATTTATTGACAATATGTGAAATAATGTATTACTTTGTTTTTATGAAATATTGAAAACAATAACATATCAACAGACCGAGATAATATATTTTATAATTAAATCGAATGTGGTTGGTTAATAATAGAATATTTGATTTCGATGAAGATTTTCATTTTTATCATTTATCAAAAATTGTTTTACAAATATTTTAACATTGAATCAATCTAAATGAAAGACTGATTTTTTATTAATTACTGACAAGTTAAAAATAATAAAATTTTGTATAATACTAAAGTTGTAAAACTAACTAATCATTTCTTATTATATTCTGGATATTTTGTTTTAATATATTAAATATATGTCATTTTTACAGTTTTTAATTTACATAAACTCACTAAATATTTTATTCTAAGGAAAGTTAGTAAAGTTTTGTTAATATTTTAATGTTTTCCAAAAATATCTTTTAATATTGAAAAAGTTTCTAATTAAATATGTCAATTGTGAATTTTCATTAATCATTTTCTAAAAGTTAACTTTTTGTTACTTTAAAATTTTTAACATGAAATAAAATAGTTGTTGTGACCAAAGTTCCGTCTACTTGAGATTTTTTGTATAAATGTATGGAAATGTAAAAAATAAATATCGGCAATTATTTCGTACTGATGGAATTAATATTTTTATTTTGATCATTAATTAACTTTATCAATTTATCAATTTACAAATTAATTTTGTCATTGAACAAAAATTCAATTAGTATACAGACAAAATAATTTTACTAACTGACCATTTAATTAAATTAACAGATTAATTAATATAAATTAATTTGAAGCCAATAATAAATCAATTATCTAACCAGGTCAATATTAACTCGATGTGATTTAATTGATGTTGGTTTATATTTGTGTATGCAACAATATGAAGTGAGAATGTGTTTGATTGATCATCAATAATAACTCTTCAATAATAACTCTTCAATAATAACTCTTCTGCATCAATAATAACTCTTCAACTAATATATTTTATTTTTCAGGTAAGCAAATTAGATTTCCTCATTTGTATTTTAATAAATAAATGTTGAAAAATAATGCAGTTTTCTAAAACTAATCAATACATGTAAAATTTAAAACAATGATTTATAATTAATTATAAAATATTAATAAATTTAATTTGCTAGAAAAACAAATGTAGTTCTATATTACAACAATTCTATATTAACAACAATTACTGGTTTCCCTATTTTACATAAAAACATTCAACAACGCCTTCATAATTATATATATATACATATATATATATTGAATGTTTAAATAATTGAATAAGAAATAATTATAAAAATAATGTTTTTATATACTTGATATATACTTTATATACTTTATATGATTAGTAGTTCAAATCTGTTGGAATTTTTAATAATAATAATAATAATAATAATAATAATAATAATAATAATAATAATAATATAATAATAATAATAATAATAATAATAATAATAATAATAATAATAATAATAATAGTAATAATAATAATAATAATAATAATAATAATAAACCATTATTATATTTTTATTTAAGAACAACCTTATTCCACTTTGGATTGAAATATTCTTTCTTTTAATGAGTATTTCTATTACTATTCCAGCGATACTACTTCTGATATCTATCAAGTAAGTATTTTTATTTATAATTTTTTATTTATAAAATAAATCTAAAACTAATTCTTAAATACTTTAAATCTTTTTTATTAAAAATCTTTTTTTTAAAAAATATTTTTAATTGACCTTAAATTTTAATATTTTTTATTAATTTCATTTAGTTGGTAAAATTAATTTAAATATTTTAAATAATTGCTTATCAAAAGTTGAAACTGTTGTTAATTAATTCTCTACTATTTTGCAAAATGATATTTCACAAATTAATTTTTTGGAAAATTTTATAATTTAAGAAAATATTTATTAATAATGACTAACCAAATCTAATTTTCTAATTTTTTTAGTGTTTATATGAGGCATGTTTTAAAATATAAAACCTTTTAGTTTTTTGTTGTAGGAAAAAAAATTATGTTTAAAAGCTATGAATATAACTGAAAATTTTAAGCTAAACAAAGAAAGAATGTCATTTTATAAGTAAAATATACAACGGGAAAATGTTCAACATTAAGTGAAATTATATGAAAATTATGAGCTAACTCTTTCGTTCAGAGTAGTGTATTTTTCTCCGTGGAACAAAAACATAAATCTAACATTTAAATTTTTTTTGGTTGTATACAATATATAAGTAAAAACGCCGCTGAATGTATCTCCATGTATGTTATAACGAGGAAGACTGTAAAATTTTGAAAACCTCAAAACCGCTCATCTTATGGGCACTGTCAATAAAAAATAGCCCTGTTTGAAAGGTTTGATAGCATTCATGTTTCAAAAACATGTAATTAGTTTTAATCTGTGAAACTCGGCCAATCAAATGCGAAAATAACAAAAGTTTTAATGTAAACTTTGAAAGAAATAATGAAGTGAATATTAAAATCATTTTATTAAAATTCCAATTTCTCGTTATAATAATTAATTTATTTTTAATTTATCATAATAATATATGCCAAAGTCATACAAATATATTTCCCATAGAATATATTTAAAAGGCGATCATTTAAAACAATTTATCTATGTAATTAATTTTATTATTCATATTTTCTGTCAGAATTTAATCTTGTTTTCTTCTCTTTGAATATCATCAAATAATTTACTTTGTGGGAAAGTTTAGAATTGTTTGATTAAAAATAAAAAAAATTGAACTTTTTGAACTTGAATAAATTAAATACTAAATTTTATCTTGAAATGAAAAAAGTCATTATAAGTTAAATAATTATTAATTTATTCAAATTGAAATATAAGAAATAATTAATTTATATATTAGAAAAATAAACACAATACTTGAGACTAGGATAGAATTATGACCGACCAGCATATGAGTAAGTGGATGTGAGCCATGCAGCACAAAGTGTTCTGATTGGCTGTGGAAAATGATGACTCATCGAGTAGAGGTGAGTCAGGGGTCACGTGGGTGTGTTGTCTGTGCTTATGACTCATTGTCTTTGTTCTACAACGGTTCAAAGAGGTCATATCAGGGTAAAAACATGAGTAATATATATTTTTCAAAATTTTTCAAAGTCAAAACCAAGACATAACCCCCAGGGTGTAATTTCTATGATTCATACTTTTTTCAAAACATTTTTCTATCCCTCGTGTATGTGTGTGTTCAAGGGACATTTAATAGCATCTTTCAATTTGAAAATTGTCAACCGATAAATTATTATTATTAATATTATCATTATTATTATTAATAATACTATTATTATTGTTATAATTATTTTTATTAATACTATTATTATTACTATTATTATTATTACTATAATTATTATTATTATCATTATTATTGTTTCAACTTTATTAAAGACATGTAAAGTGATTTAATAGATTCCAATACAAGTATTTGAAAATAATTTTAGAAAAAATGAACTTAATAATAATAATAATAACAATAATAATATTAATTATAATAATAATAATAATAGTAATAATAATAATTTATATTAATTATACTAATAATAATAATAATAATGATAATAATTATATTAATAATAATTAAATAAAAATAATAATAATAATTTGATAAAATAAAATGTGGAATGATCTTATAAAATGACCCTTACACATACATTCATAGGGATAGAAAAAATTTGCTTGTTTTAAAAAATCATAAAATTTTTTACCTAGGGGAGGAGGGGTATCTGTTTTGGTTTGGTTTTAATTTTCGGAAAAAGTATGAGTCATTAAATAATAAGTGTGTAGATAAGTTTGTTTGTCTAATTTGTAATTCAAATGTAGCACTACCTAAAAAAGCTAACGTTGAACGACATTTTCTAACAGTGCACAAAAATTATGAAATTGACTTTCCATTAGATTCCGAGGTACGAAAAGACAAAGTCAAGCAGTTAAAGTCTCAATTAGGTGCACAACAAACTTTTTTTACGAATTTTTAACTCAAAATCAAAAACAGCTACCATAGCATCATTCAAGGTAGTTAATATTTTGATGAAACATAAAAAACCTTTTGGAGATGGCGAGATATGGAAACAGGTGTTTGTTGAAGCTGGTGAAGTGTTATTCAAAGATTTTAAAAATAAATCTGAAATATTGGATTGTATCAACAATATGTCATTGACGCGCAATACTAGCATGCAAAGAATTGTGGACATTAGCAAAAATTTGGAAGATATTTTGCGGCAAGATATTCAAAAATGCCGCTTTTTCTCTTTGCAATTTGATGAATCTACGGATTTCACTGATACTGCGCAACTATGCATCTTCATTCGAATGGTTTTTGATGATATGTCCACCAGAGAAGAATTATTGACTATTCTTCCAATGAAAGGACAAACAAGGGGTCAAGATATTTACAATTTATTCAAGTCTTTTATAATTCGCACCCATATCCTGATTCACAAGTTGGTATCAATTACCACGGATGGAGCTCCGTCAATGATTGGAAAACATGTCGGATTTGTAATTTTTTGCAAAAATGATGAAGAAATTCCCAGTTTTCATTCATATCATTGTATTATCCACCAGCAAATCCAAAGTGTTGAACTCTAACTATGTAATGAATATTGCTTTTAAAATAGTAAATTTGATAAGTTCAAGAAGTCTACAACGACGTCAATTTTGAACTTTGCTTGAACAATGTGAAATTGAAAATACTGAATTATTGTTACACACGGATGTAAGATGGCTTAGCCGTGCAGCATTTTTAAAACGATTTAGAGATCTTTTGCCCGAAATAAAGCAGTTTTTGACTGGAAGAGAAGAAATATATCCCGAACTGAAGGATAAAAGTTGGCTGATAAATCTTGCTTTTCTTTGCAACATTACAGAGCACCTGAATAAATTAAATTTACAGCTTCAGGGGAGACACAAATCAATTCTTGACATGATAATAGCAGTAGAGACGTTTAAAGAAAAACTGTCCTTGTTTTTGCGTCAACTAGAACGGGGTGATTTGAAACATTTTAAAAACATGGAAGAAGAATCCAAAAATGCACCAGGAATTCTTTACGATAAATATACCAATCAAATTACTACCCTTTAAAATGAATTTAACACACGTTTCGTAGATTTATCTAAAATTGCAAATACATCTACGTTCATGTCATTCCCGTTTAATGATTTTATTGATACAGAGAAGATCGCTACTCAGATTAATGAATTTCTGGATTCAGATTCAGCTTGCTTAGAAGATGAGATAATAGCGTTGAAAAGCGACATTTACTTAAAATCAAGAGCTACAACCGAAGATAATTTTTGGAATCTTATTTCAGAAGAAAAATATCCAATTTTGCGGAGAGTAGTTGGATATATGTCCGCAATTTTTTGATCTACCTATTTTTCTGAATCAGCCTTTTCTTCAATGAATGGCATTAAAACAAAACATCGATCTTTTTTGACAGATGATCATTTGGCATCATGCTTGCGAATCGGCATAAGCTCCAATGACCAGAAATACGAAGAACTTGCTGATAAGATGAAGTGCCACGTATCAGGTGCAAGTAGTAGCAGTAAATAAGATTATATTAAGATATGTTTACATTCTAGTATAGTATTATAAGTTTTTTTCTAATTTGTTTTGTATTTAAATAGAATAAATAGAATAACTACAGGTAACAATTGAAAATAGTTTTTCTGGTAGACCGCCAGATTTAATTTAGTTAAAAGTCGCCCGCAAGACTTGAAAGTTTTGCCACCCCTGCTCTACACGATGAGTAATCGTTTTCTGTCAGATAATCAGAACGCTCTGTGTTGGGTGGCTCACATCTACATACTCATGTGTTAAGTGTATTTACTATAGAAAAATAAAAAAATACTTTTGGAGAAATAAGAATACAAACATGCATACACTACTCACAACAACACTTTACCCACAGAAGAACCAATGATAAAAAACATATTAGGAGCAGTTTTTATTGTAAACTATACAATTTGAGGATTTTTCAAGGTTTTTATCACATTAGACCGTATAAATAGGAGATGAGCAAATCAAGACAATGTAAATTAGAGTTTACTTTAAAAAAATTTAAATTTAAAACTAATGTGAAAAACGAGGAAAATGATGATAGAGTAACCAGAAATTATTGAGGATGTAGAAAAAAAGAATTTAAAATCGTAATTTATAAACGAAATATAATGTTAAGTTTCTTATTCCAACTCAATTTTTTTCTCTCTCCAAATATTCTTTCTATTCTTTTGTCTTTCTTCTGTTCTTACCACACAATTAAATCTCATGTAAAAAATGCTAATAATGTATTTTTCCTAACTTTTTGAGTTTGTCGATGAAATATTAATGTGAAAATTCTTGATTAAATTCCTTACCCAATCTAATAACTCTTGACAATATCAAATTTATTGATTCAAAACAATTGCAACCGATTCTCGTATTTTCATTCGTTTTAACTTTCATGTATACAAATAAATAGCTAATGGTTTTCATTTTAAATTTTTACTTTATTTTTTCATTTTATTACCCGTAACAAAGTTTTCCACTTATTTATTTTCCTTCTTCGGAATGTTTAAATTTTTTAATATCTTTAACATAGCTTTAATCAAACGAATAAAGAGTTCCAATTACGACATTTCCAGAATTTTCGACGAATTCAATCGGTGATTTCAAAAAAGATTTGACTGAATTTTTCAAAATTGTAATTTTGATTTATAATAATTTATATAAACTTTTGATTTATTTAGCTTTTATGTTTTGCTTGAGAACCTCAATGACTTCATGCTATTACTACTTGATTCCGATTATTTTATATTAAATATTAAAAAATTATAAATTATTAATTAAATTCAAGATTTTATCAATGTTATAGAAAATTATGTTTATTTTAAATTAGAATTTGTATTTTTCACGGTCTTTTAAGATCATTATTATTTTTATTTAACACGAACTTTCAGTACATTCTTTTAACACATTGTAATCATATCACGTATTAATACGTGTTTAGCAAATTAATGCTAGAGAGCGTATCACGTATTTATACGTTTTTGATAGATTGTTAGTGGAGCGCGGGTCACGTTAAAATGCGGGTTCCAATATTTTTGAAGTTATCGCAATTACGCGAAAAATCACCCGTTACCAGCACTAGTACGCGGCCGAAAACTGCCCGATCACAATGTGTTAATAGTAACAATAAAATTGCAAATTTACGGGGTTAGGAAAACTTCATTTATTACGATCTTTTATCCTTCTAATTTCTCATAAAATTCTGAAATTGTTTAAATAGTTGATAAACATTTACATGAGTTTGATTTAATTTCTTTCAAATTTCTCATCAAAGGTTTAAAAGAATAAAAATTATTTAAGCACAATTACCAAGAAATTTATAAGAAATTTATTATTCAAGTTTTAAACATAAATTCATTTTTAAATTCATTTGAGACTTACATACAAACTTAAAACATGGAACTCTATTCACAAACAAAACCAATAATATTATTAAATTATTAATTAGTTAATGTAATTATTTGTTTAATTAACATAAATAAAATCATTACCATTATTATCATTATTTAATGAGAATTCAAAACTAGGATTAATATTTGTCAATTATAACTAATGAGAAACAAAAAAAAACAATAAAAAATATATTTAATTTCATGGTTCAATGATTTTAATTATTAGTTGTAATTTGTTTTACATATTGTAAAACATTACAATAATTTAGTTAAAACTGTTAACAAGAGAAAATGGAATATAAAAATATTTTGTCATTTTTATGTGATATCCGAAAAAATTTAATTGCGTAGGAAAATTTGATAAATTATTGCAATATATTTGAAAGGATTTACCGGAAATTAATTTATCTCTAACTTCGGAATAGAGACGGAAAAAAATTAAAATTATTATTAATTTAAAAAATGATAAATTAGTTTTTGCTAAAGTGTTTAAATTGTGTCATTTTCCCATCAAAATAAATTAAATCATATTTATCATTTTCTCAACTACATTATTTAGTACATAATTGTCGCAAGAGTCCCACCAAAATAGTTTAGCTGATTTATATTTAAAATATGTTCAAAAGTAACTTATCATTGCTAACTTTCAATATCAAGGATATAGCACTAAAAAACTGTCAATTTGAATGGTAATTTGGGGTGTGAAATAACGTTAAATTTGTATAATTTCTAACAACGGCTTTCATTAAAAGAACGGATTTGGAATGAATATAAAATTATAGTTATAATAAAATGAACGATTTATCATAATGAATATGGACAATAATTTTGATCTAAGTCGAAAATCAAAACCTTCACCAACAAAATTAATATAATATTTCGATTGAAAAAAAACCATTTCAAATATCAAATCTCTATTTCTTACAAAGATTAGAGAGAAATTCCGACAATCAACCTAATTACATTCATTTCCGATGATAAGTATTATTATAAATATTATTAACAATTAAAAATGTTCACAATTGTCGGCAATCAAAGAAACTCAATTTTTTAGAAATTTTTAATAGAAAATAAACAAAGTTATACATTTATTAATTTTGGTTTTCATTTTCTGTAGATTATATTATTTACTTTTATATGTAAAATAAATATATTCCAATTACAAACATTAAAACATAATTTTTAACTATGCATATTCCGCAATAAACCCATGTTTGGTTCTAGGGCAATTCGTCGTGGACAATTCAATGAAGACAAATGAGAGAATGACATAAAAAAATTATATTTAGCCTATTATTATAACGTTAAACTAGAACAATCGAAGAATCTCCATATTTCCTTCTGTTCAGTTTTTCTCTATATGTTATAAAGATAACCTTCGTAAGTCAACATTTGTTTGCCTTTCTCAAATTCAATAAATTCTAGAGCCATTTTTACGAGTCTGTTTTTTATTTTATCTAAAGGCTTATTAATAAGGCTAACTCGTATGTTAATATAAGTGAATTTATAGCCTAGCACCTCTGTCACGTGAATTGTGCTTTCTCGTTACCAGAGTACAGTTGTGATACGGAAAAGCAGATAATCGAGAAAGGGGAATATATTTCCTCCTATCCCTCATAACCTATTTTCAATTTCATCTTGATGTTCATATTTAAATTAGTTCTAGTTCATTCTCACGATGAATTTTCTACACCGATTTGTCCATTTTTTGTTCCGACTTGTTCTACTACGACAAATTGTCTGGTCACTGTTCAAACATTGCTTCATGAACTACTGCATGGCCATGTTTTCTTAAGTGAGCAATGAAAAATTTTCCCGAAAAAATCTTTATAATATAATTAAAATCTTTATATGTAAACCACTTAATGTCAACATTTATTATGACTTTATACCTTTTTATAATATTTCTTCTCTCTTTTTCTTGTCGTTTTCTTGATCCAACTGATCAACACCTTCCATTGTGTCATTGTAGTTTATGACTAACTACGGCTTTGAAATAATATTACGGCCGCCCGTGTCAGAGTCAAGCGTGCAGATATCTGCCAGTACGGGAAATCGTGTCGGACACTGGAGTGAATGTTAAGTGGTTAAGAATGAAACAAATATATAACCAAAACTTTAAAACGCTTGAAATAAAATTGACATTAAAACAATCAAAATCAGCTTTCAGTATCCAATTCGCTCAGTTAGTAACCTGTGTTTTAACTTGAAGCTAAACTTTTCAGAAGGTCACCATATTTATCATGTATTCTAAAAACATAACAGTAATATTATATATTAATATATATTAATATATTTTTTTATATAAAAAATAATAATAATTTTAATAATACGCATCTAAAAAGGAGATAAAATCTTTTGAAAAGATAAATGTAAAATGAATTATTTAATAATAATTAAATAAAAAACCTGAGAACGCCAAATAAAGAAAATTCATAATTTTTGTCAAATGCTATATTTATGATTTAATGATTTAATTAAATAATCTCTATAAATTTGTTTCTTATTTTAGTGGATTGTTATTTAATTACCAATGCCTCATATCAAATTCTATCTCACTTATTATTAGCACTTTTACATAAAATTTTTAAATCTTTTAAATCATAATATTTCTCACGAAACTTACTAAGCTAAATTCCTCAACCAATGTGCGAAGATTTCGGAAAGTCTTTCCATATACTAAATCAGAAACTAAGTCTATTAGGATTTGAGATTTATTTCTAAACATATTTATTGATTTTAATAATTTTGACACTGTTTAAAAAACTTTTGAATTGCCAAATGATCTTGTGACAGACAATTTGAAATTTTTAAAAACTTCCAAATATGAAATTACTAAAAGATGAGATTTTATGAGTTCACCTACTTAATTGGACTATAATTTTCATTGTTTTTATCAAAAGTAAAAACTATCGATCAATGGTTTCCTTAGTCAGTCTTTCTACAAAAGCTGACCTTAATATTAATGAGTGAAGCCCATTCACATAATTTTAAAAAGTTAAAACATCATCAGAACTAGAAAATACTAACAAGATATGATCAAATAACGTTTTTATACATTAGGTTTTACAAAAGGAAAATCAGAAATCTTTTTCGCTGACTTTGAAAGAAAAGTTGATCCAAGAGTTGGAGCTAAAGGTGATCCCATATCTACTTCATCAACTTTTTGATACGACTTATCATTGATAAGAACCGCAACATTAAAAGTGGCAAACCTCAACAATTCACGAAATGCAACTTTGTCTAATGTTTGATCCTCCAACATATTCTCTCTCCACAAATCACACCAAAGATACATTTGTAAACAAACTAGTTACATCAAGAAACACCCTATAATCAGAAGAATCAACACCTGGGTTTGTGAAAGAAATCAATAAATTAAAATTATTTTCAACACTCATTCCATAGAAATCAAAGGTTTTAACAATGAATTAAGAATATTAGCAATCTTTTTAGTGTACTGAATCTATCATAGAAAGAACCAGACCTATTGGAACATCCTTTATGTGAGTTTTTGGTAGACGATATAATTTTGCAGGTCGAGACCCAATTGAATATAGTTGTTTACGAAGATGACAATCTAAAGATTTATCTTTCATCAGACAGAAAACAAGTTTATTAATAATTTCTTCATTTTTTGGAAGGGGATTTTGCGTAAATTATCAACCTTAACGAATTGTGGACCTTCAATTACCTTATATAACTTGTCAAAATAATCAACTTTATCCAAAACTACAAGTCCATTTCCTTTGTCAATCTTAAAATTTCACTGGTTTTTTGAAATAATTAAAAATTAAATAATAATAGCTTCCATCATTCAGTATAAATCTAGAATAAAAAAATCCTAAATAAAAATGCTTAATTTTGACTGAAAAACTAAAAAAGATTTATTTTTGGAACAAGATTTTTTATAACCAAAGAAAATGTGAAAAAAAAATTATAAATAATTAAATAATTAAATAAATAAGAAATAAGAAATAATTTAAAATAAAAATAAATAATAAAGTGGATATTTATTAGAAAACATTACTGATAGTTTCGTTGATCCATCGGATCAAATTGGAAAGACAGAAATAGCAACGGAATACATTTATTTTAAATTTAACATTTTCAGTAGGCCGTATTTAGAAATATTAAAAATAAAACTTAACTATACATCAAGTACAGCTAAACCTTTTGGTAGGCCTCTTGCGACAATTATGTACTAAATAATGTAGTTGAGAAAATGATAAATATGATTTAATTTATTTTGATGGGAAAATGACACAATTTAAACACTTTAAATTCTTTGAGGTTTGCAAAGATGGCTTCTGTCTTTCAGTATAAATCTAGTTTTTTTAACATTTAATGAAACCTGTTGTTAGAAATTATACAAATTTAACGTTATTTCACACCCCAAATTACCATTCAAATTGACAGTTTTTTAGTGCTATATCCTTGATATTGAAAGTTAGCAATGATAAGTTACTTTTGAACATATTTTAAATATAAATCAGCTAAACTATTTTGGTGGGACTCTTGCGACAATTATGTACTAAATAATGTAGTTGAGAAAATGATAAATATGATTTAATTTATTTTGATGGGAAAATGACACAATTTAAACACTTTAGCAAAAACTAATTTATCATTTTTTAAATTAATAATAATTTTAATTTTTTTTCCGACTCTATTCCGAAGTTAGAGATAAATTAATTTCCGGTAAATCCTTTCAAATATATTGCAATAATTTATCAAATTTTCATACGTAATTAAATTTTTTCGAATATCACATAAAAATGACAAAATATTTTTAATCTATTTTCTCTTGTTAACAGTTTTAACTAAATTATTGTAATGTTTTACAATATGTAAAACAAATTACAACTAATAATTAAAATCACTGAACCATGAAATTAAATATATTTTTTATTGTTTTTTTTGTTTCTCATTAATTATAATTGACAAATATTTATCCTAGTTTTGAATTCTCATTAAATGATTTTATTTATGTTAATTAAACAAAAAATTACATTAATTAATTAATAATATAATAATATGATTGGTTTTGTGTCTCAAATGTATTTAAATCTGAAGTTATCGTTAAAAACGTGAATAATATTTTTTATAAATTAATTGGTAATTGTGCTTAACTAATTTTAATTATTTTTATACTTTTGATGAGAAATTTGAAAGAAATGAAATCAAACTCATGTAAATGTTTATCAACAATTTAAACAATTTCAAAATTTTATGAGAAATTAGAAGGATAAAAGATCGTAATAAATGAAGTTTTCCTAACCCCGTAAATTTGCAATTTTATGGTTACTATTTAAAGAATGTACTGAAAGTTTGTGTTAAATAAAAATAATATTGATATGATAAGATAATTAAAAATACAATTATTATTTAAAATAAACATAAATTTCTACAATATTGTCAAAATCCTGTAATTTACTTAATAATTTATAATTGAAATAAAGGCAATTCGAATAAAAAGAAATAAAAGAAACTCAATAAAATTTAAAAAAATAAAGTAAAAATGTAAATCAAAGTCATTAATTATATATTTTATTAATTATACATAAAAATTAAATTATTAGCATTTAACATGAGATTTAATTGTATTGTTTAACACATATTTCTATTTGAAAGATTTATCCTTTCTTTGATAATTAACAGATTTATCTTCATCTGAGCAAAAAAAGTTACAGTATTCTACTTTGAGTGAATAATTTCGAGCATGGACGAGAGATTATTATTTTTGAACTTCAAGTCTTTGCCATACTATTAAAAATGACCTGGACGTAGATATACGATAACGGTCAATTAAAATATTACCTTTAGATAAACACAAATATCCGGGTAGGTAGACAGTAGGTAGACCATTCCCCCACAGCAGCAGAATAAAGTACTTCAGTGGGATATAGGATTTTTTGATCGCAAGTTATATATTAAAGTTAAGGAATGTTTTTCGTTTAAGTCAAGATGAGCTGCATCATTGGGCTACATAAATTTACATTTTGTGTTGTCTGTCTACTTTTCAATTTGGTTTGGAGTTATATCAAAAAATTTTAAAAATAAATTTGATTTTATATTAAAACACTTTTTTGGAAAATAAAACGTTTAATGTCACCATCCTTTTAATTAATAATTAATGAATGAACAAATTAACAAACCGTAATTTGATACTGAAGTTTGTTCAGCGTTCATTTCTTATTTTTATTTAGATATTTGTCGGTAAAATAATCTTCCTATTTTGTTTTTATTTAATTCACTAATTAATGAAATTGCAAATATTTGTTATTTAAATAATTTATTATTAATTTAATAATTTGATAATAAATATTTGAAAATAATTAAATTGCTTAATTTAAATTTATTATTTCTTTTTTTATATTTATTATCATTAAACAGAAGAAATGACACTTCATCAATTAGACCTTAAATTATTTACAAGACCTCTTGGTCTCGTCCCTTAACAATTAATTAATTAATTTTAATTTACTTAAACGGTGTCTGAAATATTTGTATTAATTCATAGAAAATAAATCAGTAATTTGTGAGACATACTTGAATATTCAAAATTTTTTGAAGGTGCTTAAATAATAAAATTAAATAATTATTAAATAATGTGAAAGAAACTATAATATCAAGGGTATGTTTCTCCAAAAATTTGAAAAGGATTAGATAAGGGAAGAAATGAAACATTGAAAATAAAGTTCGAAGATTCGATAAGATAAAACAATGAAATACGACAACGTCATTCTTAATTAACATGTACAAAGTGAATAAGGAAAAACTAAAACAAAATCTACGGTTTGATTGAGATAAAGAAAATGGTTTACCGGGAAAATCAAAAAAAATTAAATGCTTTAAAATTCTATATCTCGACAGCTGTTCGAAATAGTAAGAAAGCATAAATGGTGCAAAAGAATACACTGGAGTAAAAAAAATTAAAAATTAAAGTAATTATCTGTAAGTTATATAAAATTGTACAACAGATAAGCCGAAAAAGGAAAAATGAAATACAATTTTAAAAAGATAAACACAGATGAGAAAACAGCATAAAAAGAAAATTGTCGGAGATGCGATTTAAACAAATTTAGGTTATCAAGTAAATTCAAGTTAAAGCTAAAAAAGCAACTAGATCAAATCTACCGATTATCAAAACCATAAAAAGTTGTCAAATGATTGTGAATTCCAAGTTGTTTTGCAAAGGTTCTATTTCTTCTGAAGAGTTGTAAACAAGACTCAAGGTCATTGTTGTAATGCCGAATCATTTTTGTGTTGTAAATTGGTAACCAATTGTACAAATTAAAAAAACGTTTACATTATCTAAAATTCATTATTATTATCATTATTATTTATTTATTTATTATTATTATTATTATTATTATTATTGTTATTATTAATTAAAGTACCGTTTGGAGTCAAGTCAATAATTGTTAATTTCACATTTCACCAACAAAAACAAAATAAACGAAGACTCTTTTATTTCCAATTTTTTTTTAACTTTAAAAAATGGTTTAATAAATAATAATAATAATAATAATAATAATAATAATAATAATAATAACAATAATAATAATAATAATAATAATAACAATTATAATAATAATAATATTATTAAAAAAAATAATAATAATAATACTATTAAAATTTAATAATAATAATAAAATATTTTTAAAAGCTTTTTGTTCAAAAGACATAAATCTTTTTCAATTTAGTTTGATAGCCTACACTAGATTCATCATGAATACGGAAAGAATATTTTAAATTTAATTACAAACCCAGCTAGAGATTCCCTGTAATTAAGAGTTCAACTCAGTTTTCTGCAAAAAATAAATTCTTGAAAAGATTTCATTTCTTAATTTTAATATATTTTTAGTTTTTTTCACTATCTGATGAGAAATTGTTTACTATATTTCAAAATCAGTAAATTCATTTTAAAGTGTGGATTTTCAGAAGATTTTATCAGTAATATTTGACGCCAGAATTTATTTAACATGCAATATTAGACATAGCTGAATACTTTAACCTTTGAGCGGGCGCGCATTTTATTTTTACACAAGAGATCGCATGCGATAAACTTTATGTCATGCAGTTTGCAACAAATATTCACTATTTTATGATAACATAGAGTTTGGTAATTATTAATAATTAAAAAATATTAAAATAGAATTACACGTATGCAGTCATTTCATTAGAAAACTAATAAGTGTTGAGGTCTCGATTTTAGTGAGTCTCAACTTGCACTGGTTTCTTATATAAATCAAAAGACAAAGCTGATATATAAAAATTTATTTATAAATAAAATTTACCAAGTTAGATTTGTTACAGATTTTCTTTCAAATCAATCTTTTCTCAAATTAAAACTTTACTCAAATTCAAATAAAAGTCCTTCAATTGATGCTTGTAATGTAAATGTTATCGTGTATGTAGGTGCGTGTTATGTACGTGAATGCGAAAAAGAATTGTGGTGAACGTTATCTGTTCTATTTTAAAGTCTGTAAAAGGATTTCCCTTTTCAGACCGCTTCTTTTTTTTGGTTAAAAAATTTAAGGGCAATTGAACTGAAAAATACTCCAGTATTTATACTGAAATATTTTATCAGCAAAAAGGTTTTTTATTTATTTAATAATTTATTTTATTTATTTAATATTTATAAAATTCGGTCTTATTTATTTAGCGTTAGGACAATTTCAATTTTCTGCAATTTTTATTTATTTTATTTACTTCCGTTTATGACGTTAATTGTTTTAATTTTTTTTTTTGAAGTTTGTTTTGTTGATATAGTAAAACCCAATCAAAATAATAAAAACCAAAATTTTTTTAATTACAATAATAAAACATGACCAATAATAAAAAAATTATATAATCAAAATTGTTCGAATAAAAATTAATTAAAACATGACCAATAATAATAAAATATATAATCAAAATTGTTCGAATAAAAATTAATTGTTCAAATTATATACAGGACAATTGTTCAACACAGGATAATAAAATAATAAGTGTACCCAGAATTAATAATAGAAACATAATCATAATTATTCGGATAAAAATTAATTGTTCAAGTTATATATGGGATAATTGATAGACACATAAGATTTGTATAATCTGCATATTGGGAATTGATTGATCTGCTGGGATTCTGGATCTTTGGGATATTGATTTGGGATTCTGCACCTTGATGATTTGTTTATTTTATGCCCGTTCCTCGGCATATATGTTCACTCTGTACTTGCCAGGCCCTGCTTTGTAGTATTTGTTCAGGATAAATGTGGTGATGGGTCTACCCTCATCATCCAACATAAGTTCGCTGTAAATTTTACGGCTGCGAGCCCGCTTGAAGGTTAATTAATTAATTTTTTTAAAGAGACAAAATAAAAAACAATGTGAAAGATTCTGTTTTGATCCACAGAGCAAAACATGTAAAGCATTCAACGTGATAAAAACCATACGCAAAAGAGCAGAGGTAAAGGTCGTTACAAAGTATTTATGCAATTTCTGGATATTTTTTATGGGATTCATTTACGTTGTACAAAAGTAATGAATGTTTGAAAATTAATTCGGAAAATAAGACTTTGATTAAAAAATACTTTTAAGAAACCTAGATGATCAGGAACCCTTAGAATAGCTAGAACGCATTTCTAAAAATTTGTGCCTACTACAAAAAAATGTTATTTCGTACGAAAGTATATAATATTTTGCTCAACAAAGTACAATAATAAGAAATGAAGAATAAAAGGTATTTTTTGGTTGATTTATCCAAGACAAAACATGAAAATAAGTGATTAGCAAATGTCAGATAAAGTATATTTTTTGATTATAAAAAGTATTCATTTATTATTATTTGTGAAGTAATTTTTTGAACAGTCGGCAAAATATAACTGAAAATATTATGAAAATCAACTTTGTCTTGTCAAGTGACATTGCTAAGAACGTAATTCTGAACCACTGTGAAATGTTTACCTGGGTGCGAAGCAAGATTAAAACAAAAATAGAAGATTTAAAGTAAAAGTCGTATCGGATTATTAACATACTTGAATAAAACAGCTTTTAACATGTTAGTCTAAATTTAATAGAATATTATACACAAAAGAGTTATTCGTTTATTTTTTTTAACTAAACATATTATTCTATTCAGGTGGATTCAACACAAGATAAATCATCCGTGAATGACTTTAGAATTATTATTAGCATATGCCTAAAGTTGGACAGAATACTTTCAGTCGTTCCAAGCCGTTATGATACAGGACAAAACACTTTAAATTTTTTACTGAAACCTTACAGGATTTAATAATTAGTCCCAAAATATATTTTACTGATAACTAAAATAGTGCTACAACGACCAATATAAAGTAAAATAGCCGATAAATATGCTCATATATGAAGCTATGTTCTGATTCTGAATTTTGTCAAAATAAAAAAATAAAATGTTCTGTACCTGTAGATAACATTTTTTAAGTAAAATGTTCATACAAGCAAGATTAGGGCAAACTTGGAATCATTTATTGGTTTATCTAGTTAAAGGAATTATTAAATGAATTGGATGCATGGGTAATCATTGTCTTATTCTCACCAATATATAGTGAATTACAGCTATTTTTTTTATATTATGGACTGAAATTGCAAATGTAATAAATTTACACTTATTTAAATCAGAAATATATTAAAATCATAGGAATATGATTGTAAACATAAAAGTAATTATAATTAAAACAAACGCTTTATTTAAAAGAAAAACTAAAAAGAAATGATATCAATAATTTTTTTAAATGCCATATTCAGATGGTGAAAAATTCCTCTGTGTCAATTCGTGGTGATTTTGTTTTTTCACTGAAAATTTTGCATTTTCCTCTTTTAGTTTAATGAATTTTTGAAGGCTCAAAATTATTTCAATTTTGAGTTGATAAATTTATTTGGTTTCTTGAAATTGTCAATAATTACCGTAAAAATTATTTTAATCTTATTGGTAAGAAATATTTTTATTATATTAATTTTGATCTAATTAAAATTCAAACAATTGAATGTTGATATTTTTATTTTTCGAAATTTTTATCGTCATTTCAGATCATGTGTCAATTTATTTTTAACATATATATATATATATATACGAAATTGTATTTAAAAAGATGCAATTATATACATTGACTATCAAATTAGTATTCAATTTATTACAGTACTTCTCAATCTGAGTGTCGCAATTGCCTAGGGAGCTGAGGACTCCTTATAAGTGGTCGTGAAATATTTTAATATTTCCTATTTTTAAAAAAGGTATTTTTCTCCACTTAAAGTCCACCTTTCAAACAAAGCCAAAAATAATTCAAACCGTACTATATAATATTATTCTTTTTAAATGTTCTTTCTGTAAAAGATTTTATTTTTAATTTTACAATTTTGGTGAGTTTTGTATAAAATCTTTTGGAATTTTCAGGTTTATTTTAAAATCCTTATCCTTTAATAAATCATAATTTTTGTCATATAATTTCTAATAAATGTAATATTTTTCAAATTCTTTTAGGAGATTACGATCTTTGGTTCGTATTCGACTGCATCTTTTACTTTTATTCAGCTTGACTTCAAGAAGTTTTATTCGAACAATTTGGGATTTTAAGCTAATATTACCAGTGCTAAATTCCAAGTCCAAACTCAATATATCTCAGTCTATTGTTTTTGTAAATATTTTATTGTATTGTATTAAATTATTAAATTTGAAAATTTTATTTGTTTGATAAATTTATATTTAATAATTATTTTAATTTATTTTACATTTATCCCATATCTATCAAGTATTTAAACAGTATTAAAAACGCTAGTTGATTTAATTAATACTTCGACAGCAAGAAAAATCACTGATCAACTAAAAAATAAGTTGAAACAAATAAAATATATAAAAAAATAAAGTAAATCAAAATCAAAATTTGTAAATAAAATATTGTAAAATCGCCAGTTAAACATTATTTATACAATATATTTCGACAGATTCATTGTCATCATCAGCTAGATATAGATTTTTTTAAAAAATTTTAAATTTTAAAAAATGTAATTTTATTAAATTTAATAACTTTAAAATTGTTACTTAATAAATTAATCAATCAGCTCATTTTAAACAAAACATCAGATGCTTGGATTGCTTGTCCTAAGATTATTTTATATAAACACATTCAAACACAAATATTAATTCCTTTGTATTTTGACATTTGATTAAATATTTTTTAATTAATATCAACACAAATTTTTGGTTTTGTCTTTAGCACATTAGTTTTAAATATATCACTTCAAATACGGCATTACAGACACAGGCACAAAAATAATATTTATTTTTTATTAAGTTTTTAAAATTAATTAATTATTTGAGTTATAATTTTTTATAAATTGTTTACAAAGCTTATTAACATCTATATAGTTTTTTCCTACCTGGTGAATTTGTCGAAATGTATACTATTATTTAAATCAGTTTATGTTTATGTTATATATATAAATTTTAATAATATTTCACGAGTAGAACGTTTTTTTACTTGTTTCAAAATTAAAGTTTTCATTTTTTGAGGTCTTTTGTGTTCTACTTGGTGACTTTTGCTTAGTTTTAAAAATTGCTTTGTTGCAATTTTTTATTGAATTTATTAAATAAGAAAATCTTACTCAAAAAATTTCAAATTTATTTATTTTAAAAAGTACCTATATAAAATTTTAGGAATATTTTGTTATTAAAAATAATTCACCATTGGTCACTTATTTCCCTCATTTTGTCCGAAAATTATTAGTGTTTCACCCATAATTCAATTTATGAATTTTAAATAATTTTTTAATATTTTGGGGGTTTTAGAAATTTATTTATCATGTAAAAATATAATTGAATGCAATTTGATGGATGGAATAATTTTTGGTTTAAAATGTGATTATTTATTTTTACTTTTTAGGACGGATGTCTAATTCTCAGAATTATTTTACTCTATCTTGACTCATTTTGCTTTTTTTGTTTTGCTTTGGAAGGAATTTATTTATACAGATTGATCTCAAACTCCCTTCAAAAACCAAAAAATGTTTTAAGCATGACAATTGTCTCTTTAGGTACTACTCAATAATGATATTTAAATAATTTTATTTATTTATTTTGTTTATTTAAATCCTTAAATTAATTTTGTTACTAAAATGATGATGATAGCGCTTCCCTTGGACCTACTTGAATTATTTTATATTAAACTTTGTTTTAATGTTTTCCAAGGAAATATTTTTTATTACTGCTACTGATAATTTCACATCTATAGAAATAAAACCAATTTCCTTGAAAAGAGACAACAAAGCAAATTAGTGTTGCATTGTTTTCTTTTTTGTAACAACTGACAATAATAAATATTAAAGCCTTACCATAAATTTTTAAAACCTGCTACTAACGTACGTGTGACGGAAGAAAATAAAGGGTCACTTACAAATTATATTTTTTATTAAAGAATGAAAAATAGTTCAAAGAAGATTTGATCGTTAATGTCACTCAAGAAAGGTTTAATACTTTAATTGTCCGAAAAGCAGCTGATATGGCTTTTATCCTTTTTGCCGTGAGTGATGTTCCACTAAAATGTTATAGGAATATCTTTTATGAAGTTACTAATATTTTAAAAATATAAAATTATTTTACAATAACATTATACACCAACAGCGGGGTAGAAAGGTTTCTTTATTTTAATGAAATGTTTTTTTTTAAATAATAATTATATATGTATAATTATTATATACATAATGCAATAGAAAGTCTTTAATCATCATTTTTAATCTTCTTATAGTAAAATTCATTAACAATGGTTACTAGTATTAATATAAATAATAATAATAATAATAAAAATTAATTTTTTTAATATTAATAATTGGAGATTTATTTAAATGTAGCAAACTTATGCAAATTTATTGATTGTGCAATTCTTTCAAATATTTTTAAAATATAATTACAAATTTTTGGCGTGACTTAATTTATCCACATGACTTGACCTTTATTCAAACAAAATAAATTATTTCTATTACTTATTTCTATTAATTTGTGAAAATGTGCCGATTGATAAGGTACAGTTGGCAGACATTAATCACGATCTAATTTCAATAAATATATTGAAGATAGAAAATGTAAATTAGGTCACTTTAATAGCATTTTGATACATTCTTTTACAACACTTTATTTAGATTATTCAGTAAAAATTAATAAAAATGAAACATTAAGTGGGGGTGAAAGCCTTTCAATAATTCAAATAATTCGACGGAATTTAATAGGTTTTATGTAGTAAAATTAATATTTTATAAATTATTTTTTAATCTATGTGGAGTTATTAAAAAAATAAAATACAAAATTTAATTCCTAGTATTGTGGATGGAACATTGACAGCGATAATATCATTTTTTTCCTAAAGATATTTTGTAATCATGTTAAGTATTTTAATTTAATATTTCTACAGGCAATTATTTTCTGTTTCTTGTTTAATTAGATAAATAACATTCATTTTCTGTTGGTTTTTTTACTCTAATTTTTTAATTATTTTTAATCTAGAAAGAAGGCGGTTTGAATAAATGTCATTTATGTGAAATACTCCCACCAAAACAAAAATATATTCAGAAATTAAATTATTTTTTCTTTAAATTATACAGTTTTATTACTGAATTTTTTACTGCTCAATGAAAAGCATAAACGTCTTACTTTATAATTTTTTTCAATAAAATTATATAATATTATTTCATTTAATAAAACTTGCTAGGCATACGTTTCATTTATTTTCCAACAAGAATAACTGACTTTTTACAAGATGACAATGTAAATATCTCTGAAAGCGTATGTTGTAGACGCAAGGTAATAAAAAAGTCCATTTATCATATTTAGCCAAAGAACCGGACTCCTACACGATCCGGCCACATTAAACATCCAAATTTAATCGAATATAAAGAAAATGGAGCTCATATCATCTTTGTGATTTATACGTTTTTTAATAATTAATATGTTACTTTTTAGAATTTCTAACTTCCATTTGATAAAATATTTAAATAATTCATTCATTATTTGATAATATATGAAAGCAAATACTACCAAATCTAAATAACTTTTTATTATCTTTATTAAAAATGATTTTAATAATCTTTTAGTTTTTCCTCTACTCTCTGTGAGTATCTATTCGTTGGTCAGATATAATCTAAATGAGCAAAATGAAGATTGGTATGATTTATTTTTAATGGTTTCATTTGAACAAATTAAGATTTTATCTTCATCACCATTACCATAACAGCCATAAATAAAGTTGTTTCTGTCCTTTTCAATTATTCTTCATTCAAAATCAGTCCTCCGTACAAAATAACTAACAGTGTTTTTAATTATTTCCTATTTTAAAGATAACAGATTATGCAATTAATAGATTCGATTTAAACAAATATTATTTCTAAAATGTACTGATTTATCAAGATCTCTATAACTATATTTCATGTGATTCTTTGGCTATGATTTTGGTAATAGATGAAAATAATATGGAAATTTTAAATTAGAAAAAATCTATCATAATAATAATTTATAATAATAATCATAATAATAATAATAATTACAATAATAATATTAATTACAACATAAATTACTATAACACTAATAATATTATTGACAATAATAATAATAATAATAATAATAATAATAATAATAATAATAATAATAATAATAATAATAATAATAATAATAATAATAATAATATTAATAATAATAATAATAATAATAATAAATTAGTTAAAAAATGATTTTATTGGTGAATCTCAATTAACAAACTTTCAATTATAATATTGTACTTTGTTATATGAAACTTTTTTATCAATTTTATTATTAATAGTTTATTTGCAAAAATTTAATTATAAGTGAACGTTTGAGGGATATAAATAAACATTTTATATGATGTACCGCAAAATTGTGATCATCTTTAAGAACTTATTTATTGTCACCTAGCAAAATATATCGAATTTTAAAAACTTTCATTTAAAATTATTTATAATATTTCATAGGGTTTATGATATTTAATATTTTAACTGAACAAGAATCTAACATGCTAATTTCGATAATTTCACTGTTATCAGGTAAGAAATAAAAACTACATATATTATTTCATAATTTTTTAAAAAAATATATTTTTGAAAATTTATTTTTTAATTTAATCAAACAAATCTTTTAAAATGAAATACCAATGTACTAGATTTAAATTTTTAATTAGAAATACAAGTGTTCACGTCATTTTGAACATTAGTTTCCCATTTATTACTCTAACTATGGTACTAAAACACATCCTTGTCGTGATGAGTAATATTATTGAATCATTTCAGTAAATAATGTTCAAGAACTAGAGAACAAATATGACGGGTAGTCATTTATTTGAATGTGACATTGCAGCCATGACAATTTTATTGATAACCAAAATCAGAATACAATACAATCAGTTTTTGAATCCTACTAATGAGCACAGTAAGCAAATAACACGAATTTTAAGAATAAAAGTTCAAAAAACTATTTCTGGTAAATTCAAAAAGAAAATTTTCTCGGTTAAAAATGAACCTTCCAAATAATTTTTTTTATAAATATAAATTAAAATATATGAAAATTTTAAGTGATTCATTTAATTATAAAAAACAATAAAATAGCTTCTGAATTAAATATTAATCATTTTAAAATTATATTTCCCGGTTTTAATTGCATTTAGAAACAGAAAATTAAAATTTTGTTGTTTTGGGGAAATCTTTTGTCAACAACAAAACTGTAAATCAAGTTTAAATAAAATATTATTGTTATTGGTTTATTCATTCAACTAAACTATCAAGCAAACAAATATCTGTAGGAGAAAAGTGGGAAAAAGAGGCCATGGGAGCCCAGAAATTCTCAATTGATTCAACATAAACTATATTGTTTTCTTTGCAAAAATTTAGTTATGTGACTTTTTTATATATTAAATACAATTTCCTTCAAATTTGCATTGTTTTCTCCACCTTCTTTATAGATCTTCCACTATTTTCATTGTCCAAAACACCTTTTTTGTCATTTTGGTTTTAACTAGTGAAAAACTTACAAAAATAAATTATTCAACAAATTGAAGAGCATATGGAGAAAAGGATCATTTAAGACAGTGATTCCAAAATAGGGCGCTGCAGCAATTCATGGAATGGTGATTGCCACAGGTGAATTTATAGGGTGGTGAATAACAGTAAGAGGGTGGTGAAAGTTTAAAAGAAGAGAATAGAAGATTCAGAAAAATTGATGTTTGCTTTCCACTCATAACGCTTCATTTTTTTCTGAATAATGTACTGATATTTGGCTCGGTTCCCACATACTCCCTCGCTTGCATTGAAGTATTACAAGCATTACCGAACTACCGATTGCAAATAGTCAATCGAAGTGATTTAAGATTACAGCTAATGAAAATAGAGCCAAGGATTACTAAATTGGTAGCAGCATACCAGGTTCAACCTTCTTCTTAAGATGATTTCGAATGTTTTAACCTTTTTTGTATTACCTTTCTATTCTGAATTCAATAAAAATTTCTTTCTGTTTAATTGCTATTAAAAATTTTTAAAAATTAATTTCAAGTGAGCGCTGATTAATATTTTTTCTGTAAAGGGGGCGGTAGGCCAAATAAGTTTGGGAACCACTGATTTAAGAGAAACAATATGTTGCAGTTATGTCGAATCAGTTGGTAATAATGAATTTTTGTAGCAGGTTCGTTAAACGAAAGAAATTATGGAAAGATCAGATGTTACACTTAGCAAAATTTGGTTGTTAGATCATCTGAAGGAGAAGAATTCATTAAAATGGATTTAAATCAATGGTGGGCCCTAGAAAAAAGGACTTTTAATAAACCCTTCGTAAATATTCGTTTTGTCAATAAAAAAGATATTAGTTTCACTAACTTTATTATTTCTTTGTGAGTCTCTGAAATCTTTAGCCTTACCACGTATATTTAAATATTAAAGACATACATATTTGTAATTAATGTTTGATATAATTGAAAAACCAATTATGTAATAATGATTCATTTTTTAGTTTGCCTGAATGCGTAATTATATGAATAATTTTATGCACTCTATATCAATAATAAATAAATAACATCAATAATAAATTAATTAATTAATATCAATTATTAAATTAAGGTGCTGGATCGGAACATCTTCTCAATTAGAATGGATCAACATTATCCCTAATTTGTTATGTGTAACAGTAAGAATTCAAATTTTACTTTTGTTTATTTATATTATAAATAAATTTAAATTTTATAAATCCTCAGAACTCAATTAAATTTTCTAAGTTATTATTTACCTAACCTATAGTATTCGATATTCCTTCATAAAATTTATTATTTAGTTTGTACGTACATTTTATTAGTAGTGATTTCATGAAATAACCGAGACAATTAAATTCATCAACTGAATCAAAGTAATCAATATTGCACAATTCTATACCACTCATATAATTTGAAGAAGAATTATATTTTGACAATAAAAAATTATTATTTGAGGTTTAAAATGACATTGAATTAGAATAACAAAAGTTCGAATGTGTTAAAATTTTATTAATTACTTGAAAATTCAAATTTAATTTATAATTTAAACAAAGTTACTTTTATTTTAATTGTTACCTGTGTAAAAATTAATTTTTATATAATTTTAATTTATTTAATTGATTAATCACAAATAATGCAGTAAAGCCTCGTTATATGAAGTCAAAATAAATTATTTTATACCATCTAAATCTTTCTATTGGTAAACCCAATGAATAACACAAAAAACAAATATTGTACGTTGCCAAAAAATACTAAATAGAATTGGAGTATTTTCATGTCGCTAATTTTGAAAATGACTTTGGTGAACGTTACGAGCTATAATGAATTTAAGGAAGTGGGAATGGAATATACTAATTTGGAATCAGAAAGTCGGCTAAATCAGCACAGTTTACACAATTCAATCTCAGTATTTATTTTATTTCCTAATTTGACAGATGGCAAAGAAATGTAGGAGGAAGACGTGATGAACACAGACGATGTGAATGAAGTGAATATGGAAGCTATTAGCTTAATTAGTTAATATGAAACCTAGTTTATCCAAAGAGGAATCTAAACTTTTAGTGTCAAAGTTAAATGAGAAGTACTACCTCATGTTTGAAGTTAAGATAACAGCCTATGAGACTTTAGAATAGGAACTTTTAAGATGTTTCAATCAAGGAAAAACACTTGATTATTTTCATGACATTTGTAAAATTCTTCTTCATCTCGTATTACGTGAATATCCCGCGGAGGATTGATGAATTTGCATGGACAGATCCATCAGGAGTTTGAAATGTGTTTTACTCGACAATGGTAGGCAATATACCTCTATCACTTGTTCCTTCTACAACACTAAATGCTTAATATCGAAACATCAAAATGATATTGCAAAAACGTTCTTATCATGAACACTGTTGGATTCTTTGTGTAATTGTGTACATGGTGAACTTTCTGCTCGGATAGTAAAGTGGCTATATCATGTTCCCATGTTTCATAGGCATGTATAATAGCATGATGAAGACTATTGTATAAGAAATGTTTGACTTGCAATGAAAAATATGATTATTCAGTCAAAATTGTACATGAGCCACCTGTTGACAGATGGAAAGTCGTTTTGCCACAGCTTCAATAAAATTTATTTTGTTGTAGCAGTTCTTGAAAGCTTTGAAAAAACATTTTTATTACTTAAATGCGTATGTAAAACATATTATGGACTAACCAATGAAAATTATTCCGGATTTTATCCCTTTCATGAATTTTGATGAGGCTTTTTATTGGCACAGTTACGTAATATAATTGTATAATTATAGAGTTGATAATTATGATCTATAATTGTAAATGGACTTTCTCACTTTGAAATTTTAATATGTAAAATGGGCATAAAGACACATTTTTTTCACATTCATTTAGAGTGGTATCCAGAGAATTTGGGTCACTTTAGCAAAGAACATGGAGAAAAATTCCTTCGCGATATTACGATCGTTAGGATAAACATATGATGGCAGATTACTTCTTGACTCTTTATTCCAAATTTCAGGCTGTGAAAATTACAGAAAATTAAAGAAACTTTCTTTATTTACATCATAAATATTTTTTGAGTTCGTTTTCGGGTTTTCATAAAAATTCCGAAATATAAAAAGAAATAGAATTAATAAGCCGATTTCAAATCTTTCTATTTTCCTCGATGTTTTGTGAATAAATACATTATTTTCACAAAATATAAATCAGTGGTTATTATATATTGTGATGACGAGTGTAATTTTACAGGACAAAAGACTGAAAATTGTCAAGAATATTATTGAAACACGGCAAACACACTAAAATTTTAATAAAATTTTTTCTTTTAAGGATGCCGATCCAATATTATGTTTTTTATTTTTTTTTATATTTTTATTTTTTTTAAATGTTATACTTTAAGTATACTTGTTTTACTGCTTCTTAGATTTACATTTTTTTATAATAACTCATATTTAGGATAATTTAAAATATTCTTTTATAAGATTTCAAAATTCAATTTAAAATTAATCAAAAATACTTAAAATAAAAATAGAAATAAACTGAACTCTAATTTGTATAAATATTTCCGTCATTTTTGTTTAAGTAATTAAATATTATTATTTCTTAAAACACATACATTTTGTTTAATTTCGAAAGTTTTCAAAATTAAGAGGCATGAGCAGAATCTTTTGAGACAGTTAATAGGCCCTAAGCAGGGATGCCAGATTTTCGAAAAATCATATCGGGAAATTTCCGACGAAATCGGTAGGTCTGGCAAGCCTGTCGGGAATAAAAAACAAAAAAAAATCAATTATATTTTGTGAAAAAATATAAATTCATTCATATTTATTATATGCATTTATAAATAAAATATATTAGAAATAATAACAAAAAAATAAGTCTTCAGTTTTGTTAACGTAAAAAACAGTGACAATTTTATTTATAAATATTTATCAGCATTTGCTGCTTTTTTAAGTATTCCTTGTGCATTTTCTGTTTTTAAGAATGCCTGAAACTCATTGCACGTCATTTTGAAATTAAATGTAACACCAATCCATAAGGAAAAGGTGAAATCACAAATCCCTATGGTAAAAAATAGCGAGCAATAAGTAAGATAGAAAAATAATTTCTCTATTTTTCTTCGTTTCGTTTAATTTTATAGTTTTTTTAAAAAAATCCTTTCAAGATGGGTAAAATTTATTCAAAATCTAAAACTGTTCAATATCGGGAATTACAGTTCATATATCGGGAGATGGGAATATGCGTTCTATATCGGGATACTCCAGACAAAATCGGGAGGTCTGGGAAGCCTGACCCTAAGTTTTACTATCCCACCTGGCGATGACAGGAAAACTGTCGAAATATATCGTGAAACGTGCGCTTGAGCTGCGCTTTCTAATAAATAACAAATATTCACTTGAATTAAATTTAGATGTTTTTTTTGTTTTTGGTGTAAAATTAAAATGGTTAAAGAAATTATTATTAGTTCACCACTGATTAATATTCCTTTAAAAAACTCCTATGTGATTTCGCAGTCATTTTCAAGTTTTTATGTCAGATTATACTGAAAATTGGAATGGAAAATGCATATCAACTGACTGAAAAATATAAATATGAACTGAATATAAAGGTCCTCTACAAACTTTTATTCTTCTACTTTTCATTAAGACTTTCATGATGTTGCAAGTTGTTTGATTGGCGTTTAGAAATGATAATTAGAACCTATGAATTTTGCCTTATACTTTTTCATGTTAGAAAACTACATCTGACGCCTGAGTTTTAGATGATTTCGATGAATCGTAATATATCGTTACATCAAAACATTTTAATGAAAAAGTTCAAGGAAGTTTTCGAAATTCGATTTTATCATTGGTCATTATTAAAATTTAAAATCCTACAATCTTTTTTGTATTACAATATAGAATTAAAGACAATTACTAAAGCTTTTGGAATCGAATCACGCATGAAATAATGGGCTGAAAATACATACAATGCCTAAATATTAGAAAGTTAATTACAGAAAAATAAAAAAGAGCGTAACATTTTGATTTGCTTTGCCAGCTTCCAAAAGGAACAATGAGATATTTGCTCAAGAAGGTTTATACGGTATCAATATTTAAAATTCTTTAAATGTTAGCAAGTTAATGTGGTTCAAACATTTCAAATTTTGGAGTTTCAGCTTTATAGAATGTTAAAAACAATTTTTTTTTATTAGAGATGTAAAATAAATCTTAAAACTCCATGGAAGACAACTCACTTTTTTGTCATTTAGTTATCACTTCTACCTAATTTTGTATTTTAATATTATCAACTCTCTTCCACATAACCGGCGTCTTTTGAATTGCATGTATTCAAACAAAATTCTAAATTGGACTCAATTGAGGTAGACTTGTTGGATTTATCATTTACGTGTAACTCATACGACATATAGTAATGGTAAAGTTTTATATTTAAATCTTCATCTATTAACATAAAATTTTCATTATAGCAACTATAATAAGAAAATTATTTCAAAATTATTTAAGTAAATGTTAGGAAAAATATTTAAAAAGTGTACTTTTATAAAATAATTTCTGTTTACATTGGTGAAAAATAAATAATTTGCAAGGTTATATGATTATAACCAAAAATAAATTCAAAATAATATTTTTCCTTTAAAAATTTTTTCCATATTTTATTAAAAATTTTCTTTTTTTTATTTTAATTTTTTGCAGTAAATTTATTTGAATTTTTTATAATTCCATTTGTTATAAGGTATCTTTTCTCTTTCTTTTATCGTATTCATGACCTGTTTATTTATTTATTAGACTATTTTTTATTTTAAATCTGGCATTGGAAGCAATCCAAAACAGATAGTATCGAATAAATATTTACTTAATACTCTTGAATATGACTAATTGAATTACTCTAATTTAATTTAATTATTTTATGAATTCTATTTCTCAATTTGATTGGTTCGTTTATTTATTATTGATTAATAATTGGATTGTCACTAGATTAGCGGTTTTCAAACTTTATTGACTTTTTATTTCGATTGACTTAATTTTTATTAGAGACTTTTGTAAATTATTTTTAAATTTACAAAAATAAAATTAAATAGCAATTGTTCTATTTGTTTTCATAATGACTATAGACCAAATTGAAAATTAAACTCTTGATATATAATCATGATGAAAATAAATAAAAATTACTAAAAAAAAAACATTTCAAAATTGTACAATCAAATAAACAACAAATGTTTAAATACAAAAACTAATATTAAAAGTGTGTCACTGGGCAGGATAGAGTAAATATAAAATTTCCCAATGTCTGTTTAATATATTTGAGGTTTATAGTAAAATGGTTTGTTGTATGGGACTAAATTTTATCTGGCTCCTGTTGTTTCCGAAAGCAACAGCCAATCAAAAGCAAAATTGCCAATCAAACACTAGCTGTACAATATATTTCGACAGTTTAACTCTCATCAACTAAAATATTATGGATTATTTATATAACTTAAACAAATTATTTTTTTAATTAAATATTTAAATATTTTTACACTAATTTTAAAATTTTTTGTATAAATATTAAACTTTTTATCTCTATTATAATAACATATTAAAATAATAAAACTAATAATAAATAATGAAATATTTTATAAATTTTAACATGAGATAATAAAAATAATATTAAAATTTTTTAAAAATTTTTAAAACAATACAGAAACATCAGTTTATCACAATTTAAACACTCAAACTATTTAAAAATATTCAAAACATTCGTAGTCATAGCACTTTGATATTAATCTTTGAATTCAATGACATTATCAGCAATGCCTCACATATAACACGTTCCCAATAATTATCAAAACTTTTCAACAAAATTTTAAAACCAGACATTCCTATTCAACTTTCACAGCCTTTATTGTGCTCCTTAATATTGGTCAAGCCATTCAATCGACAATGCTCTAGAACTCGAATACAGAGATGACAGAAAGTCTCCATTATGTGTGGCATTACACGTATTACATGTAAATTTATAATCGAGACCAGAACACAATCCAACTGGAGTGTTTGATTTAATAATAAACATATCTCGTACTTATACACATTAGAAACGATCTTATACTATCAATTTCCCATCTGTTTACTTAACTTCCTCTTATAGTTTGAAAAATACCTTCTAAGTACGACAATACTAACACAAATTTAGGCTCATTATATTTGATCGAGTTAAAACATTCATTAGCAGATATTTATTTATAAAAAAATTAAAAATTTTTAAATATACTGCAGTGCTTAGTATATTTAAACAATTTTATTTAGAAAATTCTGTTTGGTTATTAAATTATTTAAAAATAATGATTTTATAAATTTTACTTTTAATATTTACCCAAATATATCACAACCAAAATATTAGTTAAATCTATGGTTGCCAATTTTTATCCATAAATCCTATTTTTTAAAAAGGACATTTCCGTTACCAATTTTTTGCATAATCGATACTATATAAAATAAAAAACGTATTATTTTTAAAAAATTTAAAACCAACATTAATCTTTATTTTTAAATGAATATTTCAAAGTTGATTTTGCATTTTTCAGGAAATTTTGGTCTTTCAGAATGTTTTCCGAAAAATCACCGCAACTATTCTTTATATAAAAATAAATAAATAACTCATTTTTTATAAGATTAACAGAACTTCTGTTTCTGTCTTCTCGCTTATTCTAAAGAACACGTTCTTTTAATATGTAATTTCAAGTCCTGAAAAAAGGACGGTTGGCAACCCTAGTTTAATTTTTTTGATTTTCTTTTTCAATTATGATCTTTATTATGGTTATCAAAACAATTTTGCAATATTAAAACAAATAAAAATTTTAATTAAAATATTTTTGAACCAAAATATATTAATATTAATATTGTTTACTCAAATATAGGTTATCAACATATTTGTTTTTAAGCTCTTCTATGAGACTTTGCTTTGGATTCAAGATAAGATTATTTAAATAAATTTAACAAAATATTATTATTTTTGTTTGTATTGTGCTAAAATTCATTTTTACTCAAAACCTTCCACATGAAATGTTTTGTTTACCTAAACTTAAAAATTGGTGACGTTCTTCTTCAAACTAATAATAGAGTCTTAAATCTTTTAATGTGTAACATTAAAATTTCAAACAGTTCAAACACTTGATTTTAATAGTTTTGTGGTAACTATTGTCATTTATTTATTTATATTCTCAAATTATGGGATTATAAATGCTAAAGAAATTATCTCACAAACAGTCAATGCAATTCTTTATACTTTTAATTTACGTTCGTTCAAAACCCATTTCAACTTTAAATGGCCAAAGCAAGGATTGGTCACTAATGCCACTCTCATAGGCTAGTTTATTTTCCCGCATTATATTCAATGTGTTATGTGCTGTTTTTACATATCCGTGAGAGTATTATGAAGTTTTAAACTTTTAAGAATAATTTTGACAGAGTGTTTCAAATCTTTATAGTTTTTGTTAGTTTTGAAAGAGCTGCTGGCAAATTAAGGTTTCGTCCTTATTGATAAATGACTTCCTCTCTTAAGTATGAAAAGTCCATTGTTATTTGCTTTTAAAATCAATGATTTGTCTTCCGAAACCAAAATCTTTACTTTAATTTCCATTTTTAAACTCTACAACAACTCTTCTTTCAGATCTTTTTTATCAAATTAAACCATCGTGATCCATTTTGATTCAATGTCTTATTTTTCCTTTCGTGTACTGATTTATTATCAACAGAGAAACATGCACTGTACAAATGCGTGCATCAATTACAATTGTTGAGTTTATGATCATTTTTAATAGGAATATTATATATTCTGACAATTTGCATCCTTAATCAATAAATAGGAACCCAAACATAATAAAACTTTGTTTTTTTTTAAAATAAAGAACACTTTTTTTACTCTATTTTCTAAAATCATTTCACTAATCTCTGTTCAGATAAAAGGTCGGTTGCTCAATTGTTCAGAAGTGTGAATTAAGTCATTGAAGTAAGAATCAAAAATAACTTGTTCAATTTATTTTAGGTCGGATTTAAAAAAAACAATAATAATAATAATAATAATAATAATAATAATAATAATAATAATAATAATAATAATAATAATAATAATAATAATAATAATAATAATAATAATAATAATAATAATAATAATAATAATAATAATAATAATAATAATAATAATAATAATAATAATAATAATAATAATAATAATAATAATAATAATAATAATAATAATAATAATAATAATAATAATAATAATAATAATAATAATAATAATAATAATAATAATAATAATAATAATAATAATAATAATAATAATAATAATAATAATAATAATAATAATAATAATAATAATAATAATAATAATAATAATAATAAGAAGAAGAAGAAGAAGAAGAAGAAGAAGAATATTAATAATAATAATAATTATCGAGTCTGTGTGCTCACAAATTGAGTTGTCGGAATTGATAGAATTTTATAATTTATTTTAGAGTTGTTCTTTGGAATTTGTTATAGAAATTTAGTTAATTTTGTGATATTGTTGATTTTGTTTAATTGAATCAGTGGGAAGTTGAAAATTGTTTGGAAATTTAGTTCGAATTTAATTTTGGAAACTTCTCATTTCTTTTATTTTGAAATTAATAATGAAATTGAATTTATGCTAAAATATTCAAGAAAGATAAATAATTTTCTTTTCCATAAATCCAATTTGAGTAATACAGGATTAATAATAATTTGAAATGAAATTCTTAACGGTCAAGTGAAAGATGAGAACAGTTTATACATTACACAATCTCTTCCAATTCTAGGCCTAATGTTAAAGAAAAGTATTATGGAAACGATGAATAATATTTTGTATTCGCACAATTTTTGAGTTTTATTATCAACACTTTCTATTTCAACAAAGGAATTTCTTTTCGGGAATTAATTTCAAATTCTAGAGAAATACTATACAAGATTAGATAGACACCGCAAGGAATTTTTAGAATTTTAGAAGAATTGAGGATATAGAATTTATAAGTTTAATATTACATTATGCATTAGGTGGATGCAGAGCCGGATTACCATATTCAGGGACTCTAAGCACTTTCCATGTATGATGCTCGAACAGCCAATCAAATCCAAGTAAGTGAAAGTTGTACAAAGTTAATATTTAGTACAATATTATATACACGTGCTATAATCTATACATCACATATCATGATGTAAGTTGTAACATGTATGAGTATGATCTAAACAAGTACGATACAACTAGTAACTGTTATAATTTTTATAAATAAGACATTTCATTTCTTAGACTTTGAAAGTGCATTTTGGGTTAATTAATATGACTCATTTATTTAAAATGAGCATAACGCTAGTTCATGCAGTAATTTTGTAATTGAAAAAAAATTTACTAGATCGTTGTGGTCCCCCTTTCCATCTTGTGCTCTAAGCACGTGTTTAGTGTGCATATTACTTAATCCGGTAATGAGGGGGTGGTATATCAGTTTTATTTATAGAAATAATGAAACTTGCTGGTAAGATGACAATATTTGAAATATGATGAAAATGAAATAGTTAAAATAAAATCTTTTTTACTTATTTGGTTTTTCTAAATTTAATTTTAAAATTAAAAATAATTATATTTAGTTTATTTTAAATGTGATTTTGTGCAAAATTGATACATTTTTTGAATTATTTTATTTTTTTAATAAATCTCCCAAGGTAATTATTATCAGCTAATTAATAAAGCTTATTTGAAATATAATTAAAATTCACTGAAAAATTATTTTAATGCAAAAAATCAAAAGAAATAATTGGTAATATCAGTTGAATAATATAATATAAAAAATAATTTTCACGTATATTATATTATTTTCGTTATATTAATTAAAATAACAAAAATATAATTGTTATCTTACAAAAGGCCCAATTTATTTATTTAATATATTTGCATGTTTTAAAAAACTAAAATGAAATGCAAATTTACCTTTATGAAATTTTGAAGGAGCACGAAAATTAAATTTTTAAAAAATTTATTTTATCGTAAATAAATTTTATAGTTTTTTTGATAATAAATTTTTTTTAAATTTGAATTTAATTAAAAAATGTACTTTTGTTGAGTTTCCTATATAAAAAATAAAAATTCTCGCACTTTTCATGATCGTGAGCATTAATCAAAAATCTTCCGCCATTATCTAAAATTCGAAGTTTAGAATTTCATTTATCTTTCTTTAAATTTCTACAAAAAATTAAAAATTTTATTTATCACAAGTTTCTGCTTATGCCCTTTAAATTTTAATTTACCAATTGGTTAAACCGAAAGGTTTTATCTATCTAGGTCTTCTTATATTGCAAAATTACAATCATCTTAACACCAAGTGTAAAATATACTCCAATATATGTCCATTTTTCTTATAGGTAATAATAATATTGTAATAATAATATTTTCTAGGAGAAGATCCTTAGACACAAAGTTAAATTAAAAATCTATTTATCTTGGACAAAAACCTGATTGGTTGCTCTTAAACCCGAACGATACAAGATCCAGTTTGAAGAACATATCTGCACCTATGAGCTATTAAACGAACTATCAAATAAGAAACTGTTAAAATACAAATCATTCTTGAAATCAGAGGTTTACTTATTAAATACAATTGCAGCGAGTCTCTACTTGGCAAAATATCCATCTTACCTAAAACCAACAAAATTCCTTTAAAGTGTATAATTCTTGTATTTGTAGTTGACACTTTTTCTACCCCTTCTCAAAGAATCTTATCAAACATCCATGCCCTTGACATCATAAAAGCAAAATTTAAATCATCTCAGAAATCACAAGATTATTCCATGCCTTATGTTTTCTACGCCAATACTTTGCGGCTCTCTTGATGTTTATCAAGTTTAAGAATCCATCTCTTTTACTGAAGAAAATAATATTTTAACATAATTTTCACTTAATCCTTAACCAAACTTTACAGGGATTTGCGAATTATTAAAGCGCTTAGTTACAGTTGTAATTAAAGAGAAGCAATTTTAGCTTATCGGTGGATTAGCCATGGCAAAACTTCTTATACTCGTTTCAATTATTTTCTACGTATACTTTATAGGATTATAAATTAGATCTTTCTATGAATATATGATACGTTTTTGGGAAAAGATAAGTCTTCATTGTTGTCACTATTTTTTACACGTAAACTTTACCTGCAATAATATAAAAACTCCTTTTCAAACTATCCAACTCTGAGGTAAAATCTCATTCAGAAATGACATGATAAATTTCACTGTAGCTCATCACACACTGATTGTCAAAATGAATATATATTCCAAAACTCTACACATTGACTACATTTTCCCTTAGGAGAGTTATGTTCTAATCATCAAGAAATAGAGTCATCAGAACTTGATCTGATACAAACAAGATACGCATACAAGGAGCATTAAAGATTTTCAAAATACACTTTCTTTAGAATGGATAACCCGAAAGATTACCTAAATCCTTGCTAAATACACATCAATCAAAAAACGAAGCATTGGAATACAAAATGACAAACCTATAGTAATATCCTAAATTTTACTACATCTAGTGAAATCAGAATCCTCCTCCGTAACATAGAATTACCTTTTCACCTTTGTCTTAGCTTTACCTTTAAAGTAGAAAAGTCGAAAATCCTTAAATCCTCAAAATCAAATGATTTTTATCTTAAAATTCAAATGCATTACTTAAAGGTCGCATGATTAATATGTGATGCAACTTAAGCCTCTGATTATCGCAGACATTGGGGAAACGTGCATAGGAAGGTCTAATTTCATTGACGAAACAATATGACAAATTTTACAAAATGGGTTCAAAAATTCCTTAGAAAAATTGTTTTCGAAAACCTCTTTATTCGAAATGTAAAGCTTGTCAATCAACATTCTTATCACATAGAATCACAAGTACTTTTGTTTGATTTTTTCTACTGTCTTTTTGAATTATGTAACTTATAATCTTGATAATTAATTTCAAATATATAAAATAAAATTTCTCGGCTTCTATGTGTATAAGCAAACCTGTGATTCAGTGATTGCTTAAGAAGGCCGTGCAGACAATTTATGTTAAATAGAAAATTTGGTCAAAATCTAAAGGAAGATAAATGAAATTCTACAGGATAAAAAGATCAAACGAGAAAAAGGATTTTACTCAAATCAATTGACAAAACAGTAATATTAATTCGATGGTATTACTTTTGAAATTAGCCTTTCTACACCTATGACCCATTTGAACTGATAAATTGGTGTAATTCCTCCAAAATATAATAACGCACAGAAAGTTGTACACCCATATTTAAATGATTTTAATACTGATTGGACGTAGGTTTTTTATGTCACTTTCTTCATACTAGTCTTTAACCTCCCACAAGATAATGTACAAGAGTGAGAAGCATGATTAATAAGAAAGCGTAACTGCGAATTTCATTCATGCACTTTTTGATCATACTGGCGTTGTTAAGCTTGATATATCATTTCCTTGCTTAGCAATATGAAAGGCAAAAGAACGAGTAATTATGTGGAAGTCTCAGTGTACAAGATGTGTGAAAACAATTTCCAATCAACGCATAACCACTGTATTCGACATATCCAGATGTTCTGTGCAAAAAGTCCTCCAGTGTCAAAATTTGAACTTCACACAACACGTTTATGTAAAATATAATCCCCTCACTGTACTTCTGCAAGTAGGGATAGATCAATCATCGTGTCCATGAAACGAGATAGATTTGCATCATTCTCTTCTATTGCTATCTCTTTTGACATGTTTAGTGAAATTAAGAAATCAAATCTCCGTAGTTGCTGTTCTTTATGTGATCATTTTAGAACCTATCATTGAATTATCCGTCGTTTATGGTACTTAAACCATCAAAATAGTGGCTTCAAAAACTAGATTTTCAAGTAGATAATCATGTTTTTAACTCAGTGACGGTTCTAAGTCTTATATATCTTATTTACATTGTGCACTCAATGAACGATATGCAGAATGCTGTGTTTCTCGTATACCTATCCTTTTCCGCTAGTATTAGATGGTATGGGATTGTATATGCAGTGATGAGCAGGGAGCTCGGGGTTTTCTCAATGATAATATTAACATTGCGAAATATGTCAGCTTACTTCAATAAAATCTTCTCCTTTTCTTGATAAGATGTGTCTTAGCAAAGGAAAATCCACTATTTTTCAGCAAGATAGTTCCAGGTCATATTAATTAACATATATTAAAAGATTCATACAGGAAAATACTAGATTTAAGTCCAGATCTTAATAATATTGAAAATGTTTGGGTAATAACGAAGAAAAATTAAAACAAAAAATAGTTGATTTCACTAAAATATAACTTCATTATTTTAATATTAAAACAAATACTAATTATTATAATTAAAATTATAAATGGTAATGAACTCAATTTTAAATATTTATTTGAATTTAGCATAACTTTAATTACTATCATATTTCTCTAAATTTTTTCTGAAAAAACTCAGACAAGGACCAAGAAGTCTTTCAAAGGCTTCTTTGGAGATAACCATGAGTTCTACATCAGTAATTGCGTATGCTGATACTTGTAAACAGTTGTTGGTAATAAATGAGACTTCTCCGAAATAATCATTGGCATGTAGATGAAATAATACTTTTTCGACGTTATTTTCCGTTTTTGTTACTAGAACTTCTCCTGACTCAATGATATACATTTCCAAAGCATTGTCACCTTGCACTATTATGCAATCACTTGCATTGAATTCTTTTTTATACAGAGAATCTGCAATGTGATTTAATTCATAATTGTTAAGATTTTTGAAAATATCAATTTTTCTAAGTATTTTATAGAAATTTGCCCGTTTTTCAAAAGCTTTCATTAAAACAATTTCTTTGAATTTTTTCCTATCTAAAGCCCATAAAGTGCCATTTGTTCGAGAAATCACAGTTGCAGTTCTTTGACAATTATACATCAAAGCAATTTCTCCGAAATATCCTTCACCGTGGTAACTTTTAACACGCACGGGTTCTTTATTGTTCATGATGAAAGCTTCATATATTCCATTGTCTATAATATAAAAAAAGTCTCCTTCTTCATCTTTTTCAATCACGATTTCTCCGGATATAGTGTCTTTTCTGACCATACTTCTGATTACTGAATTCAGTTCGTCATCATTGAGGATATTAAAAAGAAAAACCGATTTAGTAGCATCCTTTATTTGTTCAAATACTTTTGGACTTATCTCATTTTCAGTATATCTTTCTTTAACATCACTTCCTACTTCCGGTGTGAACTTATCATCTGATACGGCAGTTCTGCGTGGAATATTTTTGAAGAACATTGTTCCGCTTAGGACACTTGAACTGGCAACTGATTTTGTTTTATTCATTGAATTTGGCACATCCTTCCATGAATTTAACTCTTGTAAATCATTGAAGTATCCTACCGCAAATGCTAATGCATCTACTGGTTTCGATTGTACATATTGAATAATAAATTCTTTTAACAGATTTTCAAGTTTTCGATTAAAACTGTCGGATGAAATCTTCTCATTCATAATTCTCCCATATTTTAGACATTTAATATTTTTAATTATTTTTTATAAATATATTGGATTTATAATATAATTAATAAGCTTTGAATGATAATAAAATGATTACCGTATATATTCGTGTTTAAGTCAACTCCAGTATAAGTCGAATTGAAAAATTAAAGCGTGTTTTTAGTCGAAAATTGGAAACCCGTTAATAAGTCGAAGTAAGAAATTTTTAATTGAAAGTAATTAATTTGATTAAAAGCAATACGATTAAAATACTCATTCTCCAAAAGGATTTTTTTGGAAAAAATAAATATGATTTTGTATGACTCGTGTATAAGTGGAAATGAAAAAAAGTCCTCAAATTTAGTACAAAATTTCTCGACTTATACGCGAGCCTATACAGTAAATATAATTAAACATAGCATTACCTTTCGACGTCCGGCTTTGATAAATCCGGATTCGTTGTAGTTGACTTTGAAAATCTCAAGCCGAACTAAATCTTAATTGAACAAAATAAAAATAAATTCTAAGCAATTTGTACAAAGAAATTTTTATGTAGATAAATGATTTATTAACGTTATCTTTATTTTTGTGTGGTTTTAAGGTTATGCGATACAATAAATATTTTAATTTATTCTTGGGTACTTGGACATGGCATTTGTTTCAGTGGTTACCATTTCAACATCATAAGCGCCGGTTTCACATAGAATTTGACTGCCATGGTAGCGAAGACTTGACGGGCTTGGTGACACTGTCGGGGGATTATTGTTGTGAAAAAATGATAAACAATGCAAGTCGTTGCTACAACGAAACGTAAAAAGAGAAAAAGTAAGAGTAAAAAAATAAGAAAACATCGATATTGAAAATTTTTAGAGGAAAAACAATAAATTACAAAGCAAAAATTTTCAAAATTATTATTAATCGCATTTTATTTATTGAAAATCAAGAGGGAAAATTTTGTGTAGTCTAGGTTCTGCTACCAAAGTTTTCCATTTTTTAAGTTAACATAGGTTCTCTTCGATATCTCATCATTATGTAATTCCGGGCTCAGTTTCTAATACTTCTGAAACATGTTGACAAATTTGATTGTTGTCACTGTAATATTAACAACAAAGAGTACAGCAAAATCAGTATAATTTATCACTGGTGTGTAAGTAAACCATTCGTGATCGTAATACTTTCTGACCATTGGCATCGACTTGTAGAACCATTGTTTTAATACTTTGCTTACAGTTCCTTTATCTTTTTCATTTTGCCTTTTACAACACTAAAAGGATCCTTCACATTCTGTAAAAAACTAATTCCTCTTTAGATAATTTCAACCTGAAAATTATCTGAAACGGGTGCATTCTACAAAGAAGCCTCTGAAAAAATATCCCAATTTTTTCTCATTCCCTGGATTCATCATTGCATTTACATCAACTTCTGTTTTAAATTCATTCACGCCTATTCCATGTATTTCTGAGACAATCTCCTCCCTTTCCTACATTACTTGCTCTTCTGCAGAATGCATGATGCTAGAATCGGAGGAATTGGTATCAACTTTAGATTGATGAACAACGCTGTTGATTAACCCTGACTATCATTTGGCCCATTTTCATATCGAAACATGGAATCAGATAGTAATTTTCTGAGTCTCGTCTTTTTTTATTTGCTATAAGGTGCTGACATCTATGTGCCTGATCATGTATGGAAGTGGTTATGGAATTTTGAAATTTTATATTATGCCAAAGAAAAAGTTTTATAATTTTATATATATTTTAAATGATATTATATAATTTAATTATAATCTTTATATAATAAAAAGTGATTTTTATGAATCAGCTTGTCTTTGAGGTTGCTCACTAATTTGATAATGTAGAGAAGAAATCGGCAATCTAATTCTTAAATGTTAATTTAAAGTAATTAAATTACCATATAATTTTATTAATTTATTCAATTAAATATTTTTATTTAATTTATAAAATAATTTTTTTTTAATATTTATTAAATTTTTACTAAAGATTTTAAATATTATCATTGGTAAAAAATTATGATTTTGAAAAATAATTTTAAGTGCAAAAATAAATTTGAAATTTGAAAAAATTTAAAAATCAGTGTTTCTCGTTTGGGGATTTAGGTGGTATGAGTTGTTAGAAAATGAAAAGAGTTTATAATTTTTTAACAGAATGTATTTTTAAAATAAAAAATTAATGAATTCGTTTGTTTGAAAAATGCAATTTAAATCGATATAGTTTGAATTTCAATTATACTTGATGACAGTAAGTCTGTCGAATTATGTTGTAGATTAATATAGGTTCGATTGGTGTTTTCTTTTATATAAATGTTTGTTTACTTTAAATTTCATTTTGAAATTATATTCATCATCAAATGTATTTATTTTAGTAACATTATAAGTAAAAAATTTGTTTTCATAAACTTTATTCTCTTATCTGTGATTTACGTGATTAAAACGGAAATATTTGGCTAAAATAATAAACTTTGATAAAATATGAAATAAACTTATTTATTTCATGTTGCTTATCTCGTTTAATATTTTAAATTTATTTTGTTTCATTATTTCAATTTTTGTGTATTTCTTTCTAAAACATCGCCTTTCTTCATTCCATTTTTAGACTATCAATCAAGATTTGTTTATATTTAATACCAACTGTCTTGCCAAGTTTTTGTTCGAAAAAAACAAATAAAAAGAAATGCTTAAATTCGTATTTAATATATAAGCAAAAAATGATGAATTAATGAAGATAGAGAAAATTTAAAAAAAGTTCAATGGTTAAAGATAATAGATATTTATTTGGTATTACTTAAATGTGTTAGGTAAAGTGAGTTCCCTCCGTGAAAAGATTCTTATAAGCAAACTTCAGTATGGGTCAAAGATGTCAATGGTTTTATTCTAATAAATCAGTAAAATCCTTTATATTTTTCATCACTGATGTATTAGCTTCATTATTCATTTTCATTATCTTCATTTAAAACAATATATCAACATTTTTATTTATTTAACAGGAATTTTAGGCACAACCTCATTACTGGTTTTATAACTTGTAATTTGTAACAGTATTAAAGTTCTAGTCTTTGCAATCAAAAATTATAAAAAAAATCAAAACTATGTAAATAACCAAAAGTTATTTGTTTTTTTATGATAGTAAAATTCCTTTAAACTCAATCCAATAATAATTATAAAATTTTTTAATATCTTACAGGCTTTTCATATTAATTTAATCCTTTGCAAATATACAGTTTAATCCCTTTCAAATATATTTTAATCCTTTTCAAGAATATTTTAATCAATTCAAAATTTATTTTAATCATTTCTAAATTTTTTTTAATCCCAAAATTACATATGCAGACAGCAGAAGCCAATTTACATAGGAAAATTACAGACAGCGAAAGGTCACTTATTATCCGTAAATATGAAGATCAGAAAAGCATTCAATTTAATTCTGAAGGGCTCGACATAAACGTTAAAACGGTCACTTCTATAATAAGACTATAAAAACACTGGGAGAGTAAATGCGTTAACACAAAGACGACCACAGGGAAGTATAATAACAGAAGAGGCAAATGAGTTTATGAGGTCCGGAATTGAAAGTGATTTTTCCGTAACTTTAGGAGCGTTAAAATTGAAACTTCAGGTAAGCTTAAATATCATATGCTCAACAACCACGATTGACAGCGCAATAAAAGATTTGAATCACTCTTTTAAACGCGTCCAACTTGTACCAGAGAGAAGAAATGCTGCTGCAAATATAGAGGAACGATTTAATTATGCCAGTAGATATCTTGGATATGATGAAGATAAAGTAATTTTTCATGATGAATTTGGTGTGAGCTGTTCAACCCGGCAAAAATATGGTCGAAGTCTCGTGGGAACAACTCCACAGAAAGTTGTACGGGCTATAAGATCGCGTAATTATTAAGTTTGCGAGGCCATAAGTAAAAGAAAAATTATCCATCACATAATAAAAGATTCAGCATTTAAAGAGAAGCATTTTTATCATTTTTAAGATCTTTAATTTTAAATTTAGTTGAAGTAAATATTACAGCAGCAACAATTATAATGGATAACTGTAGTATACATAAAGGAGAAGAAGTTAGAAACTTAATAGTTGAAAATGGCTTTGAGCTCCTTTTCTTGCCTCCCTACAGTCCCCAGTTGAATCCCATTGAAGAAGTATTTACTAAATAGAAGTCACTCATAAAATTTGCTAATGCCAATACGAGGGAAGAATTAACCGCTGCTATCATGTCGACGATTGGTAGGATTTTCGAGAGTGACTGTGTTGGATTTTTTAATCGTGTGAGGGATTTTGGCGTCATGGCGTTGCGAAGAGAAGAATTTTAATTAAATGTATTGTTTTGTCTCTTTTTATCCTTTTTTTGCAAGTTTCCTTATTTCCATTTTCATTCGTTTTTATATCTTAAATTAAAATAATGTTGGAAATGATTAAAATATATTTGAAATGATTAAAATATATTTGAAATGATTAAAATATATTTGAAAGGGATTAAAATATATTTGCAAAGGATTAAATTAATATGAAAACCTGTATTTAAAATTTAAGTATAATATAATAATAGATAAACAAGAAAGATATAAAATCTATAACAATGAACACTTAATAAATAATTTTGTTTGTTTATGTACACTTTAAAATGAATATTTTTGTTAGATATCGCAATTTTTGTATCTAGAAAATATAATATTTGGAATTTAATGACATTATTTGTAAATTGTGAAATTTATCCTTCAATATCTTGTACCATTTTTGGATATAAAAATTTATTTTGTTTTAAAAATTTAGATCAATATTTTTTTACTGCTTTATGTTTTGCGAATAATGATGAACAGATTTAGAGCACCTCAAAGGGATATAATTAATTTAAAGTATGAAATATGATTTAATTTAAATTTCCCATTTATTGCATTTATCTACCAACTAGACGAACAGTCAAAGCAATTATTGTGCTGATACCCTTATTCGGAATCCAGATAATGTGCACAATATATAGGATTGATAACAGTTATTTGTATAGCATATTTTCCTCGGCAATTAATGATACACAAGTGAAATTTTATTATTATTTTTATTTTCACTATTATTATTATTATTATTATTATTATTATTATTATTATTATTATCACGTTAATATTTCAGGCGATTTGGGCTTCAATCAATTTAAGCTTTTTTAACAGAGAGGTAACTACATTTTACAGTATAACTATTTATAAAATGATTGCCTAAATATTATGTGAAGCTTGAATTTAGCGTTTGTTGGGATGAAAACACAATACTCCCAGCGTATCTTTGTATATACAACTCTTTTTTACACACACAAATAATTATAGCGAGAAACAATATTTTCAATTTTTTTGATGCACTAGTGTGATCCTTACATTTATTAGTGTTTTATAATAATTTGTATTTATTAATTATTCTTCTTCTTTTTCTTCTTCTTCTTCATTTTCTTCTTCTTCTTCTTCTTCTTTTTCTTCTTCTTCTTCTTCTTCTTCTTCTTCTTCTTCTTATTATTATTATTATTATTATTATTATTATTATTATTATTATTATTATTATTATTATTATTATTATTATTATTATTATTATTATTATTATTATTATTATTATAATTATTATTATTATTATTATTATAATTATTATTATTATTATTATTATTATTGTTATTATTATTGTTATTATTATTGTTATTATTATTATTATTATTATTATTATTATTATTATTATTATTATTATTATTATTATTATTATTATTATTATTATTATTATTATTATTATTATTATTATTATTATTATTATTATTATTATTATTATTATTATTATTATTATTATTATTATTATTATTATTATTATTATTATTATTATTATTATTATTATTATTATTATAAATTATGATTTCTCGAGAGGAGCATAAATTTTAATTTAAATAAGTAAATGATAAGTCGTTGCTGCAAAGTATCAATAAAATGAATGACAAAATTTTCGATTATAAAATGCTACTTTTCAATTTCATAGAAATTAGCTGATTGAATTTTCAAATGCTTTTTAAGATTCTTTTAAAATAAATTTTCTGGTTTATTTTGATTGGTTAAAAATTTTTAAATCTTTTTGGTTAATGGCAGTTATTTTATTTCAAAAAGTCAGCATTTAAACACATGTTAACGATATACAGTCTACACTGCATATTTTGAACATCTTTTTTTCCTCAATTAAGATAGTATAAAATAAAAAATATCGAATCTATTTTGAACTTTGTCGATGTGAACTGTGAACATTTAAATTTTATTTGTTTAAATATAATTTTAAAAACAAGCCTTTAAATATGAACAATGTTAAGAGAAAAGATTTAACAATCAAAGAGAAAAATGGATATATTGCAATATCACGAAAAAAAATCCAAATATGACTCAAAGGGAGCTTGCAGTTTGATTTAAAATTTCAGTTGGTTGTGTAAACAAGATTTTAAAAAAAGATTCTATCATTTGCTCAGAAATTGACTATTTTAAAAGAAATTGTTAGTTGACGAAAACAATTGAGTTTGATCAAATCTCTTATCAATGGTTTCAAAACAAACGACAAAGAAATGTTGTTGTTAGCGGTGAAAATCTAACGAACATGGATCTAAATTTCGCATCTAGATTTAATGTTTAAGATTTCAAAAAGCATCAAAAAGATTTTAAAAGAGATATAATATTTCATGAAAATATTTGTGTGAAGAAAGCGGATTTGTTCCTACTAAAAGAATCGATGAATTTAAAAATTTATATGCCGAAAAAATAAATGAATATCAAAAACCCGATATTTTCAACTCCGTTGAAACGGAGTAGGTTTTTATAAACTCCCAATCAACGACTTTGTCAATCCAAAATGAACATACATCTCTTAAATTTTCGAAGGAAAGACAGATAATATTATTTTGTTGTAGCTAAACAGGTGAAAAGTTAGTACCTTTAATTATTGGCAAATCAATAACTAAGGTGTTTTTTGTAATCTAAAATAGACAATTTAAAAAGGTTCATTCAAAATGATTATTCTAAAAAAGAATAAATGGAACTTTCTTGATTTGATAAATGGTAAAGCGATTTAAATGTTCATTTCAGAAATTTAGACCGAAAAATCCTGTTGCTTTTGGATAATGCACCCGTGCATCATATATTCAAATGTCGATTTATTATATTTTATGCCAACCACAGCTTCGTTGATTCAATTACTCGATTGAGGGATTATAAAGGCGTTCAAAGACCACTATAAAAGATTTATAAATCAAAAAATACTCTTTGATATGGATGATCCAAACAATATCAATTTGAATTATGTGGATCTGCAAAAGTAAATCACAACTTACGAATCCATGTGTTTCACTATTAGAGCTTAGGATTGTATTTCAAAAGAAACAATTATAAATTGTTTTACCAATTCATTAAAAATGCAAAACTGTTAAATAAAGTTGATGTTTTGACTTGTAGTTTTATTGATGACTTTGAATCAATACCATACGACACTAATGTAGCTTTTTCTGAGAACGTACATATCGCGTTGTAGGAGGTTTGACTGGATTTATTACAAAGCATTTTATTTAATTATCATCACTATTTTTATACTAGGTGAAAATGAAATTAGAAATTAAAAGACGTCGGCTGCGAAGCAGCATACAAAATCGTTGGTTGGACAGGTCATCGAGTGCTCCATCTTTTTCAAGAAGAGCCAAATTTTCAATTTTTAGGAAGTTTAATTCAACTTTTCGATCTCACAAACCAGAAACTTCATAATATACTGATTATGTTATTATATTTTGATGTAAAAATTAATTTTTAATGTCTTTTGAATATAAATAATAATAATAACCAAGATATCCAAAACAAAACTGTAAACTCATGAAAAGTTATTTTTCTTGTTTAGCATATTTTCGTTTTTTAGTTTTTGGAAGATTGTAATGAAAATTATCTTAAATTAAGATTTTATGCTGTAAGAATATTTTTAGGTAGAATTTTACAACTATAATATATTAGGATTTCATCGCAAAATTAAATTATTGCATTGTAATCAGAGCTGTGTGTATGAAAAGTTTCAGGTCAAGCAAATATGTGAAAGTGAGTCAAAATTAGATTACAAAATTCAACTATAATAAATAAGTTAAGTTAAATAAAATTATTATCCACATTGTTTTTAATGTTAATTGTGTTTATAGAGGAATACAAATTTTAATAAAATTCTATTAATTCACTTGATTGGTAAAACTGTCAACACGTCTTGAAACATCTAAAGCTGCTGAGGCAAAACTTTCAATGCAGTAATGTATAAATATGGAATTCAACGACCGCATCAACTAACAACATAGACTCAAAAACTTAAATTAATTTGTTAAATTATAAAGTTAAAAATATTTATTGATTAATTAAATTACATTCTAACAAAAATTTTGTAAAGTCACGAGTTCCGAAGTTTTACTGGCGAGTAATATGGTTGCAGGAACTACTGATAAACCGCATACTTATAATGTTAATCTAAAATTCTTTTGGGCACCACTTTCGTATTTTACTCAGAAAACCAAAATGACTGTTCTAGTTTATCATTAGTGATTTTAATCAAAACTCAGTTTCAGAAAATTCAAACTTGACTGATATTAAGTTTATTTGCAGACCAGATTAAGTTTTAACGTGACAGTAATGAGAGCCTTGAGTTTCAAAGCTAATTTTCCATTATAAATTGCATCGAATATCATAATATTCTTAATTTAGCTGAAATATTTAATCATCAATTATTTGCATTCTGAAATTTTACAACTCACATTTGATTTTAACATCTTGAATGTATTAAAGTTCTTCTCTGTTTTCCCATATCAGAATCTATTATTATGTCAGTCAAGGATTTAGTTGGACAAAGTGACCATGACTTATGAATCTTATAATGCCTTATTATATTAATAAAAGAATGATAAATGAGTAGTATAACTTAAAAGAATATCTAATCAAGCATCTATAAAGTACCCCATAAAAAGTTTCGCAGGTCACTAAATTTTACTTTTGTCTTTGATGAAATTATGATAAGTCAAGTTAATAAGGTGATTTGGACGGTATCTTTTAAGTATCAAATAAACAAACTTCCAACATAATATAGCTTTAGTGATTCCAAATTTTCAACTTTAAATATTTCTGAACTCCAAAGTTATAGCACATGCTAACAAGGGTACAATAACTATAGAATTGAACAGTGAAACCGTTTAGCCAATGAAATAATTTGGGGCCGTCCATAAATGACATTATGGACCTTTTTTGTGGAGGGGGGCACACATTTGTGACGATGTTGTTTATGAACGGTGACGCCACATCAAAACGCGCAACTTTAATTAAAAGTTCCACTTAAAATTCAGCTTCCCGTGTCTTTTTTATGGAATACCAAAGATTTGTGACGTCATATTTTAAGGAGGGCTAACTTTTTATGACGAGGGAAAGGGATAAAAATCATGTAACGTCATTTATGGACGGTCCTTTCCATCTGGGAATTCATTTATGCGCCTTTCGTTGTCAATTTATTATTTTTAAGGCCAATTTTAAATTGTCGGAAAAATTATTGTTACTGATATATTATTTCCGTTCCGCTGAGCAATTTCAAGCCCAAAGTGAATACCACTTCTTAGGCGGAGATTGCATTCGATGTTTACCTGCTTTTTATATTAAATCCTCGGTAATTTTATCACGTTATATATATTTTATTTTTGGCGCGGACAAACATGAATGTTCTTTAGTCTTAACATAGAATTAATTATTCAATGATTGCTGCTCGAGAACCTTTCCAGAATACGTGTAATGTCATGCATTTCAGCCAAGCTTGAATGACCTAGATGAATGGAAATGATAATTAACGCACCGCATGTAGGAAGATTTTTATAAATATTCCAATGGATGTCTTTGAAAATGGGTTTTGCATGCAAAGTCCGAGCGAGTCCCGAAAAATAAAATCATTACTTTTATTAAAAAGTTATAAATAAATGTAAAAAGTATTTATTCATAAAACATTATCAACATAGTTCTCATTCGTGGCGGCAACCGTGCTGGAATACTCGATCAAAGATTTGTGCATTTCCATACCAACAGCAGAAGAAATCTAAAACCAATCAAATATCTGCCATTCGACCAATCAGAATTTACCTTTAACATTTCCAATAAACTGGCAGTTTTGACACTGCCTTCTCCGTCTGTCGATGTACATTTGATGTCCCCATTTGGAAGGATGGCTGTCATCGTTCTGGAATAAGGATAAAACTGCCATAAATCGCCAAGTCAAATATTACCGAGTGGATGTGCAGGTTTCTTCTTCTCGATCAGCGTCAATCAGATATTTACAATCAATCTAAATGGACTAATAAGAATTTTCGATAACAACCTGTCCTTTACTTTATTCACTGTAACATAAATCGGACAGTTGTCAAACTTAAATTGTAATTCTTTATTTGCATCGCTACTGTTGACTTTAGGAATACTAAAATCAATATGAGCATACCATTTACAAATAAATGAAACCTGGTATTTTTAAGGGCGGTATTGATTCCGATAGAAACAATATCCAAAAGGTTACCGTCACACTCCATAACCAAAATATCTACATAAATTATCCAACATTTTTTGAAAGGAGTGATGCATAAATCTGATAAATTTATTATATCTGAATCACTGTATGCTTCAATTAATAAAGATTTAATATATTCACAATATTCATCAGCTTTGCGGTTTGACATTTTAGTAATAATTGCTGGAGATAGATCAATTTTAAATTTAATATAGCCTTCCTTTGGGTTACTAGGCAATGGTTTCCCATCTGGTTCAAAATTTATGTTAACTAAAACTCGTGTATCACCCTAAAGTATAAATGTATAAAGTATAATAATTAATTATCAAATACCGCATTGACTTCACTTTTATTAAATCCTACTTCAATTGAAATAGGTCTAAAACTATAGAAACCTCGATTACTTAATCTAATTTCTAAAAATTTATTTTCATCTTGAGATGCCTGAAGTCTAAAAAGCTTCTCAGCATTGCTCAACATTAAATTTTGCATACTTTTCTTACAATTTGCAAATATTTAAACAATTTTATTACTAGAAATAGTTAGAATTTTAGTTTTAACTTGATATTTGACTTACCAATAAAATTTATTCTAACTTTAAAATCTTTTCTTTTCTTTAATTTAAATTCATTTATTATTAATATTAAAAATTAAATAAAATTTTAAAGTTTCAATAATCTTAAAATTACTTATTTTAATTAATTTTAAATTATTATACTTATATCTCAAATCCTACTTTTTTTAAATCTTTCAACTTCTTGATACTTCTTCATCTTTCTACAAATAGCTTCTTTTGTGGGTTTTCTTTATTATTGTATGCGGACCGTCGTATCTTTCTTGTCTTTATTTCGAATTTCACGCTTAAAAAGCTATTCATCTCCTACTTCGAAATTTCATCTTGTTTCGATCTATTTCCCAATCGTCACTTCCTTGTTCCTTATTATTCTTTTTATTGTTTTTGAAGTACTGCTTATTATTCTCCTGCCAAAAATAATTTCCGCTGGTCGTACTACGATTGTTTTCTGTAAACTCGCGTTCAGAGTGTTGGGCCAGCACTAAGTTTTGTTTAAATGTGTTGGAAACAGCACGCAAACACAACATGCAGATTTAAAATCAGACTCATAAACACCAAATAACCACCTTAAAATGCGAGAAAAACATAATTAAAAAATACAAATTGAAAAATATAAAAGTAAATTAAAATAATAACAAAACGCATCAAGATCAGCACGAAACGACATAAAATAACATACTAACAAAAAATTTGACCGAAAAGTTGACAATATACGTAAAAGAAAAGAATTAACGAAAAGCTGAATTAAAATAAAATAATTCTAGTTAGAAATAATTTAAATAAAAAGCTAATGAATAAATTGTCAAGTTAAATAAAGAAAATAATAAAAATTAGAATTAGATTAGACAAATAATATCAAGGTCAAATTTTGTTTTATCTCATCAAATTTAACACGCAAGGCTAGGGTCACAGAATAGGTATAAATACCAACTCATTTTCGCATAATTTTAACCAAATAATCACTTAATCACTTGAGCAATATCACTTACGCACTTAAGCGCTTAACCTTCATAATCACTACTTAACCGACAAATCCGAATTTGGGAAAAAACTATCGAAGTGAGCAGAGAACAATTTGAGTATGCCATATGAAGGATGAATCTATATGAAATGTTATTATGAACAAATTATGAATTTAATTTTTGTCGAAATTTTTTCGGCTCACAGCCACACACCAGCATGTCATTAAAATCAATACATCCCTATCGAGCGGTGTAAGTGCAGTTCATCCGCCAATAGTTCGTGCTGTTGAGAGACCTCGCCGTGAGTAACGTCGGGCTCTAATGTTAAATTCTTTTGCGCCTATAAGGGCAGTGGGGAGATCGGAAATCAGTCTTTTGGCTGACTCCCTATACACTCACTCCCGAAAAATCAACCTAAACTTTTCATACTTATCGGCTAAAATTATCACACAGAGTAGTCCAGTGGGCACTCTTAAAATCTAATGTAAACACACAAATATCTTAGGATCAACTTGAGGTTAAAAGGAAAAGGGCTTGCGGAAATCGATGTAACGATCATGTAGAGTTAAAATTGCTAAAATGTTTTATCGATACTGGTAAATGTTAAATAATAATTTAACGAAAAAACTACTAAATACGCCTAAAGTAATAATCTGTCGATACGGTTAAGAATTAAATAATAATAGAAGACTTAAATAAAATCACCAGATACGCCTAAGGTAATAATCCGTTGACATTTATAAGAGCCAAATAGTAACTTAGTAAATGATGTAAGATTTAAGCGCTAAAAACGCCTAAAGTAATAACCTGTCGATTTGGTTGAAATAAGAAATTTACCCTAAGCTAATATTTTAACGATACCGATAGAGATCAGATGTTAATTTCGTGAAGAATAAGAAGAGTCGACGATTTTGTAATATCAGTATCACCCCAAAGTTTTCAGTACTATATTATTGCTGACTATTGTAATAATGTATTCTTAATAATCCCCTAAAGACGACCCTTCCAGTATACCGGTGGAAGTACAATTAGGTGTGCGATTTCCCCAACAAACATTTATTAAATAATAAAGTTCACAAACGATCATGTATTTTCGCCCAGCCGACCAAAGTATTTTCCGATAAAAATAAACATTTCGCAAAAATACCACAGAAATGCAAAAATCAAAACGAATCCAAGGAATAAATTTATTAATATTAACTCACCCCATAGACTATTGTACGATTACTAGAAATCATTCTTCGCGAATCACAGAAACAGAAAACAGGCCAACTAGGTCCTAAAGATCCATTTCAACGTAGTATTGCCCCTAGAGAGAACATGATAAAATGCACGAATAGATATGTATTAAAAATAAATAAGAGAAGCCAATAACACTATCACATCAATTATTAAATTACATAAAGATAGAGCTCATCAGTTGATATCCATAAAGAATAATGAGTTATCCAACCTTGTATTTTAAAAGCGCAGCACCTAATACCATCTAGATTTCCCTAAATAAAAGTCGATAATTATCTAAAATTTGAGTAATGAAATATTACCTTTGCTAATTGTTTCACCAAGAAATAAACGACTAAAATCGACTAAAATTCCTGAATAATATCAAGCTTGAGCATTGCAGAATAACGAAATAAGTCTGGACATTTCCAAATAAGAATGGGACAACACGTGGGCAGACGGAAGCCCATACCGACGAATTCGACACTTCCAGAATATCCACTCACGAGGGATTTTACTCAGAAAACCATTCGGCAGGTAAGGCCGACTATTTGTATAATGTCTTAGAAATTTTTTGTATTTAATATATTTTTTCAAATTGGGATTAGTTATTTAATCTTATTATTATATGACACCAATATCAACATTATCCGACGAAAGAATTATTTCAGAGATTTAATGTAATAATATACTTTTAGAGTGATACGTTTTATCTTGATGTTATTTATCTAATAGTCTAAGTAGGTAATATAAATATTTCGTAATATGAATCGAAGAGTTATCTCGAGATAATTGATGCCATGAGATGCCTTTACTTAAAATATTAGAATGATTGAAAGAGTGATAGGATTATTTGTTCCAACATCCTTACTACAAGCCCAAGATTGTATTTCAGAATAATAGATACTCTAAATACCACCGGTTAAGTTTGCATATTCCATAACGCAGTGAACGAATCTTCAGCTTGAGGGAAATTGACTCACGCTATAACAGATAAACCACTTCAGTTACAGTGAGGAAATTTTGGTAGATTCTATGAAACAGTTTTGGTTGGAAACAAATCTAAAAATCGTGTTTAGCATTCAGCGAAACAATGGGAAACGGACTCGATTCGCAAGTCGATGCAGGTAAGTCGAGATGAACAAATAGTAACGCAAAAAATTATACAAGTGATGGAACTACATTATCCGGAACGCGCTGATCAGAGTTGAACCGTTTTGTTTGGAACGTCTTGAGTGAAGAATATTTACAACGACCGAAATAGACGAAAAACCATGCCTCATTAGCTTAGTAAAAATAAGTTAAAAGGAGCCGAAGTGTGAACAATGATTAATAGTCTAATAATGAAACGGTAATAAAAATGATTCTCTATTAACAATAATAGGTAGCTCCAGCAGACAATGGAGTGATGTCGAGCGGACAACACTGACGATCCCAAGCAAGTTTGCGGGGAGGTACCGCCAAGCTCTCTGGGATCGGGGATATTCTATATCGACCTATGGTACCCCCGAATGGCCAAACTGGAACTCAAGTAGACAGGATGAGGACACGGAACTGCCGAGCCTACTGATCAAGAGAGAGCCTGGGAGGAACCCGGCTAGGGAAATTCGTCAGGCGGCGGAAGGAGCGCTCCACAAGTTTGAGCAACTAGAACGGCAATACCGATATTTGGCCAACCAGCAACGCGAGCTATTAGCAAGAATCAACAGGGATATCACCAGTGGGCGCATTCCGAGCTCGGACCGCTACTTACCAAGTTACAAGGTAGCTTACAATGCAGAAGATCCGGCACTCCTGGAACTCGATGCGCCAGTACATCTGGTTGTCCCAAAGCGTTTGCTGCAGCCAGACATAAGTGACATATTGGAAGACAGGGAGACGGAAGAGCACGCCTACTCTCGAAGGCGTTTGCCGCGTAAAAAACTGCGTATAGACTAAAATTGTAATTAAATGTATCCTTAATATTTGTTTTGACTTGATTGTCCAGAATTCGGTTTGATGAGGAAGTTTTACCATAATAGTAATTCATGAAGAAGTAATAAGCTGTAGCATTTAGGTAGTGTATAACGTGCAACATTTATTCATCTAAGAATAATTAAATGCTTTCGATATTGTAATTAATGTTATGTATTAATATTACTGATAAAATTCAGCTATGGACACCATCCAGGAATTGGATCGGAGTTGAAAAGTAGTTTGCACCAACAATGCATTCAACTTAGCCGTGAACTCCAGCGAGTCAAGGCCACTTGGGTTGAGCCGTCCCGAGTGAAACGGCTATACCAGAAGATAGATGCCGCTCAGAAGGGTTGGCAAGACGAGAAGGCCTTAAACCAGACCCAAAAGATACAAATCCGCGGACTTGAGGTTGCCATATCGGCAAACCAGGAGGTTTCTTTAAAAATTGATTAATGACAATATTGAAAATAACACAAAACAAAACGGAAATGTAATCGTTACTCATCTTTAATTGGTCATCCTTTCAAAGTACCTTTATATATGAATGGGTAAAATTCTTCATTATAATACTAATTTGCTCACGATTTCTACTTTTTTTCCATTTGTGGTGAATGAAAATACCAACTCAGTGTAATGAAATAAATGCGAATCATCATTGAAATAATAAACCAAATCTTTTTCAAAAATTTTTAAGTAATTTATGGTTTATTCATTATCTTTCTTTAGTGGGTTAATTCTTCCTTCTATATTTTCTTTTGAGGTATGCAGTATTTGTACCAATAGCCTAACATTAACCAACAGGTATTCGAGAAGTGGGGGTTTGTTAGAGTAAAGGAACCGAGCAAGCTGGCTACTATCACCACTGCCTCCCTTCCACATAACCACTTGTTAGAAGGTGAAATTTATTAACTGAAATTTTATTAACCACCAGACGGTGAAAATTCAATTTTCTACCTCGCAAACATGTAAATTTAACAATAATAATAATGGCAATTAATAATTCAATAATAATGATAAATAATAATAATAATGAGTAATTTAAATAAATGGTGAATTCGACTTTATTGAACAATGAGATGATAGAGATTAAAGTATGAGGCATCTTGCATAGGTCAAGTGCCATCGGAGAGATGCTTCCAAGGGACTTGGTCGATGCAAGGAAAGATTTTTCCTACTTGGTTAGGTTCATCTCTTTCAGTTAATAAAATAATAAAGAAATTCAGGTTATCCCAATTTGATCATAAAATAATTTAAAACAAATTCCACATTTTAATTCCTATTGCAGGGCATGGTTCTAAAATTTTTAACCCATTATGCATATAGAAAAAGAAAACTTTATTCAAAAATGATAATAAAAAGACTTCCTAAAATATTGGTGGGTTACAGGGTTTCATGGTTTGTTTGAACTAATCGGTGGTTGCCCTCGTAACGCCATACAAAATAATACTGATCGCCACTTGGCACCCGTTGCTAGGCAACGTTGGTAATGTGTTCAAGTGGTGGATTGCCCGCAAAAATTGAGTACCATGAGCTAGTACTGTAGTTGCTCGGACAATCCTCGGGTTCACGAGCTGTCGATAGAAGACCTATGCTCGCTTAGCTCTGTCCCTTATAATCATACAGGATTCGTTCTTAATGGACTATAGAAATCTGAGACGTAATAAGGTTACTCGTGACAATACTGACATGCAATTTCAAAAGAACGACTCAACTAAGGCGAACACTACTCTATTTGAATCAATCACATGTGGAATATTTATTGTTTGGCGCTTTGCAGCTGCGTTGCTCGACGTCGGGCACGCTCCTTACGTCCCGGTCGACGATTATTGATGGGTTGTTCTGTTGGCTTGGTGGTTGTCTGCGGCATTTGGGTCGGGGCGAAGATGAGCGGATAAGTGACCGCTTCACCCTCCCGGCATACTGCTAGGGCGACCTCGAGTCCCCGAATTTGAGTGCGCAGACTCTGATTGAGCTGCCGCTCCTCTATCCATCCTTTCTGTGCCGCCGTGAGTCGGTGGTATACAGCTCTCATTTTGGTTGGATCAACCCAGGTTGCTTTTAACTGTTGAGCCTCTCGAGTTAATTGAAGGATTTGGGCGAGTAACTCTGCGTTTGATTGTCTTGCCCGTTCCAGTTCCGCTTGTAGAAGTTGTAGGGATGACATCACTATAATAGGAGAGCATTTAAATTCTGTTTTGTCTTCATTAAATCAAAGTTTTATTATTTAATTAAACAAATTGTATGAAGCTAGTTCATCTATGAGATATAATATCGAATAAGAAAAAAAAACAATAACACTTAATATTTAAATCAATTTCTACAACACTTCGTCATTACTATAGTTCTTCTTCAGGGGATTCTCTCTCTAAACTCCTCTTCAGAGCCGCCACCGTATAGGGCCGCCGGGTATCGCGGACTGGGTGAGGTGGGTATGCCTCCGCGATGAGTCCGACGCGGATGTCCTCCTCCACGTTCGTGAGGTACATCCGGGCTTTGACCACTTTGAGGTCCACTTGCTCTTGTACTTGTTCCCAGAAGGTGAGGAGATTTCTGGCGTGATCATATATTTCTTCGGCCGGGTATTGTTGTCCGGCGAGTCCACAGGGATCGGATTCGAGACCCAACAATCGCCAAGTAGTCGGGTGTGACCGCCAGGGTGGAAGTTGTTCGGTAGTCGCGGCAACTGTTGGTACCTCTCCTGGGTGTGGCTCCTCAGCTACTTGCATGGTAATTTGGTCGATAGGCATATCTAAATTGTTATCGTTATCAAATTCGATTAAGTCGTCGGCTTATAATAATACTAGGCTAAACGTTGATTATAATATTGCTCCTTGACCGAGTAAACTCTACTAGCTTGATTAGTATTACAACTCGAAACGACTAAGGTTATTTATCTGTGCGTTCCTGGTGTGATGTATTCTGTTGGCTAACTCCTCACGGCCCTCCCATATAACTCTTGTTAATGATGGTAATAATTAGAACATGTTAGATAATATTTTTAGTGTTGGGCAGATGGGTGAGTCGCAAATCCACGGTCTATCAGGCATTGGCGTTTGTTAAGTTAGTATTTAAGATTCATTTAAAATTTACGAAGTACTTAGGGATACTATCTGTTACAAATCAGTTTCAAAAATTCAAAGGATCCGCGATGTTATCAGATATTGAGGTTGATTTAAGGTTTACCAACTACCCACTGCTGTTTGTGATTAATTCTGAAATTTATTAAATATATAAACGTCATATTAATTAACATGAAGTTACAATTTACTAATACATAACATCGATGTTGATTAAACTAATTCTAGAATCCGCTATTCTATGATGCTAATGTTTATTCGAAACAGAGTTAAAGTTTATAGGTCGTACTTAATTTGACGATATTCAATTTAGTCACATCCTGTCAGGACGATGTTGGCGGAAACGTCAATCCCTTCGATCGAGCGGATGTTAAATTCATTCAAGGTAGGTTTCCGGTTTCCGGTTGATTCTCTCAAGTTAATTTAGTTATCGATCGGTGACTTCTATTATCGACTTAGTGCAAATTTCGGTTGTGGGGTGCGCGTAGACTTTCTAATGATGGGACTCCTTATCAAGCATCACTTTGACATTCATCGCTTGATATATTTATTCGTCTAAGTTGGACTATATCGGGTTTTAAGCGCGTCGTAAGTAAATTTCTTGTGATTTTGTTGGTGTATTTATTAACTTTATAGTTATTCGTTTGGCGTCAGGATATTCGTCAGATATCGAGAAAATCTTTCTAAACTGAATGGCTATCATCAAGTTGAATCTAATATTATTAATCGGTTCGCGTTCTAATTCGGATCAGTTTCGATTTTGTCCCTGCCTTTTTACCATAGTGTTAACTTGGGTATCAGACTTTATTTTATTTTGGTCAGTGCATAATATTTTATACCCCATTTTATTCTGAATTGCTAAGTCTTTAAGTGAGGAATTTATATATTTTAATCCATCTAATTAAATCAAAGGAAAAGCTCTGTTTATTACACAATGAGTTTGTACTATTAATCAACGAATTATTTTGTTATTATCGATCGTCTTCGACATTTAACCAAATGAGTGCTTTATTTTTTAATTCGTAATTTTTCCTTTTATTTAATCAGTGAATAATTTTTAGCAATTAACTAAACGATTACTTTATAATAAATCTTTAATTCCTAACGTTTCTCCTTATATTCAATCGATGAAGTTTTGGATTGTTAATCAACAGATTATTTTATTTTTATCAATAGTTTTCAACATTTAACTAAATGATTACTTTGTTTTAAGACTTTTCCTTTGCTTTAATCAATGAAAATTTGGATCTTTAATCAACAATTTAATTAAGGGATTTCATACTGTTATTCGAAAATCGCTTCACCTTAACTGGATACGTTTCTTTATTTGAAATCAATGAATTCGATTCTTAGTTGCTTTCATTTTTATCGGGGGTTGATTTTGTTTAGATCAATACATTACTCGTTCTTACCCAAAGATCAGATTGCTTTTATTGAAATGAATTACAATAATCTAACTGATGAAATTATTTGCTAATACCTTAATCAATAATTTACGAGCGTTTAAATTATCTTTACCCAACATTTACTTAGATTTTTAGCTATAAAACACTTTACTTCTACAATCAATGGTTGCTTTAATTTTTAACAATAATTTCAATTTAATCGAATTCGATGATTCCTAATAAATTTTATTTATTTCAAAATGTTAATCCAAATAAAACACTTTACTTTTACAATTAATGGTTATTTTTAATAATTTCAATTTAATCGAATTCAATGATTCCCAATAAATTTTATTTATTTCAAAATGTTAATCCAAATAAAATACTTTACTTTTACAATTAATGGTTATTTTTAATAATTTCAATTTAATCGAATTCAATGATTCCCAATAAATTTTATTTATTTCAAGATGTTAATCAAATAAAATACTTTACTTTTACAATTAATGGTTATTTTTAATAATTTCAATTTAATCGAATTCAATGATTCCCAATAAATTTTATTTATTTCAAGATGGTAATCAAAATAGTTATAACAACGATTTCAGTTAATTTAACCCGAGTACCCTTTCCCTTTAATAAGCCTTAGACGCATATTGTGTTCATATTATATTTACTGAGTGCCCACTGGACTACTCGGTGTGATGATTTTAAGCCGTATGTAATATAATTTTAGGTCGATTTTACAGAATTGAGAAACGAGGAAGCAGCCAGAGACTTCTTCCTTATTTCTCGCTTCAGCTATAGGGATAATATTGACGTTACGACCGCTGCGTTGCGCACGCTGAGTCTTCACGGGTACATATCATTGGCGATTTTCCACGCACTTACATGCCTCTGTACTATGTAGATTTTAATTTCTTGCGTTATGTGTCGGCTGTGGGCCGGAAAAATTTCGACATTAAAATTTATAAAAACATATAAAATAAGTTAGATATATGTAGAATAATTTAAATATATTAACAATATTTATTAATTAGGACAAAATAACAGAAATTACCCGTCATGACCATTCCAAAATTTTCATACAAAACATAAAATATCATAATAGAACACATAAATGCCTCTCTCCCCACACCGCCGTCAAGCAGAGCTCTACAGAGATGCTATGAACGTGGTGTGGAAAGATGGCTCCAACATAAATATTTCTCACCTAGAATAATAAAACAAATTCTCGAAATGGTTCTAAACTGGTCTGAAAAATGGTTTACAAATAGTTTTAAAAACAATTCACAATTTTCAAAATGGTTAAAGTTCAAACTTGGTTTGAAAAAACGGTTAATGGTTAAGTTAAATGTGAAAATGGATCAGTATATATACCTATTTGTGTGACGTGTGAAATTTGATGTAGTAAAACAAAATTCGACCTTGTTATTTTCTAGCAAATTCTATTATTTAATTTTAATATTTTTAGATTTATTTTTATAATTTTTTATTTCGAATTTTTATTGAATTATTACTAATTCAAAATTTTCGATTTAAATTTCAATTTAATGAACTTTAATTGATTTTTCCAATTTCGTCGAATTTGTTGTGTTTTTCTTGTTATATTTGTATAGGTATCGTGCGAATCTTGGTGCATTTTGTTAATATTTTAATTTATTTTTATGTTTATTATTTTATATTTAATTCTTTTATTTTCTCAGATTTTATCGGGTTTACTTGATGTTTCAGTGGGTTTATTTTAAATTGCGTGTTGTATCTGCGTGTGTGTTTCTGATCCATTTAAACATTTTCCAAGGCCGTTTACGTTCTGGCCCAACAATATTCACCTATTAAAATTTTTCATAAAAGTAAAATCAATTCAAATAATAATAACATAAAAATCAAACGGACTTTTCTTTACTCCTAAAAGATTTTTACATATTAAAACTTTATAAAATATAATGAAAAATTAGAATTAAATTCTGTCGATCTGGCATCGACTTATATAGGGTAGTTTTCAGCGCATATTTTTTGATGCGATTATACAAAACACGCAAGTGTTTTTACTATATTTCATCGTTTTTCACTTGCTTATCAGATTTTCATAATTCTTTTTAATTAAGACTTCTAGTTACATTTTGAACTTAATTTTCATAGTTGTTTTCTAAAATGAAATCGTTTTTGATAAATTTGCAGCTGATTTGTTAAAATTGGGTGTTTATCTTAGTTTTGGTTTTCCAAATTTTTTTAATGTTTGTATTTATTTTTATGTGTTTTTCTACATCTTTATTATTTTTTGTCTTGTTTGACGCTAAATAGACGATATTTGGTAAATTTTCATCGATTTGAATTTTCCACCACCAAATGTTATCGGATGTCGTGCCAAGTAAACAAAATTCTAGTCTTCGCCTAACATAAATACTAATTCGAATGGGAAATGTTTTGTTGTACTCTTTTTAACACCTGATACCAATCTATACCTCTGGCAGTAATGTATTACATTCTTTTGATTTCCGTTTCTCCATTACTGCATTAAGCATTGGTTCTGAGGTTCTAAATAATCTTTAAACTAATGCGTATAAAAATCCAATAAAATCTCAATGAATTTAGTGATTGATTTAACTTTTATGTTTATTTTGAAATAAAGAATGTTTGTGTACTTCTTAGTAAATTTAGTAAATTCTTAATAATGTGGATTGTAGGAGAATCGTGATAATAATCTACTCACTCATATTTTATCAACTTTAACCATTTTGAAATTTACATTTGCTATAATATTAATCTAATTTGTTTTAAATCACAAAAATGATAAAATCTCTATAGTAACAAAGAAGAATATTTATTTAAAATTTTCATTAATAATTTTATTTGTAAGTTAAACCAAAATTTTCGTTTTTTGAAATATTTTAATTAATTTCTCTATTTTCTCATTTGAAATGGAAGAATACTGGATTAAAGATAGCATAAAAAATGAACCATTTGAGAAATATTACGAGATTTTAAATAAAATTGGAAAGTAAGAATGACAATTATGTATAGTAAATATCAATTTTGCTATTCAGTGGATCGACATGCACCGTTTATTGTTGCGTTAGAAAGCGAACTGACATTAAATTTGCTGCAAAAGTCATTTCTAAAAAGGTTATCAAAATTAATTGATAAAAATTTGAGTATTTTTTTTATTTCCAGGTCAACAAAAAATTAATTAAAAGTGAAGTTGGCGTTTTGCTAAAGTTGACTCATCCAAACATTGTAAGATTGAGAATTAAATATCATTTTTTTCATTACACTTTTTTGAATTAATAATTTTATAATTAGACCAACAAAAATTAAATTAAACCAAATTTATGCAACCAAAAATTAATTTATATGAAACTTTGATAAAATTCTATTTTGTTTTCCGACTTTTTTACTATCATTTACTAAAAATAAAATATTTTTATAAATATTAGATTCAGGTTTTTATTTTAAATATTGTATTTTTAACTAAGCCTTTTAAATTAAAAATATAATTTGACTAATAAAAATTTAAAATTAAATTTTCAAATATTTTCAGCAAGTTATGTGCATTTTCTGATTTTGCATACGAATCCCAAATAAGCGTGCTAATCAAAATTTTTTCACATCATTTTTATCAACAGTTTGTGATCTGTAAATATTTATATTAAATTCGCAGTTAGTTAAATTAAAAGTTTTTAAATAGTTCAAAATTAATTAACTAATTAAAAATCGATTAATTAAAAATTAATTAATTAAAATTATTTTATGTAACAAAGAATAAAAATTTTAGTGAGGTTAAAAATTTATTCACGAAAATTTTTTTCATTTACATATATTCTCCTTTATTTCAGTTTTGAAAGGAACCCCAAATAATGGTTATAATTGATAGCGCCATTTCATTTATATTTAACTTTAAATATCTTGATAACGGGAATTTATCCAGGATTTTGTAAAAATTTGTCTCTGTCAAAGCAACTGTGCTCTTGTTACTCTCGTGACAATAATATCCAATTATCGGCCATTCTCAGTTAGAATTCTTGTAATTCACTTTAACACCCTTGAAGCCGCCAGAGACAGAGCCTGGATTACTATTGTCGATTTTAAAAGAGTCAAAAGTTGATACATAAATTTATAAAAAATGATTATAAGAAATTAATCAAATTTATTAATAATTAACAAAATCCAAATATTAATACGTCTCTGCTTTTTCATATGGACTAATTTTAAAATCGCGATAGAGAAGCCAAGTTATTTAATCTCTTCTTTCATTGTATTTCTTAAATATGACTTTTTTTTGAAAATGACCACTATTTTATAAAATGATAAACAACAATATTCTTCTACCTTTATAATTGAAATGCTTACGAAATGTTTACGGATGGTATTTTGGGAAAATTAAAAAAATCATAACAACTCTATAGTTCTTATATAGTAATTTATCCATGGATTGGATATCACAAGATTTAAGAACTGGTAAAAGCAATGAACATATATGATTGTATGAAATTTTTACACTCACACCCCATAAAAGCTACTCTATTTGTATACCTATGATATTGGCTTTAGTAAGAATTATTTTTAAAAATTCTTAAATATTTATTTTCAAATAGAATCCTATATCACTGAAATAAGATCTTAAACATAGAAATAACTTTAACCTTTACTCTGTCATTGGATCAAATAGACCTCAGTCCATTTAACATGTGATTTTTAAAAAATTACGCTCAGTAAATAATCCACTAATTAGGATTGCCTTAACTGATTTTCTTATATACAATTTTATTATTGTTATTATAATTAGTAAGAAATTAAATAAAAACTAAAATTTTGTTCGTTTTCCTTTTAAAATATATCAATTGACCCTAATGCACAGACTCTGGAAAATTTTCTATGCATAGTGAAGGTTAATAATATTAATTTTAGTATTAAAATGAAATACGCCTTTTGGTATTCTTTTGGTATATTAAAGGGAATAGACATGTTTAAGTTCTCTAAATTGTATTTCTTTGTACTTACCATAAAATGACCGTATATTTTTTATTGGAATGCGGGAGAAGTTCAAATCAAAATTTTTATAAAACGCTTAACACATTAGCGGAAAGAATTTTCTAAGATTATTTATACTAAGATTATTAATATAATGCATTAATTACTATACAAATTGAATATAAAATTTATTTCTAGTAAATTAGTTAAACAAAATATTTTTTGTACTACAAATGATTTGTTACCACATTTTTTGCTACGTAATAGGAAAGCGCTATCTAATATAAAGTAAATAAAAGAGAAAATTTAGGAAAATTTTAAAAGCGTTATATGTCTAAATCGGGACAGTTTTTAGTGAGGGAAAAACTACTCAAATCCGGTTACTTTAACTTTGCATTACATTGGAATCGTAATTTTTAAAAGATTTATTCCTCAGTCATAAAATATTGAAAACAACAAACATTTACTGAAAGAAATAATTATTGACACTTTCAGTCCTGGATTTTTAATATTTATTATTAAAATAACTGTAAATAATTCGTATTTACACACGTCAAATTCAACGGCTGTCGAAAGTTTTATTTTCTTTAAAATACCTTGTAGAAGCGACATATAGTGATTAATAGCACAAGTACGGATTGCCTCAATATGTAGAACCATGCAAATGTTATGGTGGTATTTGCCACCGGCAGGATCGAAACGGTTAATAAATTAATCCTTCGGTTTGATACTAATGTCTGTAAAATTACATTTAAACAAATATTGAAAAAAATGTCATTAAAATATATTTATTTTTTATAGATACGGCTATATGAAGTTTATGAGTCCGCTACTGATGTACATATGGTTCTGGAGTACGTTTCTGGAGGAGAGTTATTTGACAGGTAAATTAGATAAAGTCTGGAATTTTAATCATTTAAAAAGTAAATAGTACATGAAAAAATAGTATAATTTATGTTTTAATAGTAAAATATTAAAAATCTATATTTTATTTAAAATATAAATAGCAAAGGACTGATGGCCGCACAAAAGTATATTTATTATGTGAATCGTGACTATAAAAAGGCAAAAACCACAGCACTATATACTAATAATGAATTAATGTTATTTACTGTAAATCAGTGGTTCACAGTCAGGTTGTCATAATTTTACATTTAATGTTTTATAAGGTTTTATTTTTATTCACCTGCCTAAATTTTTCAATTATCATTTGAATAACAACTTAGTTTATGAATAGCCTCAAGTACCCTTGTCGTTAAACTCACAGTACTCAACCTGCTAAAATAGTAGTCACTTCAAATAGTGTTTACTTTTTATAGTGGGTACTTTTTAATAGTATAGTCACTTGAACTAATATATTCATTTGTAGTTTTAACGAATTATGTAATGTATGGGTTATTATTAATAACTTAATGAATAATTGTGTATTTTTGAAACTTTGTTTTTGATGCAATTGCTAAATAAATAAAAAAAAATTCTATTTATTTTATTTTTAGATTTTTAATTGAATTTATTAATTTTATATAAAATACCTTTTAAATAGTCTTACCAGGGTGTCAAATTATTTGACTACTATTTAGTTAATATCTTTAAATTAGATGAATAGTTTGTTTTATAGTCTGTGAAGCAATAAAGATAAAGGAAACTTAAAATTATAGATTGAATAATCCTATTTGTTATTAGTTCAAATTAGTAATTAATTTGTTTTCAATAATATTAGTTACTAGTGTCACTAGCTAGTTTTCCGAAATTTCTGTTCCTTGTAAAAGCTTATTTTACTTGATTTTATTTTTCATCGAAAAATGAAAACATTAGTGCTTGCAAAAAAGGAAACTTGGAACAAATCAAATCTTTTACAGTATATTTTATCACAATGTAACATTTCAACTTGAACCGTATACAACACTTTTGGCTTATGCTTATATTTCTGCAACTATGTATAATTCATTACCAAACTCATTTCTAAATGTGACGGTAATTTTATTATCCATTTCAGGGTCAATGACACATAATACGTCATTTACCACTGTATGCGACGGACCAATAAAACATACAAAGATAATTTATACCATATTATATTTTACAACCTGGCTAGGTAAGCAACGTTATCAATGAATATCGCGACTAGTTAAGAGGTAAGCACAACATCCTATAGTTACAAAAGTATAGTACAATTGGGCTGGAAAATATTGTTGACCAGCCATGTATTAAAATAAAAATTTTGAGTTGCACTCGATTAATTAACTATCAGCACATTAAAGTCGTGTACATGGCTTTGTGTTGATTGAAACAAATAATATGGTGACTGGAATGGTATCAAGAGCTGAAAATATCTGTATAAACCTAGAAATTACAGTCAGTAAATATGGAATTCATGACGCCAGGGCTCACCGCTGGAGACCTGCTGATGTTTCCGACAAAGTTAATTCTGTGTTATAGTTAAAATTTGAATTAGTTTATTTTGTTATTTTATTTATCTTCAATTTTTGCTTTGGCTGCAGATCAAAATTTTTATTATTTGCAATAAAATTATTATTAATGAAATTGAAAATAAGGTCAGTGATATAAAACGAAAGGTTATTTATTATTATTTTATATTTTTGACAATAATGATCTAAAATGTCAATGAAAAATTTAATTTAAATTTATAATTAATTTCTTATTTTTACAAAATTCTTTAATTGTGTTTTATATGACCTTCAAATTTTCTAAAATTTTTAAGTTTTGGGATATTTCAGGATTGTGTCAAGGGGATTCTACAGTGAGAAAGACGCTTCTCGATGTGTAAGAGAAATGCTTCAAGCTGTTAGTTATCTGCATGAAAATGACATAATTCACAGAGATCTCAAACCGGAAAATCTGCTATACGAAAGTCAAGAAGAATCAAATTTAAAATTAGGTAATTTTACTTTCCTTCAAAGTCGAAAGTACATTATAAACTTGAAATCTCAGAGTCCATCAAAAATTAAGTTAGTAAAAACATATCAACACACACGCTTTCAAATGACGGAATATGAAAGCAAATTGGGCGCTAAGACATCGTAGGCATTATCTTTTAAAAATTATTTACGAAAATCGCAAATTTTGGCAATTGGAATTTAAAAGTTTTAACTATTTTTCTAGAAGTTCTCTTATAGACAAAATCTGATTAATTTTTTCTTGAAAAATAGAGAAAACTTTATTATATTAGCTCCAGCATAAACCAGAAACGGGAAAACTGAATTTCTACCACAAGAAAAAGCGTAAATGAAGTAAAAAATAATTGACATTTATGTATGCAAATAGTATTAAATATAAATAAATTTAAATAAATAACAATGTTAACCAATGTCCGCAATGTTTATTCATAAAATATAAAATATTTCGACTGATAAGCGGCCCTGATCACTCAACCAAAATTTAACTAGATTTTCGCTTTCTCTTCTCTGATTGATATTTTCTTTCACTCAACTATTAACATTTTTTCTAAAATGCGAATTAGATTTTAAAATATTTATAAACATTTATTGGAATTGAATGAATAACTTTTATTTTTCAAAAATTTTTAAGTTTTTATTCTAATTTAATAAATTTATAATATTGGTAAATCTAATTTGAAAAATATTTCTGAAATTTGTTTAAATAAATATATTTGTTAACTACAGTTGAATGAAATAAAATATCAATCAGAGAAGAAGAGGAGAACGCTAAAATCTAGTTAAATTTTGGTTATGAGTGATCAGGGCCGTTTATCGGTCGAAATATTTCATATTTTATGAATAAACATTGCGGAAATTGGCTAACATTGTTATTTATTTAAATTTTATTTATATAAATGATTCCGCCATCGACAAAAGATTTTAAAGTTTATCAAAATATTAAATATTATTTATATCAAAACCTGGAAAATGCTTTTTAAATTTTGAATGTATGACATGTAACGTGAGAGAAATCCAAGCATATATAAGATCTTAAAAATATTAAAAACGTTTATATTAAATTAAAAATATTAGAATTAAAATTTTAAAAACCTTAGAAATTTAGTGTAACAATATTAAAATAAATGATATAAAAATTTATAATCAAGTTCAGTTGCACAACCTGAAGTGCCTTAAACTCTTAATGCACACTTTTTTTTGAAAAAACTGACAGAAAAACGATTTTTTAATTAAAGAAAATACATTTTTGAACCTTAGTTTGATTTAAATTTTTTTAAAAAAATACAAAATTACTGTGAACATTACAGCAGTATAAAATGCGACGTCGTTCGAGTTATCTCGAGCGTGTTCAATTTTGCCGGTTTAGTGCACTCGAATTAATTCGAGCATGTGCATTAAAGGGTTAATGATAGAAAGCTGGCGTAGTTACTTTATTGGAAAATTATAAGAAACAAAATTATTTACGAATTTTTCGGCATAAAAATCAAGTTTGTGTGTGAGAATAAATGGATCGGGTGTGTGCTTGTATGTGTGTGTGTTTTATGTAGTTAATTCTGTAATTCTGTTGTGATTTAAAAAGAAAGATCGAATTGCCATGTTGGAATTTTGTTTATAGCTTTGCTGGAATTTTGCTTTTAGTTTCTTTTCGAGCGATTGAAGTTTACTGTAATTTTATTTCGTCCTTCGATATGATGCTTTTTAACAATGATGAAGAATTGTACTTATCCTCAGAAGCTACTTTAGCTCTTTTGGAATTTCTTGCAGATAAAGAAAAATCAGCTGAATTTAGTTTTTTTGGAAGAATGGCATTTTTGTCAATGTAGGAACAATTCAAAAAATACACAAAGTTTGTTTATGAAGCAATATCCAACATTCAGAAATAGCAAATATGAAAACTACTCTTCACTTGAATATCCTGTTGACTATAAAAATTAATTTGATATTATTATAGTAAATCTTCATCTTCTAAGTGTGAATTGTAAAATGACTCTCTAGGGCTGATATATCATCTAAAATAGTATTATGCACTGTGAAACTTCGTAAAGAATAAGCCCTCAAGTTTGTGTGTGTGGAAGATATAATGCATTTAAACCAAAATAAATCTTTATGTTCAAAAAGTTCAACGAATGGAACTATTTTTACGTTAACTAACAAGGGTAGTCTGAACGCATTCCATGTACATTATTGAAAATAACTTGGAAATTACAAAGAATATTGCTACATACATATATATATATATATATATATATATATATATATATATATATATATACATAAATATTGTTGCCTTAATTTTATATCTTTTTTCCTTTTATTCAAATAACACTATTTTTTATGAAAACAATATTTACCTAAAAATTAATTAAAATATAATTATTAATTTTAAGAAATAGTTTCACAGATTTTGTGTCAATTGTTATCGTTTTGCATACCCAAATAACTAAATAACAACAAACCTAAAGTAAGCTTTATTTAAAATCAAACAAATCTCTTTCTTCACTTCATTTAAACCAACTTAGTTAGCGATTTTCTAAAACTATTTATTTTAAATTTCGACAATAAAATGTTCACGTTCATTTATTTATTACTTACATTGAATACAAGTATAAATTATAAAATCACAACTAATTAATTAATTCCTCCCACCAATGAAAACGGCTTCCGTGTGGAATTATAAAACAAACTAAGACATCTTACAATAGCACTCTAATAACTTAATATTTGCAAAATTCAGATAATTAAATTTATGAAATTTTATTTAATAAATTTATTTAATTTTTCAAGATATTAATATTCTTCCCAATTAAATAAAATTTATAAAATTAATTTATGTGTTAAAAATAATGAAAAAGAATCTAAATTATGTAGCGAAAATGTTTGTTAAACAAATGAAAATATTGGTAAATAATTAAGATTCATCTATAATATGAAATCAAGAAAAAAGAAATTGATAAAGAAAAAATTCAAAAAATTTTGAATATAAAATATTTTATTGCTGTTATTTTAAAAATATTTCTTATTTTTATAAATATTTTTATTTTAAGCCGATTTTGGGATTGCAAAGATTTTAGAAGATGATGTTCATACTATGACAGTTTGTGGAACTCCTGGCTATTGTGCTCCGGAAATCTTGTTAGGGGTTTCTTATGGGAAGCCTGTTGATTTATGGAGCATCGGAGTTATTACTTATATTCTGTAGGTATTCGCCAAATTTTATTACTTTTAGTATAATAATAATAATAATAATAATAATAATAATAATAATAATAAATTCAGTCAAATATTTTTTAATAAATTCAATTTAAAATAAAAGTAATCAGTGGTGAAAACTAAAGAAGTTCTTATATTAATAATACGGCTGACTTTTTATTAAAATTTTAAAATCAGACATGCCTATTTTACTCACTTCAATCAACAGTTTTCAAGAACTCCAGTGAATGTGGCATTACACACATTACATTTAAATTGATAAACCCTAACCCTTTATAAACATATTGTGTACATTAGGAATTATAAACGATCTTATAATTAAACTACTTAGTTGTCTTTCTCTTATAATTTGTAAAACGTTCCGATTACGACAATAACAACACAAATTTAGGCTTATCATTCCTACATCACTGTAATCTTCTTCATACTACGATGTAGGAAACCAACTCAAAACTATCTTTACATTCAAACTCTGATTGCGTTAGTAGTTTTTATAATCCATCCAAAATTTTGCTATTTTATGCTTTTTAATTAGTTTGGTTAATAAATTTGGGTTACATTAATTGGTTTTGTTGGGTTTTTTTAATTTAAAAATTTTAATAGCATAAAATTTATTTAATAATCAAAATCTATTTTCAAAAGTGAATTGAAATGATTTAAAAAATGAAAGAAAGTTATTAAAAAATTAATAATTTGTTTGAATATATAAATTAAATATCATATTTTTTTGGTTTATTTTTACTTGATGATGACAGTGAATCGTTTGAAATAAGTAGTAAAACTTGTGTTTGAACGGCGCTTTCTTGTAATTAAATCATTGCCATGTTTATTATTATTATTATTATTATTATTATTATTATTATTATTATTTTTATTATTATTATTATTATTATTATTATTATTATTATTATTATTATTATTATTATTATTATTATTATTATTATTATTATTATTGAAATTGTGCGTCGAATAAGAAATTAACTTTTACTGATCTGACTCAGCTAGTCATTTGATTGATAATATTAATAAATTTTCAATAAATTTAAATTTACCGATAATATAATTACAAAAATTCGTTAGACAAGACGAGGAATAACTCCTTTCAAAAAAACTCAGATTCATCATAACTTGACTTTTGCCTTCTAATTTCTATTATTTTCTTTAACTGTACTGTTCCCCCGCCTTAATATACAATAAATTCGCTCGCCTATATCAAAATTTCAAAATATTTCCCAACTACATCATAATTGTATTCGTTAAATTTTTACAATTCCTTAATAATTTCCTTTCGAATTTCTGTCAAATGCTCTGTTCAATATTTCTGTTTTCGCTTTTATAGCTCTTAGACTGAACATGACTATGTGGTAATCTTGTCGTTCGTCCATTCATTCCCTTTGTTATTTCAGAAAAATTGTTGAGATAACATATTACTTTTCCATTTTAGTTTTTTTTCCTAATCAATTGGTGCTTAGTAAATAATATTGGTTTTCTTTTTAGTCAGAGTCTAATACAGGGGTCGGCAACCTTTTAGTTGAGGTGTGCCAAGCCACACTGCCAATTAATTCAGGATGCCACCTTATTTTTTTTACAAATAAGTAATGGTATATGTCTGTCACATTAAATTATACAGTTCTTTATGAAAATAATTTGATCACAAAATTATCATTTTAATATATTTAATTGAAAAACAAACAACATAAAATTTACCCTCTCGTTGAAAGCCCGCGGTAATACACGCTTGTGATATTATTTGACGTTATGTGGAACATGGTGTTTAATAAAGCAAAAAAAATACCATTTCAATACCAATACAAATATATATTTTTATCTAATAATATTATAGAATATATGTGAAACCGCCTTTAGCAGTATAAAAGTCGCTATTACCCAGACCACTTTATATTGGTGTACAGTGTAATTGACAACTCCACCGCGTGCCATAGGTTGCCGACCCCTGGTCTAATAAATTGATTTTATTCAAATTTTCATTTATTCTCAATTGTTTCACAGGGCTATAATGAGATTTCATTCTATATTCCATTTACTCCCCCAACTTCTTTAGTATTTGTTTCAATTTCAATATTTTTATATCTCCTTTTGTTATTATGATAGTTATTTATTTTTATCATTTGATGCTGTAGGTTATGCGGTTATGAACCGTTCTACAATGAGAAAGACAACCAAATGTTCAAAAATATCATTAAAGGAATATATTCATTTTCATCTCCGTGGTGGGACAATGTTAGTCTGAATGCTAAAGATATCATTAGCAAATTATTAGTAGTTGATCCTCACAAGCGTTTGACAGCCAATCAAGCTCTCAATCATGTGTGGGTTAAAGGTGAAGGGGCTAAAACAAGTTCTCTTGAAGAAACACAGAATAAACTAAAGGAATTTAATAGTTCTAGAAGAAAGTTGAAAGTGAGTTGAAGTAATTAGGTTTTATGGAATGGATAACTAATTTTAAGGCTTCAATCTTTGTTACAACTGCAATTGAGCACATGATGCGATTATGCAATAGACCTGAACAAAATCAAGAAACTGATATTTCTGGAATCTGTTCTATTAATTCATCCGCTACATTTACGGAAGGAATGAATCATGAAATGCTAGATTTGACTGAACAAATAAGTTGAAGAAATTTTCATTTTACTTAGATATGTTTAAGTTTAACTAATCAGTAGAATGTCTATTTTTTATAATTATAATTGTGAGGTGTTTTAAATTCGTCTGGTATGTTGTTTAAATGCGTGATTTGATGTTGAAATTCTTACTTATTCATTATTATTTATTTTATAAACTGTTCAAACTAATTAATAAGTCGTTCATTTAGAATAGTATTAAAATAAGTGGGCTGTTATACATTTTTAATGAATTCCATTAACTGTCATCAATGAAATTAATTTATTCGTTTACTTTCAGTTTGATATGAGTTCAAAAATTTTAATTCAATTTTTTGTCAAAATAAAAATAACTGAGATATCATTATAAACAAATCAAAAGTGAGAGAAAAAATTAAGAATTTATCTGATATATTATTCATATAAGTTTTAATTAATGACACACCGGAACGGACTGTGAATTTTAGAAAATCTAAAAAAATGGGTTAAAAAGATAATATTATAATATAAAAAAAAATAAAAAATACTTAGGTGTTATAAAAATAGTTCTAAAAAGTAATTATAATTTATAAAATAATTAACTTACATATTTTAATAAATATCGAAATTTTTGATCATTTCTTTTTATCTAATATCTAAAAATTTAATTTTGCCCCGAAGAAAAGATTAGTATTGTAAATAAATAAATATTACTACTACTTGATAATGGAAATATTATTGGAAATACTTTTAATTTACTCATCACTTTTGTATTTAATTAAAGTCACTTTTCATAAAATCAATTATCAATACAATTTTTAACCTGTTTCACCATGGATTAAATATATAAATTTATTTTGTGGATGACAATTAGTAAATAAATAGAATTAAAAACAAATTTTCTACACAACATTTATCATTTTTTAGCACAAAAATAACAGGGACGCAAAAAGTTTATTGTAAATTGGTTGGTTGTTTCTAATATTTTTCCAATTCTTGTTTTATTTGTCTAACCAATGTGTATTTAACTAAAATCTTTTTATTTTAGTTTCCTCAATTTTTTAGTCTTCAGTATTCTGTTGAGGTCTCGATATTTAAACCCCAACATGTTGGTTTTTATATAATAAACTAAGATAAACTCGTTATATAAAATATATTAACAAGCAAAATTTACCAATTTACAATTTATTCCTTCAAATCGAGAAAAAATCAATGACTTTTATAATGACACAAATTAGGAAGAAAAAAGGTGCTTGTTATGATTTTGTTAATTGCTACGTAGTGCGTGTTATATTTTTTTGGGTTATAATAAAACATGAATGTAAAAATAAAAAAAATTTTAAATTATCAAAATCAATTAAGATTAATTAAAATTTTGAAAATAGTAAAAATCAATATTTTTCGGCGAGAAAAGTGTTAACCGGTGGCAAATTTGATTTTGAAGACGAATAAAATACTATTAGATTAAGATGAGGTATATTGAAGGGTCGGGAGCCCAAAACCAAATTAATTAATTAATTCAATTATTTGCTGACGAACTCATTAATCAAGGGCCGCCGAGTTGAACGTCAGCGTAATGTGTTTCGCGGAATTAGTAAAAAGGGCAATAAATTGTCCGACCGGGAAAAATTGTTTCCCTAGCTCTAATCCAAATTAATGGAAACCCAAAATTATAAAAGGAACTGACAACAAAATAAGTTGCCAGTTAGTCGAAGAGAAAAAATCTAATGAGTTTGAGAAACGAGTTGAAAGTTATAAACAGTTATAAAGATTTCAGTGACTTATTACGTGATACCCTTAGGGTGTTTACGAAAAAGCAAATAATTGTATCTTGTGGTGAATATTTGTGAAGAAAGATTTCTTTGTTGGGATTTTGTCTTATTGATTATTGAACACGAGGAGTCGAATCGAGAGATTTATCCATCGACGAATATTTAATATCCCAACATATTTAAATTTTACTGCAAAATAATAGAAAATTTGTTCACCTAGTTCTGTGATTTTTATTTTCTTATCTGGGTTCTATCCTTTCAAGAAATATTGTCGGAAAATTTTTGGGCGAGTATACTGAATTTTACTTCAGTACTAGTTTAAGTGCGTTTGTTTATATTAATTTAAAAATTATTTATATTTATATAAATATAAATATTTTCCTTGATATTAACAGTATGAACTTTATGATTAATTTTCGATGATGGCAGATATTTATATTTTCCTAGTGATTAAATAGCATTCCTAATAATTTAAGCAGTAAAAATTTTAATAATAATACTAATAATTTTCAAAGTTTCTAATAATAATAATGATCCTGACAATATTGATTTACCCTTATGTTATTAATATGTATAAATCATTAACACACATGAAAATATACTATTAATTAAAACACCACATTGTTGCAAATAAACTAAAATAAGAATTAAATATTCAACACCATTACAATTAAAATAATATAAGAATTAATGTTCATATTCTTGAATATAAGTATTGTTTTAATAAATAAAGTAAGAATTAAAGGTATGGTTCTAATAATAGTCATGTTGTCATTAGTAGGGATGATTATATTGATTAGGATTCGGATCGGGTTGATTTGGGAGACTGATAAGAGAGTCGAGGATTGAATTGGATTGTCGAGAAGTTTATTGAGCCATTTCAGAGTAGATCTTGACCCTATATCTATTTGGGCCTTAAGTTTTCATTCAGTTGAAAATGTTTAATTTTCTGACCTGATCATCTAACACTCTATAAGTAGCAAATTGATTTAAATATTTGATAGGGCGATATTTCAACTAAATTCAAAATGTTTATTATTTAGAACAAAAGGCTTTACTGCATTTTCTATCATTGAACTATGAATTTTATTTTCTACGTGTTTATCTTCAGTTTGATAGTAAATAAATGTGAAATAAAAAGGTAATAATTTCATAGCTTTCTTCTAATTATGTGTCACTCTGCCCGTCATACATTCCAAGTAAAAGCATGGGCACTTCACGAACAAACATTTTATAATATTTGCAAGAATTTAGTTTTAGATTGGTATGAGATTAAATTAAAAAGTCATTAAATTTTTGGCTTTATTATTTGAGCAATATTTGAATATAATTAAGATTGCAGAAAAATAAAAATAAAAATTATATTGAATTTGCATTTACTGAATGGGATGTGTCCAATAGAATTTGGCATTCTATTACTAAATGACATTTATCCTATATTGCTTTCCTCCTCAGTCATTATTGCAATATGACTATTCTGTGGATATTCGATTATGGGTGCTATGCCTTAAATTGGGAAGGATTAATAATTGAATGCGAAAAGACAATCGGAGGCTCTTTTAATTCATTTCTCTTAAAAACAGTAACGTTTCTAACTTTTGCCAATTTGGTAGCATTATTTAGCTTTCAAATATTTCTACGAAAATCAAGTCTTAGTCTGCAATTGACAGTTTGGATATTATTGCTTCAACAGGTTCTACAAATTCTGATTTTGGGGGGATTTTATTTTTCATTAAATGGTTTCTATGAAATTGCTCTAAAGTTCATAATAATATTTTACCAATGGCTCACGATAACGCAACAGTTCATTTTAGCTGGCAATTATCTGCCCATTCTCCAAACCAATTCGCATTCGGGATTGAAATCCAAACAATTAGTTTTTTTAAATCTAGTCATATTTTTTGTGGTTTTCATTAATATTTCACCTCAATTTTCTTGTATTATTGTCACAAAATTTTTAGTCAATAATTCATTTTCCTCTATGTCTACAAGGTTCTCCTTACCAGTGGGTGAATATCAGTTAAACAAGCCTGTGGTGTTTTACCAATTGTATTTAGACTTTTTTAGTAGTGTGATTCCAATTTTTGTGTATTTATTACTGTTTATTTTGCTTTTAAAATCGCAAATTTCAATCGTAAACAAGAGAAGTGTGTTATTATGTTGCTTGTTTAATGGGATATGTAAAATGTTATGCTTGGTAAATTTTGGTGTAAACCAGTATCAAATAACTTCTAATCAACACTATCAAATGGCTTTTCCATTAAGAATAATGACAATAATTTGTTTATTATTTGGCATGTCGGGAGAATGTGTCGTTGTTTATTTTAGTACTTCAACAAAATTCTTAAAAAATAAAGTAAAATCACTGAATATGCGAAGAGTAAATTATGAAAATCAGATATTTGTTTACATGGAAATATAAATTCCTTCTATTCTTATTCGTATTATTATTATTATTATTATTATTATTATTGTTACTATTATTATTATTATTATTATTATTATTATTATTATTATTATTTATAATTTTCATTATTAATAATCAAAATCTAGGGTTTGTATATGAATTTTTTTTGCCCATTTAAATATTTATGAAATATTTGCGAAACTTCATTTTTGTTATTTTCAGAAAGTGGTGTTCCACGGGAAAAATAGCAAATTTACTTTGAGGCAGAGTAAAGCAGTGTGAGAGACACTGTTTTACAATAACTCATCGGCGGAACTAGTGTACGCATGACCCTGCGTTGAGTGGGGGAACCAGGTATAGGAGGCCCTCACCTAATAAAAATTATAATCACAAAAAAATTTATACTCTGAAACTCTTTTCCACAGCTATAGTGAGCACACAAATATAAAACTATGATTAAGAATATGATAAACAAACCTAAGGTTTTTAAAATACACATATTTGCAAAAATTTATATTACTTACATACAAATATTTCAAAACTTTAAAGGAAATCAATAGGAAAAGTTTTTGAAAAAGGAACAAAATTATTATTATCGAACGTAATAATAATATTACTTTTTATTTAATTAAATATTATGAAAATATATCTATTACAGTGGTTATTAACCTGTGCTACGTAGAATTAGGTAAAGTGTTCCACCAAATTTAGATATTCAGAAATATATACTATTTCAGAATTCAATTTAGTTTCATTTTTACATTGAAATGTTTTAAAATTGCAATTACACGGGTACTTTTACAAAAATAATTCTCGCGGTTTGGAGGACCTCTTCCCTCTCCGCAACACCAACCATATCCTTTAGGTAAGTATTGCGCTTCGCCCAAATCTTGCACCTTCGTTCTTCGGTACTTAGTATAAAGGACTCCAGATGTTCCGCCAAAATGTTTTGAGATAACAAAGTGTTTCTTCATTTCCAAAAAATTAAGAAACACTGATCTGTTACATATTTCTAATATTATTTAAACTAAAAATAACTTTAATGAAATGATAAGCTTTTTAAAAAATTTGTAAATGTCTTAAAATATATAAAAAATTGTTTTTTAAAAAAAATGGTTTAACGTTTCAGCATCTTGCTTCAATCTTTGCGTATACTCCAATGTTTTCAAATAACTATTTCTTAAGCTTAAAAGTGATATATTTTTGAAATATTTTTTGTATGTTTGTACTTAAAAATGTTGCCTAGTGGCCAAGCTATAACCAGTTGAAGTGTAAATTTTAGTTTTTTAACCGCACAATGGAAATGGGAGGGGATGGATAGAGAAAATTTGTTAAGAGACCCTAGTTCATTTTACAATATCGCTTTGCTAGGCACATTTCAAATTTAATATAATGAGCAGTGAAGTCATTAAATAACTTCACTGCTTCTTTTTTTTAATTAACTTCTAAAACTACATAATTTCAATGTCACTTTTAATCAGTAGTTTCGTCTGTTCATCTGTTCTCTCATTGGTATAAATTCGTCTAGATTCCTCAGTTTCATTTTTGCTATTTTACTGTTGTATTTGCACATTCGACGTTTGTTTTAGTCAAACTAATCAATGTTTTTGATTTTCAACATGTGCAACAATTCTGTCTCTTCATGGCGCTCATGAATGAAATATATAATAATATTGTCATTCTATGATATATTGGTATCACAATATCTATTTTAACTTATATAATTTTTATTATAATAAAACATTATTAATGATTTATTGTTACTAAATTATATGTGACTCAAGATCTTTAAACCATTAGACGAATAAAAACAAAAATGGAAATAATTTAGATTTATATAAATTTCCACTAGTACATCCAAAATAAATCATTAAAACAAAATTATCCATTTTAGAAAAACAAGCTAAAATAAAAATTTTTAAATGTCAACATGATCTTTGCAACGCTATACATTACTTTTGATACAATTTTCCCTGGAAATTTAAATATCGCGTCAAATTGTTTTTAATTTAATTATATTATATATATATTAAATTAATGAAAACTAATTTCCTTTTATTTTCGTCTGGATAACTCAGTGTTTCCAAAGGTATTTATACAGATTTACAGGCCTCTGAAATTTCTAAATAAATATTAATAACACAGATCACATATCCAATTGCGGATCACTACTAAACATATAATATTTTAATGAATGTTAGTATTTATAATATCCATAGTTAACTTTAGAAAAAACTTATTAAATTTAAAAACAAATAACCATTATCAATTATATGCTTTCTCACTCACAAGTGATTTTCCTAGAGAAAGATATAATATTATATGGAAATCATCGAGTTTATTTCCCCAGAAAGACATTGAGCAAGAAATTAGCCAATAAATTACCATAAATTCATTTGATATGGAAGTTGGAATGACCCATACATTTAGGAATGTAGCCCAGGACCAGTATCGTATCTACGTAGATAAAACAGAATGTACATTATGAATCATTTACGATGGAAAATGTCGAAATCCTGAAACACATATGGAAAACTCAACATCATCCAATATCACCTGACTCAAAAAAGCATGTAACGATGCAAACAATCTGTGCGAATTTAGATTAATGAACAATCAAAATTGTCTTCATTGTGTAAATGACATTTTCCCTTTTGCATTTGGTGGGTTTTGGGTGTTGAGATTTTGAAACTATATTGTTGTTACACAGACAACCCCATACAAATATTTTTCGCTTACCACTCGGAACCCGTTGCTTAGTAACGTTAGAACTGTGTTCGATAGGGTGAATCTTCAGCAAAAATTGAGCGCTATTGTTAGTCCGCCCTTATTTCTCAGTTTTATCAGAATATTTTAATTATACAAACAATTGAGCCGCACTCCACTTTTACTTTACAATTTTCGATAAAGTATTTTAATTATTTAGGAAAATTTGAACAGCGTTCTGCCCATATTTTCCATCTCAACTCAAAATAATTTGCTTAGATCTTGCAAATTATTTAAATTATTCCTTTTCATGATTTTGGTCGTTCGGATTAATCTTTTTCCGATGGCTATTCATTTTAACTGTTACAAAGATTTCGCAATTTTTCCTGCTACCCTTTCCCTTTCTTTGTCCTTATGATATATTTATGTTCATATTGTATTTAATGAGTGCCCACTGGACTACTCAGTGTTAGTGATTTTGAGCCGAATGTTGTTTTGAAAGTTTATGTCGATTTTATCGAAATTGAGTGCAAGAAGGTTGAGCCAAAAGACCCACTCTCAAGCTACCTTCTTTCCTTATATAGTTCTATGATTTGACGCTCCGACCCGTACTTATTCACTACTAGGCCTTCATGGGCACAAATTATAGGCAGAGAGACTGCACTTACACAGTTCGATAGTGTGTCTGATTTTAATTATTTGTGATGTTTTGGCTGTGGGCCGGAAAATAAATAAATAAATATTACCATCTAAATTGGATAAAAGCTTCAATGCACAAAAAATGTTTATTCGGCATGTCGCATCTCACATAGTGGTTGGAAGTTCATAAATTCACATAAACATTGTCAACTCGCATCATCACAAGTCATTTAATCATTATCGATCAATAAATTTATAGTGAAGTCATTCATATAGCAGGTACACCTTCATTTTTAAATCATAAGTCAATGCACACTAACTGAGAGTTGTCATGTCCAGAAAAAACACTTACCAGTGTTAATTGCCTGAATGCACGGCTCTCAGTTGTAACGCACACCAACTAAAAATTCAGACAGAAAATTTTCTGAAAAATAAGACTGAAAATTTGTCAAAACACATCAGTATATATACCTACAATTTGGCCTTAACCTTGCGTGTTATTTTTATTGCGATTAAACCAAATTTGACCTTGACATTATTTGTGCTATCTAAATCTAATTTTTATTATTTTCTTAATTTAAATTGACAATTTATTTCTTAAATTTTTAATTGGATTTATTCAACCAAAAATATTTTATTTTTAACTCATTTAATTCATTATTTTCTACTTTTATATAAATTATCGTTTTTCGGTCAAATTTTCTTGTTTTTATGTTATTTTTTATGTAAGTTTCGTGCGGCTCTTGATGCATTTTGTATTTATTTTATCTTACTTTTATGTTTTTGGATTTTATATTTATTTATGTTCTCTCAAATTTTTTGGGTGTTTAGTTAATGTTGTATGTTGTATTTTAAGTTATCTTGGTGCTGGGTTTTCGTGCTATATAACTGATACATTTAAACAATTTTCAAGGCCGTTTGTGTTCTGGCCCAACACATTGTTCAAACATAGTGAGGCATTGAGGTCGCACAAAAACCGCAAGAATCAACCTGACGAGAGACAACAATTTTAAATTTCATAAATGATTAAATTAATTTAGATCGCATGAGAATTTTGAGTTTTATACTATATGTTTCATCGAAAAGAATGTGTCTTACCAATTGCAAGAGCTCTTCATTTAATACATAGAAATCTAATAATTGCTAACCGAACTAAACAGTTCGCATCAGGAGAAACTAGATGACACTTGGTTTAGCCCAAGTCAGGTAAAAGATTTAGGATAACAAAATTTTCGCTTATCTAAGTGTTGGGACGAATTAACACTAGAATTACCAAGCCCATCAAATTGACGATTTTTGATATGGAAGAACTAGGTATATCAAAGATGTTGGTAAGTCTAATGTTAATTAGGGAAAGCCTGATACACAGAACTCTCATTAACGAAAAGTCACACAATGATGAAAATCTATACGAATGAGGAATACAGAGGAGGGTTACGAATTTTATGGAGGCTAATATAATTATTAAGAAAAGCCTCTACACTAACATTATTTAATAATACATTACCATTCTTCTTTATAAAATTTCTAAATTTAGACACATGTTGATTAATATTTATTCACCATTATGGAGAAGTCGAAAGTGATGTGAAAGCGTACAAATTCTGCAGACATGCTCTGAGTTCATAATGTATGCGACGAAGCATAAATTACACTGAAATTAAAATTATTAAATATTAAATTTAAATAAAATATAAAATTATTTAGTTTAATTATTTTGAAAATAAAATTATGAAACGTAAAAAAATTTAATATAATGAAATACACTAAAATTTTAAAATCATTGTGTAAAAATGACAATTTTATTGAAAGTTAATAAAAGAAATAAATATGAATTACAAACAAATTTTTTATTTTTTAATAAAATAATTTAAAATCAAATGAGCTCAGGATTTATGTGAAAGAAAGTCAGGAATTATTCATTATCAGCATAATCAGATAACTTTTTTCGGTACAAATAAATGAGAAATATAAAACAATATTTTAAAAGTTAATTTGCATAGACTTAATTATTAGATATACCAAAATTGTTGGGTTATTAGCAGTGCTATAGTCGTAAATCTGGAGGTAAATCTACTCAGTTACAGTCTGGCCTGGCATTACTATAAATCTTTCTCATTGTATGTTTGGTGGATAAAAAATTATGTTATTGTCATAATTTTTAAAAACAATTTTTTTATATAATGCAAGTCAACACAAAGTTTATAAATGACAAGCAGAAGCGGTTGGCAAATTAAAATAGGCTTTAAAATAGTTGTCACAGTGCATTGTGGTGATCACCATCAAAGTTCTTGAACAACTCGCGATCTCATGTTAACAGCGGAACGATGCTTTAGTAACCTCGTCTTTACGTAAACTTTTGGTTGCCATGTTTCAAGAGAAGGCCATTGATATTATAATTTAAAATTATTATATTCGTTCTCGTCTTCTCATTTACTTTAATTGATTTATTGTGAACATAATTTTCGAATTTTGTATTTCGCCCACTTTCACACAATTTTTTGACCATCCTTGCCTTAATTTATATAACCCACCAAAAAATCCAGGTGATAAATTCTTCAAATGAAGATGAAGAGGAAATCGAAACCCTTGAAGAAAACTTTCAAAATTTGGTTCTAGAAAATATTTTGAACCAGTACAAAAGCACAACAATTATGCATTCAGTTATTTTAACAATGTTACATAAAAAATATAAAAATAAATTTACTTAAGTTTTTAATTTTTCCATAAAAACGCAATTAAACACCTATTATTTTGACCAGTGTTTCCCAAATTTTCGATTCATCCATACTTTTATCAAATAATTTTTAGCACTTTGTACCCTTAAGCAGAACATTTCTAGGATATACTATTAAAAAACTCTACTTATATATTTTTAATAATCTCCAGTTTATTGGGACACAGAAATAAAAATAAGTTTTAAAATTCTTTACGTACCTCTTGTAAATCATTTGAGTACCCCTAGGAGTACGCGTACCATAATTTTGGAAACACTGCTTTAGATTATTCATTAATTTATATATTTGTTTCGGCAATGTAGCTACAAATTTAAGGCCTCCTTATTTTGAAAAAATAAAATATATTACCAAATGATTTGAACAAGTTCAAATAAATACAAAGAATTAAAATATTTTATACTTTGTTTTTTTTCTAGCTTTTTCAGGGACAAATTTAACAATTTTATTTAAGAAAAGGCTTATATGAGGTCATGAAGCATTTCTTACCTTTTCTATCCCATGGTTAAACTGTTGTTTTCTTTGCGATTTTCATATTATTTTTAATGTGATAACACATTAAATATTTATTTCCTTAAGATTAATGATTTGGGAACTATGGCCTGTAATCCTACCAAATTTTTCAATAACTTTTATTTGGAAATATTGTGATAAATAAATTTTTAGGTAAGTAATCCTAACTTTTAATTGTATTTTATTTTAATTTTATATTCCTTACGTCTAAAATGTTTTAATACTAAATCAGTGGTTCCCAACCTGTGGTACGCGTACCGGTACCGGTGCGCGAATGTTGAGTTACCGGTACGCGATAGATAACAAGGAAAACAGTATTTTGCGTAAAATAATGTGTTTTAACAATAATTTTAAAACCAAAGCGTAGTGTCTGTATTTGTTCAATCGGAAATACTTTAATAATAACCAAGGGTGTAATGGTACAACTCGTAGTCAACAAATATAGTGTATATCCAAAATAGCGCAAATTAAATATGAAAGTATATTTAAATACTCTTAAATAAATGTTTCATGATTTTCAACTTTATTAGGTTTTTTTGTTTACAGTAAGTGCCCTGCCACATTTCTTTTAGGACTACACCACTTTTTTATGACTCATTTTTTTATATATATTTACTTACAGATACGACATTATACTGTCTACTACATACCGGTACAACACTTTAAAAAGGTTGGGAACCACTTAACTAAATCACTCTTCTGACTCACATTTTGGCCATTTTATGGTTCTTTCGCCGATAAGTTCCACAAAACTGTTTTAGATGGAACAATATTATAACTGATTACTTTACTACTTACAAATATATTTGCAAAGAGATAAAAGATTTAAAATTAATATATTCGCTTACATTTATCAAACATACAGTTACATGGAGAATCTGTAATTAAAGAAAATCTTAAATAATATTGCGAAAGAATAATATCCATTCTACACAATTTCCGACAGTCATTTAGATTACCATAAATAAGTTTAGAAAATTAAAAAATTGTTTTTTTGTGTCATTGAAACGCGGAAATCAATTTAATATGGAATCAAGTTAGCAAAGGCCATTGCAATAAAAGTCGCATTATTTTCAACGAAATGCTCTGGGAGTGTATAAATCGGCAAGCCAGCTTTCCAAGCAGTAGAAATATAATATTTTGCATTTTGCAGTCTATTGTTACTCAAGCATGAACGATCCAGACAACCGGGAGCAGCAGCATCGAGAATTTCTGCAAAAAGATTTTCTTCAGTAATTATTCTATCTGCAAAATTCTGAATTGAAATTCTCCTATTGTTTCTAGAAAATTGATCATTCACCCAATCAACTGCATCCTTTTCATTCCATTGATTCTTACTGATATACGTTATCATGATTTCTGTGATTAACCCTAATACAATCAATTTATCAAATCTCGCCATTTTTTCCGGATCTAATTCACTGCCAATTGTTAATGGATAGTTTTCAGCTATTTTGGCGATTTTTGTACAATTGTGAACTCGTTGAGGATGAGATCTGCTGCCATCGAATTCTGTCATGAAACGCAATCCATTGCAGATTCCGGGTCGTAACACGTCAAGTATTTGACTATATATCAATCCATTTCTACAATCAACAAGCAAATGATTAGTAAAAGGCTGGATATCGAATGAGTTGAGAAAATTTCTACAAACATATTCATCGAGACATTCCCCACTGACGGAATACGGCTTTCCACGCTGAACTCCAGTTGATGACAAATCACCGGAATAATTACGGAATAAATACGCCAAAGTCGCTAAATGAAGTTTTGCTGAAGTTTCTTTGCGATCGGCGCCATTTTTTAAATCGTCTTCTATTAGAAAAGCATCCGCGTTTAACAATTTTAAATTTTCAATGATGCTAGATGATCTCATATCGGAAAACTTTTCTTTCGTTATTGTTCCTGATGATACCATTTTGTTTTTTAGGTCTGCGGGAGCTATACGATTTGTTAAGTGAGCATAGACAATACAATCTCGAAAATCTTCATCAAAACCTTTTACCATGTGTCTGAGACCGCTTTTAGCCAAATGAAAATTTACATATCTAATAATTATTTCAAACGGAGACAATTCTTTCACTTCGTCGATCGATTCTCCTGTCTTTTTAAGATCAGCAATTTCTGGATGAAAATGAATATTAACATCTTGAATGAATCCGATTTTGATTATTTGCCACAAAAATTCCAAAATTGTAGTTTGATTGCCATTATAAACTTCATTCAGATCGATGGCACCAAGATTGGCACCATGACATCGGGCAGCATTCAAGGCCAATGAAAGGTTTTCAATTTTTTGTGTGTAATCCATTATTTTTGGAGTTCTATTAATGGCTCTTTCGTCAATAATTCGTGGCAAGCTTAGATTAACAAGTTTACATAAAATTAAGCCGTCTTGAACTTTCGAATAGACATCATTGCTGTTTGGATCTAATGGAAGCAGCTGCCGGCAATCAGGATCTGCTGCTAATTTTTGATTAATCCATCGAGAAAAAGCAGCTCTTTCTGAGGGTTCGTGAATCTAAAATTGGTTAACGTTATTGTTTGTGAAAATATTAAAGAATTAAATAATTATTGAACTACTAAATTAAGTTTTAAATAGAAATAGATCTAATAAAGTTGATAAAATTTCAGTTGAACCCCAAAATTAGTGTAAAGTAGATAATTTGTTAAAATGTAGTTAAATTAAAAGAAAACTTACTCCAGTAGTCATCTTTGTTGCTACGAGTATAAAAATTTGAAAGTAACTTCTTTATTATTGATTATGGTAAATTTATATTTACGTTTAAAAGCGATCTATTAAAAGAATTCAATTTTTATCACTTAATTTAATTTTGCTACTAAATAGAATTTTTTGTTAATTTTATTAAACCTACATTGCAAGCTAATATTTTTTACATTAAATATTTAATTTTTTATGAAATTAATAACTTTCAAAAGTATTATTAATAATTTGTATGAATTATTTTTATGAAATACCTCAAAGGAATTTGCCACAAAAATATGTGGGAGGTCAAATAAAGACAGTAGTGTCTTAATTTGCCCATTGCATATACTATGTTGAGGTATTTTTAGCTATCATATTTGAAATGCATATATTAAATATTTGATTGCTAATTTATTTTTAAATCTAATATTTAGTCGTTATATCTTCATATTTATTACTTACAGAATTCTTTATGGAATGTTTTTGTTACATTTGATAGTGTTCTTTTCATTATTTATAGATATTTATTTAATTTTCACAATAAATTCTAGGTTTTTCTGATTGGGTTCATTTTGTGTGAATTGTTTGATTAGTCTAAAATTCTAATTTATTGAGTCTCTTATGTGTTTTTGTTGGATTGAAAACTCAATCGAATTTTAAGTCTTAAGGTAGTGTTTCATTTTAATTTGAATTTGCGCCTGACTCCACTTGTGTCCTTAGGTATCAAATCAAATAACTCCAAAAATATAGATGCATTTGTACCAAAATTTATTTGATATACATTTTACGATTAACAACTTACACTTTTTAATAAATATTCAAATCTGTTAAGTGTATATATAAATAAAAATCAAATTTACAAAGTAAAAATTTAAAAATAATATTAATAAATTTATTGAGTTTGGAATCTTATGTTTGAGCTTAAAAATAAAAATATATATAGCCTTCAAAATAACAACTGATAAATTGAAATTATATGAAAATAGATACATAATAAATTATTTATAATACTTATAAGAAAAGGTTTCGAAATACTTATTCGTCTAATGAAAATGATGATAGAATAACTGATTATGTTGGAAGGTTTGATTATAGAATTTATACCCTATAAAGTTTTATTAATTCAAATATCCAAAAACCGATTGTAGGAACACAACAATAAGGTACAAAATATATTCCAAGTAAATTCAATAAGCTTTTGGTTGATTAGATTCAAGATTGACTTGTCATAGTTTTGAGAATTCCTCATTCAATCGGAACTTTCGAAAGTAAGAAGTAATTGCGACGGAATATGAAGGTGATGTGACTGTTGAGGATTAAGCGATAATGTTGACTGATGCGATAAATGCTTTACCTGATTTGTGAGATCTGTAATGACATTCGCATTGACGGAATACCGATTCATAATTTATTGAGATTTGAATAGTATCAGTTTTCGAGATTGTTCTATCTTGATAATATTTCCAGTGAATCAATCGATTTATTATAAGCTTCTCGGAAGCTAGGATCTGAATTTGAGCGAGTGAATTTGAATGGGCTGAAACTAGTATGAAATAAAGCAGCAATTTCCACGATTGAATTTTGAATTGAAAAATTATCGATGAATGTTTGATGATCTTTAAGAGTTGTTGGAACATTTTTTATTTAAAAAGGTAGCGATCATGTTAAAAAGTGTTATAATATTCAAACAAAAAAATTGTTATTTTTAATAACGCATTTGTAATTTAATTAAAATTTAATAAAAATATAAAAATTAAATGTTGTAAGCATTACTATGATGACCCATTTTTAATAAAAACACCAGAACTAGAGATTTTGAATTTTTAAAACTATGTGAAACATTGATTATTAAATCACAATCTCCGACAATGAACATTCAATCAACAACGAATTTATTTAGATTATTTAATTAAATAATTAAATCATAACTATTAAATCATAATTGTTTCAAAATTTTACACGGATTATGATGGCAGACTGATGATAAGGATAATTCCTTCGAAATATATTTCGTTTATTTGGCATTCTAGTGTTATTATTTTATTATTTGATTGAATTTTCTCTGAATATTATTCAGAAAGAGTTTTAAATAGTGTTTATCTGAGATATTTTTTGTCACCTCTGTGATAATTTTTGTGATAATATTTTATTCAAATTTTTCTGGAAAAAACTTTTAATTCTACATAAAAAAGTTCTTATACATTTAAATAATTGAATCATTTTTAAAATGTAATGAAATAAAAAACACTTTTCTTTATTTTGTAAACTCGGTGAAAAAAATAAATATTGAAGAAAATATATTTTATTCTTCTGCTGGAACCTTCCACAGTAAAATGGCGAATTTTCTAACTTTTATATGAATAAAAGCTCCAGGTTCGTGACTCAAAAATGATCCATATGCATCAATATCAACAACGACATTCCATGACCTTCCGAATTTTACATCTAATACTGATTTAAGGTATTTTGCAATTGAAATAAAATCATTTTCATTGTTAGTAGCCTCTTGGCAAATTTTCATGCAAAAGTCTTTGAACTTTGGGTCATTTAAAGGATCTTCGTCAATGACATAGAGATCGTATAAAGGAATAAGGAGGCTCTTTCTTTTTAATAATTCTTTTTCTGATTTACGTTTCTCTATTCTTTTTCTATTAAAACATTTCTTCAAATTTAACAATATAAATTAATTCAATTACTGATAATTTTTATTTGGAATAAGTCCTAGCGTATTGCAAAACTCTTCGAGTGTTATTGTACCGGAATTATCTGCATCAAATATATTCAGCCATTTCTAATAAATAATTAAATTATTTATCAAATAAATGTTTTAATATGAAAATATTTGAATCTGATAAAAAATTTACAAAAAATATTTTACAAATGAATATTTTTTATTATTAAATAATAAAATTTTAAATTTAATGATAATTTGAGACTTAATTTTTTATTTGATAATATTTTCACCTCTTTTTATTTTTATGAAAAATTTGAAATTTATATTACTTATAAAAATTTGATTATTTTTTTGGATTTTTTTAATTAATCAGAATTAAGAAATTTAGTATGTTAGATTCGCTTAAACATCTAGAAACAACAGTGTATGAATAAAAGTTTACAAATTTTCATCTGTTATGTGTGATTTGTACTTTGATTTCATAAATTTCATTAAAGACAATGACTTTTCGCAAATATTCGCATTTATCGAAAAAGAAATTTAAAAAATTACTAAAAAAATAATTAACGAAAACAACAATAAATAATGACAGAAACACTGGCAGCGTATAAGTCATATATATTTGGTAACACACAATTAAGTAATTACTGAGCTCTGTTTAAATTCTTATGCTTTTAAAGAACTTTTTAGCTTCAATGTTTGAAAATCACTGACTTAGGAATACAATTGAATTAATTTTTAATAAATTTTCTTATACGCTAATTAATATAATTAATACTTTCGAAGTTTATTATTATTATTATTATTATTTAATATTGATAATAATAATAATAATAATAATAATAATAATAATAATAATAATAATAATAATAATAATAATAATAATAATAATAATAATAATAATAATAATTAAACGATAACGCCAATAAAAAACCTTTCTTACGATATATTTCGATAGCACAGCTATCATCTTCAGGTACTCAAAACCAACTAAAAATATTATGAATTAACATTTAATTTAATTTTTAATATTATTAAAATAATTGAAAATTTTAAATTGCATTAATTTTTAAAAAATTAGAATATAAGTAAAAAATTTAAAATTTAAAATTAATTTAAAATATATTTTTAAAAATATTTATTTATTAAAAATTTAAATTAATAAAAAATAATTTGTTTAAATTAAATGTTAATTCATAATATTTTTAGTTGGTTTTGAGTACCTGAAGATGATAGCTGTGCTATCGAAATATATCGTAAGAAAGGTTTTTTATTGGCGTTATCGTTTAATTAAATCGTTGCCAAATTTATTTAATTATTTATTAATAATAATAATAATAATAATAATAATAATAATAATAATAATAATAATAATAATAATATAATAATAATAGTAAAAATAATAATAAAAAATATATATAAAAGTAGTGCTATCTCCACCACCGTTAAATACATTTAAATAGTCAAGATTTTTTTATTTATTTAATTGTGTTCAAGAATTCAATAATGAAGTTAACAAATCTATTTAATCTGTTAATTATTTACAACTTATAAACTTTTATAGATACAATGATTATTACTGATAACCTTATTTATTTTGTAACATATAAATGTTTTGTAGACTGTCACCTGAAAAATGAAATTTAGGCAACAATAGCCATTCACATTGGCACACAATTGAAATTTAAATAATCAATATTTCGATTGCACTGAAAAGATTTTATCACATAATTAAAATTTTTGTTTTAATTAGCAATTTTGTTTATTTTTAACTTCGTTTGAATTTCATTGTTTATAGGAATAACTAATAAGTAAATTATTGAATAATCAAATAATTTAACTATAATTATTATAACTAACTTAAACATTTATAAAACTATCTGATTATGTTTGCTATCGGTTATTTCTATAAAATGGCTGCAAAATGGTTAATAGCATTGAATCATTAAAAGAAACATTTAAGAGTAAACAATTTTTATAGATAGTTTACAGCGTAACAAATTTACGTCAAAATTTCAGATTTACTTGTATTGTTATTTTTAATTATAAGAAATATTTAATTTGCATTCATCTCTTTAAATACAATGAATAAACAATAAGTTGTTTCCAAAAGTAATAGAAAAAGTTTTCTAAAATACTTATTATTCTGTATTTTCATGTTTATTTATTTTTTTATTTAAAAATATTAAATAAATAAACGATTTTAACTATGAAGTATAAACTGTATTTTAACGTAAGGCTTTTTTTTATTTTATAATTGATTTTTGAAAAAAAAAATTATAATTTCTAGCATTAACCAGTTGCCATCGTTTGACGAGCATGATTCGCCCTTGAAGTTTTAATGCTAAAGTAGATATTGACGAGCTATACTCGTCATGAGTTTTCAACAGAAATATAGTTCTATATAATCTATTGATATTGAATATTAATCTATTTATCAGATGATCGCATTATACACATGCGTACGAAACGACATATATCCGATAACATAACCTCAATTGTCAAAATTAAATTTTTTTAGCATGCCTTCAATGAACGAAAGTGAGCAAATCGAACCTTTATCTTTTGAAATGCCTCTGCGTTTACAAGGTGAAGTATGAGCTCATTTTCCGGAAAAAAATTCCCGCTACCAACAATAAAGCTCGTCCAACTAAGAGATCTCATGTCTGTTACGAACAAAATAAAAGAAGCAAGAGTCAGTGGCAATGTGAAAGCTGCCAAAAAGATTTACATTTACCTGAATTTTTTGAACGATACCACCCTTTTCAAAACTTTTAACTGATTTCGTTATGTTCCTTAATATGGGTTATTGCTAAAGATGCTACTTAAGTTCCAAAATAAATTGCAACATTCTTCATTTATTTATTAAAAACCTTTACCCGTCTAATTAGCAATATTTGCGACTACAGCAAAAATTTAATGGTAAATAGTCTTCAATGAAATTGCATAAAATTATAATGGCAAGGAGTTAAAGTATTCTATTTCAAAATTATTTTAATAAATTAATAATTAGATTTATGAATTTTAAAGCATTGAAAGGCGAGATTTATAAACCGTTTTGAATGCCATTTTCATTATTATTATTTAAATAAAATTTAACAAACAAAAATAAGAGAATGTTTCTCTAATTAAACGTTTCGTAAAAAATATATTTAAAAAATGAGAAATATGTAAACTGAAATTCCTAATATCAAATCATAAATTTCTAGAATGAAATATTCAACTGCAATAGCTCCAAAGCAAGTTCTCAAGATGGAGATGAAAATATTCTCATTTGATAAAAAAATGTTGATAACATTTCATAAAAATCGTTTTTTATTGTTAAATTTTAGATTTATTTTTGAAAAAATATCTACCTGTCACGTAAAACGCACTGTTTATTTTAAACAGTTTACCACTGAGCATATCTATTCTTTGCGATTTTAAACTTTACAATAACCACCTTATCAAAGCATCATTAAATTTATTCTCGAATTAATTATTATATTTTGATTTAATTTTAAATTAAAATAAAAAGGAAAAAAAATGAAGTCGATCATAAACTGACATTAATTATTTTTTTTATTATATACTTAGTAAACTCGTATTAAGTTTGTCAACTCAGTATGACTTCTATATTATTATTATTTATAATAATAATAATAATAATAATAATAATAGTAATAATAATAATAATAATAATAATAATAATAATAATAATAATAATAATAAAAGTAATATTACTAATAATAATAACATTAAATTATTATTATTATTATTATTATTATTATTATTATTATTATTATTATTATTATTATTATTATTATTATTATTATTAAACTTACCTCGACAAAAGCTGGTTTGTAATTTTTGAGCCTCATATAACGAATCAACTCTCCTCTTGTAATTTCTCCGGAATTATCCGAATCAATTTCTTCAAAAGCTTTGATAAACTCCATTGAAAAACAATGAGTTGTAAAAAATGAAACAATTTCAAAACTCTAATATAAATATCAAAATCTTCCGATCAATATTTAAACAAGTTCTTTTTAATGCCAGTTTAAAAATTGAGCACTGAAATTTTTGCACACTGCCGTTTCTATTATTTGATTGGAAATCAAATAGAAAATGTAATGAATTGTTCAGGTAATTACATCACGGAGACAGACAATGATTGAGATTAGATTTCGTCTTGTGTGCTCCGTTTGGCATCGATCAGGCACCAAGAATTTTCGTTTTAGACTTTTCTAGAAAAAGGAAGCTGAAACAAATTCTTTATTTAAACAAATGGTGATGATTGTGAAATAGTTTTTATGAAATTGAAATAAAGTTAAACAAATGAAATAATACAATGAGAGTATATATATATATATATATATATATATATGTTATTTTATTAATCCGTTAATTTGGCGTACATTTGTTGGTCTTATCTGTATTTTGTTATGCCTATTAACTAAATTTAGTTTGTAAAATTGTTATCTTTGCTTAGAGAGCTGCAAATTCTTTAATTTTCAATATTTTATTTCTATTTTTGATTTTTGAAAATATTGGTCTACAGTCTCAACATTTTTTCCCAACCTAGACTAAATTCCGAGTATCATCTTTCCCAAGTTTTGACAATGTAACTTTGAAAAAATTTTTATATTGAATTCACCTGATCTTTGTTTATACAACGGATATAGTGGGGCTATAGTCAACACAACATATAAAAGTGAACTTTTTTCTGTTTGGTTAATATTAATATCGAGTAGGGCAGGGTTTATGATCAAACTATTCATGTTCTCGGCCAGATAAAGAAACTCAGCGCAATAAGCTTTATTTTTACCTCAAAACTAGAGATTTCAGTTTTCATTGACAAAATAAAAAGTATTTGTTTGATGCTAAGGACAAGGGACCCTATCGGAAAACAGCTCAAGCTGAACGAATATAATTTAGCTAATTAAAAATGCCTCTCGGAATATCGTTTCTTTCTTTTCCATATATTGAAAATTTGAATTTACCTTATTTTTTGAATTTATTTTAGATTTAACTTTTTATGTGTTGTAAGCTTAATTTTTATTTGTTCTTTTTATATTACCATGTTGAGGATAAGTAAATAATAAAATTAAATAATTATTAAAGTGAGCAAAATAAGTGGAAGAAAATTTTTTAAATAAAGAATAATTAGCTCCAAAATCTTGAGAAAACAATATAATTTTATTTTATGTAGTTAGAGTACAAAAAGAACAATTATTATTCTAAAAATTTTAATTTATGAAAAAGCAAACTGTCTTAAAAATCCATCTAAATATACAATAATTAGATATAAAAAACATTAAAAAAATAAAAACCTTCTATGAATGCATCACTGAATATTACATTTTAATTCTAACCTCTACTAAAAACTGATAAAAATAACGCTTGATAAAGGGAATGCCGAGAGTTAGTGTTACGAGAGAAAATAAAAATTTGTGATCTATTGTCATAATGAAAATAAATGAGATGTTTAAGTAAAAATATTGGTTGCATTTTAGATGTTGTTGATGGATTAATTACATTAAAATGTTATATATTTTGGCTAATGTTAAGTTATCATTAGGATATCAAAGAATTGAAATTATTGAGTAAACACTATTTTTCCATTATCTTGTCAAATTATTTTCTAAAGTATAAAAATAAATTAAAAATTTAGAATGGTTTATTGAAAAATAATGTCTGTAAGGTAGATATGAAAAGAAATAAAAAATGTCTTTTTTCTAGTTTGATGTCAAAATTGTTTCGACATAGCAATAAACAAAACATTTTACTTTTATATGTGATTTTCAATAATTTTTCTTCTAAATTTTATTAAGAAATAATATTTATTCAATATTTTCTATGCATTGCAAAAAGATCAAATTCATTTTTTTTGTATTAAGAACAGGTGTTTTTGAAAAGGCACTATTTTTGTTAAACGAACCATTTTATTAAATTCAACAACACAAATCAAGTTTATTTAAATTATAAAATAATTCAAAATGTTGGGTTATACAAACTACAAGAAATAATAGGTTGTGTAAAAAGTTCCCGGGCAGTTTTGGATTACAATTTCAGCTTGTAGAATGACAATTAAAGCAAACATGATTAACCAACCGTTTTATTCAAGCAATGGTAATAGACTAGGTCGTGTAAAAAGAGTTTATTAACTTATAACTTTCATGGATGCAAAGTGCTTTGTAAATTCACTTGGTGCTGCTGCCGGGGAACTTTATACACGACCTAATATATGATATAAGATTTAAGTATTAATATTAATTAATTAAATATACGCCTTCAACCCAATATTCAAACAAATATATTATTGCCAAATAATATCACACCCCACTTGTTGGTCAAAGAATCTTTTAGGTTTAATGTTTTGATTAACACGAACAGGCCTTTCAAGATATTTAATAAATTTTGTGATATTTTAGCATTTCCCTATTCTTTTGTGTCCTTGCTATCGATACTTGTTTATGAACCACTTGATTGATAACTCACTTCTCCGAATTCCGAATTCAATATGGCCTAACTTTTCATGAATCATTTGGACTAAACATTCTGTGTTACCTTTTGGTACAAAATATCTATAGACATTATTCTTAAAATAATAAAATGTATTGTTTCCAATTTTGAACTCTTTTCTTTTCTTCCATAATTTGTTAAAATTTGCGTCGCCGCTCTTTCTTTTGTCACTCCACTGAAGTAATGGGATCACCAGTTTAATGTTTGCTTCTTTTTGTTGATTTATCTTATCATCGACATAAACTTTTTCCATGTTCTGCAGCGATCTTAGATTTACTGTATGTGTGTATTTTTATATTTCTTTTTTCGGTGGATCTCCGTATTTCAACGATATTGTTCACAAGGTTGCAATCTAGAAAGCTCATCGGCATTTCATGTGTTCTTTACCTGTCCTGTATTCAACATTCATTTCAAATATTTCTAGTTCTGCTTTCCACACATAATATTGGGAATCCCAATTTAGTAACCATTTTAAAACCTGGTGATCTGTTCTCACAGTAAAACTTCGTCTATACCAAAAATACTTAAATTTCTTTACAAAAAGATAAATAGATAACAACTCTTTCCTAGTTATGCAGTATCTGAGTTGAGACTTACTTATTAACTTTGAAGCATATACAATTACCTTTTCATGACCATTCTGAATTTGAGATAATACAGCTCCCACAGGTTCAAAGGACGCGTTTGTACTTAAAATTAATACATCATTTTTATTTGGAATCGTTGAGAGATGAGGTGACATTAGGGCACGTTTTAAGTTTTCAAATGGCGCGATTCAATTCAAGAATATTAACTTTCTTTAACATGTTGTATAAGGGTTTAGAAATATCTGCATAATCTTTTATAAAAAGCTTGTTATACGGGCATAGTCCCAAAAACATCTGTAATTCATTATCACACGATGGTCGTTTCCATTTTTTATAGAATCTATTTTTTCGTCATCAGTTCGAATTCCGTTACCGTCTATAATATGTCCTAAATATTTAACATTCTTCCTTAAAAATTAACACGTATCAGGACCTATTTTTAATCCAGCTTCCTTTAACCTTAATAATCTTTTCTCTAATCGCTCATTATGCTATTTATAGTTCCACCAAATATTAAAATATCGTCAAGTCTGTCCAATTTTTACATTTCAACACAATATGCAATTATTTCTGAAATTTAGCAGGTGCTGAACATAGTCCAAACGGCATACGGTTAGACACAAATTGTACATACTTTATGGTAAATGCTATCTTTTTTATGATCGACTCTTCTAATTTTATTTGATGATATCCAATTGCAAAAGTCCTTCAATCATATTGTTTACATTTCTTCCAATTCCATTGGTACTCACAGTGGTTTCACTGTTATCAGTTGATCTAATTTTGTTTTAATATCATGTTTCTGAAATCGGTTCGTCCTGTACTGAATATCTCTTTATTGCAAAATAAAAGAGATATTTATTCATCTTTTTCATCTTTCTTTCGATTTTTATACAATTTCTCTATTAAAGTTTTGATAATTTATTCTACTTTGATATTTCTTTCTTCCAACTTTATTGCTATTAAATATTTAATATTTGATGAAATCACAATTTTGAATTTCCTTTATTGACTGTAAAAATCCTAATGATGTTCCAGTAAATAGTTTTTTGTTATCATCTTCATATTGTTTCAACCTCACTAAAACATATCTATCTGATGATTTAACTAAAGAATTTGTAAGAGCAATATCTCTTTTTAAATTATTCGGATTATCTCCTGTAAATAAATAATCGCTCGAGAAATTAATTTTATTATTAGACCCATCAATGATCATCCCACTTACAAAATAATCACACTTCCAATATCCACATCATTCATATTATTATTATTATTGCTATTACTACTACTATTATTATTATTATTATTATTATTATTATTATTATTATTATTATTATTATTATTATTATTATTATTATTATTATTATTATTATTATTATTATTATTATTATTATTATTATTATTATTATTATTATTATTATTATTATTATTATTATTATTATTATTATTATTATTAAAAAATAACGCCAATAAAAAACTCTTCGTACAATATATTTCGACTGCATAACTGTCATCTTCAGTTACAAAAAAGCAACTAAAAATTAACTTATAATTTAAACAAATTATTTTTTTACTATTAATTTATTTTTCTAATAAATAAACACTTAAAAAAATATTTAAATACTTTTAACTAATTTTAAAATGTTATTATATAAATATTATAATTTTTTATATATATTATAATTTTAAAAATAATGTAATTTATAATTTAAATTATTTATATAATATTAAAAAAATTTTAAAACAATAAAGAAACATGATTTAACAGACTTAAACTATTTAAAAACACTCAGAACATTCGTAGACACAGCACTTTGCACATTAATCTTTGGATCGAATAACCTTATCAGCAATGCTTCATGTATCACGCATTTCCAATAATTATTAAAACTTTTCAACAAAATTCTAAAATCAGACATTTCTATTTCACTTTTACAGCCTCTATTGTGCTCACTAATATTGGTAAAACCCTTCAATCGACAATGCTCTAGAACTCGAGTACAGAGATGACGGGAAGTCTTTCCAATGTATGTGGCATTATATCCATTACATGTAAATTGATAAACGAGATCAGAGCATAATCCATCCCGAGTTTTTGATTTATTAATAAACATATTGCGTACCTTACACGAATTATAGACGATCTTTTACTCTAAATTTCCCATCTGTTTACTTAACTTCCTTTTATAATTTGTAAAACCTTCAGAGTACGGCAATACTAACACATATTTAGGCTCAATTTTTTTATATCCATTTCTACTATTATATAGATTAACACTCAATTTACACTCAATTGACAAATTACACTCAGACTTTCCAAAACATGGATCCTTAGGATTTTTATTCAATTTGTCAAGGATCTCATTTATCATCAACAATAAAAATGTTTTATAATGTCCATTCTTTATTAAAAACTCAACCAATTTATCAACACTTTTTACCGAACTCAAAATTACCGAGTTAGAAAATTATCAAAAAAAATCTTTTAATTTTTTTTTGATGTTGTTTTGTTATAGTTGAGAATTTTTATTGTAAATAAATATGTAAAACCAAATTCTTGTTTTCATTTAATAAAGAATTTTTATTGACAAAAATATTTTTACATGGTAAAAAGTCTATATTTCCAAATATTGAAATCAGAATTAATAAATAAATTAATTTAAATTATTTTTGGAAATGAATCTTGATTTTTGGGAAAATTGGGATAATGATATTCAATAATTTTTAAAAAGATTTAAATTATATGAAAAGTCAAGGTCAGAAAAAAGGAAGAATCTTCATCTGGAAAAATTTTAATTTCCCGTAAAATGAATTTAAAATTTTTTAAATATTTCAAAAGCTATAACAAATTTTATAGCTCAAAGGATAAGCTTTTGATAGGGGTTTGAGACTCGACTACTTCAAGTTAGTAAGATCACATTTATAGACTTTTGTAAATTTAAATCCGTATCATTTTTTTCTATTAAAAATTTTATAATTTTTTTGTAAATTTCTTTTTATTGAATTTGTAAAAATATTAATTTTTCCCAAATTATTTTTATCAAATTTTGTAAAATTCGTTAACGATGATAATCACAATAAACTCAAACTCTACAAAATCAATTTTTAACATTTTTTAATAATTTTATTAAATAATATTTAACTACCTGATGATATTATTGTCAAAATTTGATTTTTAAATGTTGAATTTATAATAAGAAAATTATGCAATTGATTATTAAAATATCCTATTTACAATTAAACTTTGATTTGTTTAATTGGAATGAACGAAAAATTTTAATTATTAATTCAGTTATTTTTTGAGAAAATTGAGAAAACACTTAATAAAAGGCAAATTTAATATTTGATAAATATCTCATGCAAAATTCTTATAAAATATTACATTTACACAATAAACTATTTTTTAACAGATGATTTTTCATTGGTTGAAAATATTGAGACTTTGAAATTTTGATTAAAGTTTTGATTAAAATTTCACTTAATTTTTTAGTTTTTATGTCATTTTAAAAATCAACTCATGACAAAATTGTCCATTGCAGTTTTCTTTGCTCTTACTTTATCATTTACTAAATGTTTGACTCCGTTTGAACAATCAGAATGTGGGAAATCCAAATCGTGTTTAACCTGGTCGTCTTGTATCTGGCCAAATTGCGAATATGCGTTCAGTTGGAAAATAAAGACATTTAATTCTACGAAGTATTTAGAAATTGAACTCATTGGGCGATTAACATCCTCGGATGCTTATTTAGCGCTAGGTTTTTCAACTGTTCCTAAAATGGTGAGGATATTTATTATTATTGTTATTTTTATTATTATTATTATTATTATTACTATTATTATTATTATTATTATTATTATTATTATTATTATTACTATTATTATTATTATTATTATTATTATTATTATTATTATTATTATTATTATTATTATTATTATTATTATTATTATTATTATTATTATTATTATTATTATTATTATTATTATTATTATTATTATTATTATTATTATTATTATTATTATTATTATTATTATTATTATTATTATTATTATTATTATTATTATTATTATTATTATTATTATTATTATTATTATTATTATTATTATTATTATTATTATTAAATAATTAAGTAAATTTGGCAAAGATTTAATTAAAAGAAAACGCCAATAAAACACTCTTCGTACGATATATTTCGATAGTTTAACTGTCATCTTCAGATACTAAAAACCAACTCAATATTATGGATTATTTATATTTTTCTAAGCACATTAGTTTTTATAAATTAAATATTCTATTTAAATTAAATATTTTAATTAAATATTTCAATAAATAAATATTTAAAAATTTTTTTCATAAATATTAAACTTTTTAACTATATTTAAAAAAACATTAAAATAATGAATCAATTATAAAAAAATTTTTAATTTTGTAAATTTTAATTTGACAAATTGCAAATAATATTAAAATTTAAAGACATGTTTAAACAATACAGAAACATCAATTTGTCACATACTTAAACTATTTCAAAACATTCATAGTCATAGCACTTTGCACATTAATCTTTGGATCCAACTCACATATCACACATTCCAAATAATTATTAAAACTTTTAAACAAAACTTTAAAGTCAGACATTCCTATTTCTTTTTTACAACTTCTATTGTGTTCACTAATATTGGTCAAACCCATTGATCAAAAATGCTCTAGAACTCGAGTACAGAGATGACCGGAAGTTTTTCCATTGCACTTGACTTGATGGTTTTCTTTGTCTTGCAAAAAATAAAACCACACAGAATTTTCGTCTTCGCTTCCTTTGAAATTTTAAAATTGTGACATGGTGACTTTGACTTAAAAAAGATAAAATTAAATATAAGTACAGAACTTTAATTACTACAAACTTTCTTACCAAAATCAAGCACAATTCGAAGCAGATTTTTAATATTGGCAATCGAGAATTTTCGATGAAATTTCTCTGTAAATTATGATAAAATTCATTGGTTTAAAGTAAATAAACAATTCAATTTTGATTCTTATCGCTTAGGCTAAACGTTCATCACGAAAAAACCTTTAATTTTTCAATAAATTTAATTTAAATCGCTGAATATTGATACCGCTACAACAGGTTCGCCCATGCTATGAACATCATACGGAGCTAACCACTTTTTATCTATCCAATCTTGTGTTGCATCCCATGTTTCACCTTCTTAGATCATTTTATGTTGAAGATTTTGAAGATTTACAGGAGATAAATCACGCCATATCCATTAATTTCCAAATGTTCATCAAACTTTGCACAAAAATTATCCTTTTCAATCATGCTCGAATCTGAGCTAACACATTCTGTTTTCTCACATCGAAATATGATCGAGTTGGTCACTGAGACGCCACCTAGGATTGATATAACATTAATTCCAATTATCGCATCATAACCCTTTAACATCTTGAAAGGAGAAACATTTTAATTTTCAACACTTATCACTAAATGAAAGAATTGCGATACCTTCATTGACAAATACTTTCTGTACCTGATACTAGATACCTCTGCTAAACGTCCTCTGTGATTACCATAAATGATTTTTGTAGTACATCCAGTGTCAATGAGACATTTCTTCTCTTCACTATTGATCTGTAAAAGTCTTAATGCGGATTCTTCATTTGGACCTTGATCGACTCCACATTTTTCCAAGTCCCATTATCTTTTTCCGCTCTACAGAACTTTGAGATATGTCCGTTGTTACTGCACTTAACACACATTATCTGGCCTCGATGGGAACAGTTTTTACTAAAATGAGATGTACCTCTATAAATAAAACACTCCTTACTTCGATTGTTCTCTTAATCAACCGATACACAGATTGTATCCTGATTCATCGATTGGGTCTATAATTGCCTTGCCATAAGACATAATTCATTTACTGTTCTTGAACAATGCTTTACTAATTTCCTTGAGATATCAATTATAAAGCTTGAAATAAAAATACATTTTACGTGATCTTTTACTAGTTCAAATAAACTTTGAATTTTCACCAGATGATTATCATTATTGTCATTAATTGTCATATTGATGTTAACTAGGTGGTTGTAAGGTTTAAATTCATTTAACCCACAGATTTTAATACCTCCTTCAAAGTATCAAAAATATTAATTCCTTCTTGTTTCGATCATGAATAGATTTGAAACACCAAGACCTTCAAGTAATAAAGGCAGAACCTTATCCAAAGTTTTATACCCATTCTTTAACCTCGAGATTGCTTCCATTAAATCGTGGAAGTATATCTAATAATATTTTCAAATTGTTCATTATCGAATAGTTTGTTGTGTAATATAATTCAAATTCTTGACAACACGTTATTTCATGATATTTAAAGAAATTAAGTTCATCACTACACTATATTTATAGAAAATATATTAGGAAGTTAAGGACATAGCTACGTGTTATTATCCACAATAATGCGGTCATCTTGTGGTACTAATTATTCATCACCCTTAACTATTATATTTCACGGAGTTTAGAATTTTCTTAATACTATTTGAATTTTCCTTGGTAAGTGCATTTCAAAATGGAAGGAGAAGCGAATAATTGTTCTGATGAGGGAAAATTTTGCTTTAATAAATAAAACTAGTCACTGTTCAGGGCCGGCTTTACGTACAGGCAGACCAGGCGGCCGCCTGTATCGGCCGAATGCGTCCCTCGTAATTTTAATATTTGCATGTAAAAATTGTAAAACAATGTTCGAATTTTAAAAAAACTGTAGTGTGAAAAAATAATAAAAAGAATAATCTCAGAACATCAAAGAGGACTAGAGGAGGCTTGTTCGCGCTTATTTGGTGTGCACGGGAAAAAGGGATTTGCTTAAATGCTCACAGTACGATATAGCTAATTAATAAACTATACTGGATAACTGTAGTATTTATGAATGTTCCGGTCACATGGATGTAAATGTACATTGATTTTGTAATTGTACCGCACACAGAGACTATTTGATTTTCTAATTAAAAGTTATGCTTATTTTACTTAATTCTACTTGTGTTACGGGCGGTCAAAAAAAATCTTGCCTGTAGCAGCAAAAAGTCTAGGGCCGGCCCTGCACTGTCCGACAAATTTTCAAAAAACTTTTAAAATATCTCACACATTTTCTATAATTTTACTTCCAATTACAAATAATCTGTAATTTTGATTTTTTAAATATAAATTTAAGATTAAAAATTAAAAAATGTCACAGGCGCTACAATAACTCTCGAAATTCATAAATACTATGATTTAAACAAATAAATTAATTAAATTAATTATTCGAAAAAAAATGTATATTTTCATTGATTAAATAAAAAGACTTTTAAAAATTTAAGCTTTGATATGAAACTTAAAAACTTTTAAAATTTAATTGTCTATTCTTCTGGAAAATCGTGATATTTGAGAAATTTGTTTTCTTAAATTATTTTGATAATAACTAAAATAATTTCACTTAGACAATAAAAGACAGTGTCCTAAAAAATGAATAAAATCAGTGAATACCTCATAATTATCCGTTAATATTTAGTCTTCAAATCATAAATAAAAATTCCAAAGAATTGGCAAAGGTTTTGACAGACGGCCCCTTATCTTGGGTATCTCAATGTATGATTTTTAGGTTTTTGGTTACTTAATATTTCTTTTTTTCCAATTTCATTTAAATAAATTATTATTACAATGAAAAAAAAATCAGGAAATTGTAAAGTTTATGACGGCCTTTTCTCTCGTTTGTTTAAAAGAGATGTCATATTCGTTATGTTTTGTAATAATGCATCATTGAGTCTACATTATGATTGATAACGCAGAAAAGGATGTTTGGTGTCCAGTAAAAAGACAATATTTGACACCTCAAACAACACCAACAAAATATCAAATTAAAAGTAACAATTACCTAAGCAGTTTCAACTATATAACTAAACGGATGGTAGATAGAAGTGAGCTCACGTTTTTAAAAAAACTTGTCAAATTTTTGTAGGAGAAAATTCTAAGGCTGTTAAGTTTGCCGAATTTTGACCTTGGTGAAACCTTGAATGTATGGTCCAACATTTTATACATGATAATGTTGATCTTTTAAATTATGTTTTAGCATGTATGTCAAATTGCAGTAGAATAGTAAAAATAAATATTTCTTTATGAAAATTACCAAAGATTGTTGACAGGTTTGGCAGAATCAAAATGATAAACATGAAAATAGAAAAGGTTGACAATTAATATCATCAGAGAAATATTTAATTTGCAAAATTAGAAAAGTTAAAAGTTACATAAAGAATGATTTGTTAATAAAGAAAAGTACAGCAATAAGTATTTTGATTGAAATTTATGTTAAGATTGGTTTTCAAATTTTTTTAGAATTTGTGGATTTGTTCAAACAAAATAAAATTTGTCGTTTTCCGAGTATTAAGTTATGAATTAAAGAACGTGTAAAACTAGAGTAGCGTTCTAAAACAAAACATAACTAAGCTGTTTAACACTAGAACTTAGTCCGTTAAAATGACAGTTTTTTGTATGGTAGAATTAGGTATATCAAATATGCTGATAAATCTAGTGTTAAAAAACATTCATTCCATTATGATGCGGTTATAGATTTTTATTAATTGTTTTTCCATTATTTATTACTCATTTTATGTAATAATATCTTAATTTAGAAAGATAATGCAGTAGTAGCTTGTTATAAAGAAACTGATACAACCGGAATTTTGGCTGGTTATAATGGTGATCATAAATTCTACTCTTTGAATGATGACAGTTTAGATTCAGTAAGTTTAAATTAATTTATATATAAATAATTTAAAAAAATAAAATATACGTTTTACTGTATATTTCGACATATTTACTATCATCACGTAAAAAACCAACCAAAAAAACCATGGGTTTTAATTTACATACTCAAGCAAATTAATAATTTTTCAATACTTTTTTCAAATTTTAAATCATTTTAATTCACTTTTAAAATTATTTATTAAATAATTTTTATACTATAAAAGTTTTAAGTTATTAATTATTAAAAATAAAAATTGAAATAAAACAACATTTTTATTTATACTAAATTTACTAACCAAACTATTTAAAAACATACGTACTTATTAGCATTAATTTTGGAATTCAAAGACATAATGAACAACGCTTTAAATATAAAAATTTGTAATAACATTTTAAAATCAGAAATACCAATGTCGCTTATACAGCTTTTATTGTGCTCACTAATATTGGTCAATTTCGTCTGTCGACAATGTTTGAGAACTACAATATATAGGGATGGGAAGTCTATTCAATGAATGTCACATTACACCCATTTCGTGTAAATTGATAAACCTTAGCTTTTAATAAATCTTTTACGTATCTTACACTAATTTGAAACGATTTTATAATCTTAATTTCCCAACTGCTTACTTACACACAAATTTCGGCTCATCATTCTTACTTACAGTATTGATATTTTTTGCATCAACATCATTTTTACTCCTACTAGTCAAATTCCACTCGTACTTTTTCATACATGGTTCCATTGGAGAAACTTCCTTCATCTATGCACTAGAGTTCCTGAACAGATTCAACTGAAGGGATCAAAATGTCTGATTTTAAAATGTTAATTAGTTATTAGGAACGTGTTATTTGTGTTGGGCCAGAACACAAACGGCCTTGTAAATGTTTAAATGAATCCGTAACACACATGCAAACATAACACGCAGATTTAAACTCAAACCTATTAAAACACCAATTAAACCCACCAAAATATGAGAGGAAAAACAATAAAATATAAAGTAATAAACATAAAAATAAATTAAAATAATAACAAAAGCAACAAGATCCGCACGATATAAATATAAACATAACACGAAAACATAACAAATTTGACCGAAATTTTATAATTTAACAAAAAATGTGAAATTTCATGAAAATGAAATAAAATTCAAAGAATTTGAATTAGAAATAATTCAATAAAAATTTTAAAAGAAAAATTATCAAATAAAATTGCAAAATAATAAAAATTAAGATTAGAATACACTAGAAAATTCCAAGGTCGAATTTTGTTTTACTAAATCAAAAAGAACACGCAAGGTTAGGGCCAAAAAATAGGTATATATACCGATGCATTTTCACATAATTTTTAATCGTTTTTGAAAATCGTTAAATCAGTTTTTTAAAAATCTATGTAAGTGAGAGTTTCATTTGAAAACTCTCTCCGCGTCGCATCCTCGCAACCTCGATAGAGCTCTGCTTGGATGTCGGCGTGGGGAGAGCGATATTTTTATGATATTTCGTTATGCTTGGAGCAAGTAATTGTTATGTTATTTTTAATATTAATAAACTATTTATACTACATAAAATTATTTTCTTTAATTATTTTTTAATTGTCGAAATTTTTCCGGCCCACAACCAAGACACATCACAAGTTAGTAAGATCAACATATTATTTGAATTCGTGTAAGTGCGTGGAATATCGCCAATGATTCGTGTCCGTGAAGGTCCGGCGTGCGGAACGCAGGAGCTGGAACGTCAATATTATCCCGTATAGAAGAAAGGAGAGATAAGGAAGCGGTTTTTTGGCTACTTCCTCGTCTCTCAGTTTCTTTAAATTCGACCTAAATTATTTTACATACGGCTCAAAATCACCACACTAGTAGTCCAGTGGGCACTCATTAACTATAATATAAACACAATGCGCCTAAGGTCAACCAAGGGAAAGGTACCGGGGAAATAAAGAGACGAAATCGTTGTTATGGACTTAATATACATTGTCGATTAAAAAGGGAAATTTAAATGACGGATAGCGATAAATTTGGAATTAATATATGAAATCCCCTTATTATAAGCTAATAACATCGAAATGAGAGTCGATAAAATTACTTAAGTAGACGTAATCCTATTGCAATTGTTGTAAGGCCCTAACATTATATCGAGAGTCAATAAAAGTTTCTTGGGTAAAACGTAGGCTTAATGCGGTTGTTGTAATCACTCATTGGTGGAAGGATACAATAGTATAATGGTTGTAAGTTTAAATTTTTTTTTTGGAAAATAAAGGTCGTGTGAGTATAGAAGTCATCGCAACTTCCGGATAATGACTAAAATCGATCCAAAAGAGATTAAATGCAATAAAATTTAGCAACTGAAAACTCTCAATGTAATGTTAGAACCAATACAGAATAAACATTTAAATGCCGAAGAAACCCCACCAGATTTCGTAATAGCAACGAATAAGTACCGAGAATCAATTGCAAATAAAAGACGAATACCATTAGACCTTCCACTAAATTTCTTCGAGATAGACTTTAATCCCTTAAAATGAGAATAGGGAAGTCATCGAGGACCGGAGAATTCACCACACTTTTGTTAATAAATTAAAATCCCAGATAAATATTCCAATTACAACGATAGATAAAGAAACCCGAATTCGTACGCGTGTCGGCCATTCCTTAGAATCTAAATCCAATAACAAACAACACTCCAATAGATTTATTAACTAAATGAAATAAATTTGAATTCCCAAAGTGAAACCTCCATAGTAAATAATCCGTAATTTTCATGATAAATCGGGAGTTGATGTCAGGAAAATGGGAAAGTTAAATCCAGCTACAATCCCGATGAGAGAAATTCCCACGTCTTCGTAATATAGCCGAAAATGATGATGAAAATTAAGTCTAAATCAATAATTTAATACAGAACCATCATATCAATACTTGCGACGAAACTGCTTAACTATCCACGGGTAACATTCGACCAAATATAGCTAGACAAATCGGAAGAATAACTGGCATAAATTAAATGAAATCTCCTACTCGTATGGTAAATTTAACATTTATGATCAGGTAAATCGACGTTGATGTTGTCACACACTCCACGAATGAATACGCCACGAACCGCTAATCTAAAAAATCAATAAAGTAAACATTACCTAGATAAAAATACCTACCAGATGCCACATAAGTCAATATAACCACCGTTACTGATGACATAATATCAAGAGATAGAATTAATTTAATAGAATATGACATTCAATCCATACTTGGAATTGACATAATCTAACTGGAAAGAATTATCGCCATATAAATTTAGCGTGAATCTACAAGTGATAATTAATCAGATAAACGCAGTGAAAAGAAGAAATTTGGAAAACTTACTACAAATAAATCAATAGGCATCATCACGTACACACAATATAGGAAGGGGATAGCGCAAATTACACACATCCAGTGCCATATATCGAACATAACATGAATCTCCCCAAACGACTAAAGGAACTTCCCTGCAGTAGACACACAACTCTACCGATTTCTATAAGAGTTCAGGTAACATCTGCTAGGTCAATAATTCAAATTAATTTAAAATGCCATCTAACAATAAAGGAACGACAACCAGCGCATCAAGCGAAGGAGCAGCTCGGGATCCGAATTCACCGACTCGGGGTAAATTTTTAATTGTATAACATTTTATTTTTACTTTTAAGATTTTAGGTTTACGACTAATGAATCCTAATAAATATATATTGTACGAATTTTTATGTTTACTTTTAAGATTTTAGTTTTGTAAATGATGAATCCTAATAAATATATAATTGTATAACATTTTATTTTTATTTTTAAGATTTTAGATTTGCAATAATGAATTTCTAATAAATATATAATTGTATATAATTTCCATTTTACTTCCAAGATTCTAAACTGGCAAATAATGAATCCCCATAATATATCAAATTCTACAATTTCGATAATTGATTTTCCTTTTCTTATTTCGATTTTTAGGGAGTGTAAATTAGATTTCAAAGATGGATTTTGATTTGATATACGATTATATTAGTAAAGCCTTAACGTTAATTTTGAAGATTAATAACGGGAAGTTTATTTCGTATGTAAACTAATGATAAACTCTTACGATAGGAGATAGGCCTGTATATCCCCGAATTACACCAAAGCCAACTAAGCAATGGATCCACAAACCAATCTCGGTCCGAGCTCGTGTAAGTTTAGACGCGGAAAATGTAGGATTCGGTAAAACAGTCTAATTCAATGTTAAAATACAGATTTGAATCATATCAATCAAATCCATTTGTTGTTATTTTGTTTTCCTTTTACATTTTTTATGATGGTTCCCAGCTACACTCAATTGAAATTTGGGGTTCTTCAGAAATCAGGATAAGTTAACGCAATTACACTTGCGTTTAGGTATGACTATATCACCCGGATTGTACGATGTCAGCTTTTTAGTCAATATAATATGTATGTTTTAATGCCCAAAAATTTAAGGTAACATTTCATTACGCTATTTTATAGTCTTACGATTTTATATTCAAATCATAATTAGTTTAAATTTTAATCCTTTGCCATTTATCGTTCCTAGGTGACCAAATATAATAATTTAAAGTTAGTTACTTCCATGATTCAATTAATGGAAATAAAATATTTAACAAATGTTCGAAGCGAAGCGTTAAATTTAAGACAAGTGTGTCTGATTTATTTTATTAAGTACCTTATAAGAATTTTCTTATTGAATATTTATCAGTGTATAAAATAAGTTAAAGGTAATTCACGAGTTATGAGTTTGTCACCCGTCGGTATGTATATAGTCCATATTATGAAATTACAGAGTTTTGGGTTAAAAGAGAAAAAGGTTATTAATGAGGAGTCGGACTGTATTAGAAATCTCAGTGCCATAACTGTTAGACACAGAGGGGTCGACAAGGATTTCCCGATTTTTCGATATCAATTTTTTTTTGCTACAATGGGAATTTGATGTTCCTTATATAATTAATTTTATAAGAATAAAGACAAACCTTTTCTTGTTATTCAGGAGAATCAGGACCCCTTATCTATGTCCCCACGCACGTTGCCGATCAATGGCGACAAGCATGGAGACGAGCCTGGCAAGCGAGAGGCGGCGAGGAGCCCCAATCAAGAGGGCCTAAACAGACCATCGGGCACTTGCTAGGGTTGGACGAGAAGCCGTCATTGTGAAATGGACAAAATGGCGAGCAGTATCCGGCCCGGGAAATTCGGGAACACGCCAGAGAGCTCCTCGCACGCCTAGAAGACCATCAGCGGCAGGTCGACTTCCACGTGGCCAGGGCCAGACAATACCTGGCCAACGTGGAGAACTACATCGCTGCCGGACGAATTGCGGACGTCTACCCGTGTATGCCGCCGCCCAACTCCAGACAGGTCCGAAATACTAAACGGCCCGTTTTCATATGCCCGGGCTACTCAGCTGAGGAAGGGGTGAGAAAATTTTTCGAAGAGCCCTGATCTCGCTGAGCTGTAGGATATGGATCTTTTAGTGATTGTCATCGTAAAAAAAATTTTTTGTTTGAAGTCTTTCCTTTATTTTTATTCGTTTCACGATATAACCTTGCGAATTTATGTTTAAATTAACTGTACATTTAAATTTTAGATTTGTTAACAAAAATTTAATGTTCATTATTGCAGCAATGGAACCCTTGCAAATATTGCAAACGGAACTGACCCACGCAAGGCAGGCCAATAAAAATCTTCACGATCAGATTATTCAACTAGCCCGGGAGGTCCAACAAACCAAGGTCACATGGGTAGACCCAAAGAAGGCCATATCACTATATCAAAGGCTTACCGCGGCCCAAAAGGGATGGGCAGAAGAAAAGCAACTGACCCAGAGCTTAAGGACCCAAATAAAGGGGATGGAAGTTGCGCTGTCGGTCTGTCAAGAAGGGGCAGCGGTAACTTATCCCCTCGTCTTTGCTCCCGCTCAATTAGCCTACCGCGAGGCGATAGCAACCCCACCAGCAATCCCAACAGCAACACCAACAACTACACCAACAACTACACCAACACCGAATAGTTACTGAACCGGGCGAAAGGAGCGAGCGAAACGCCGAGCCGCTCGATTATTAAATAAAAACCTGACGAAATTATAAAATATGTTTATGGTGTAAATTAAATATGTATATTTTTGCAAATTATATTTTCTTTGTGAGTTAAAATGAGGTCTACGCATATTTGACAAGAATCTTAAATCTGCAACCTACGCACTAGAAGACACCATTCGACATGTAGCCACCTGTGTAGGGTTTAAAACATCACTGTCAAATTCCCTCTTAGATTACGATGGACTCCAACGAATAAAATCTACGCCATACAGGGGACCCAATAATTTAAAGCGAGCATAAGTCTTCTAAAGACAGCTCGTTAGACCCAGAGGTCGTCCGAGCAATTATAGCATTAGTAATAACACTCACTTTTTGCGGACGATCTACCCACTCGAACACAGTTCCAACGTTGCTTAGCAACGGGTGCCGGGTGGTAGTAAGAAATATTTATATGGTGTTACCTGGGTAACCACAGTAAATTTAAACAAACAATAGTACCCAGTAACCCACCATTTGTAAAGCGTTGTTGATAAGGTTATCGAATCCAAAAATTAGACTGTAAAATGCTATGAGTACCAATATTTTGAATGTTTTTAAATAGTTTGATTGATAAATCTAGGATTAACAAAAAAGAATCGTTAAAGCCATTTTTGACAATTGTTCTTTCAAATGCATTAGTATGTGAATCTCAGATAGAAACCAGTGCGTTTGTAAAACGAAAGTTCCTAGAATTGAGTGGGTTTTTGGGTGGACCAAAGTCCCGAAAAATATTATGGTTATAGAAAATGTAGATTTTGAAGCGTCAGCTGCTCTCGAAAGACGAATTCAAAGAAAAGAGAAATGTGCGAACCTAAAGCATGAAAGTACAAATAGCAAGTAAATTGTTTCAGTATATTCAGTTGAATAAAACCCTTCGACACAAGAGGTAGAATCAAATGATGGGAAAGAAGATTGTATGCAATGTGAAATCTCGGCAGAAGAATCAAATAGTTCAGACTTTGAGAGGTGCCGTTTCTACAATAAGTATCAATATCGTTCTCTTTGTGAAATGAAGGAACGAACCGGAATAAGTAACCGAGACACTTGTAAAGTAATTAATGCTTGTTTACAATACACAAGAAAATCTATTGATGCCATAGAAATTGCGAAGAACATCGGTTTTGATTGACGAATTGAGAAAACCAAGGAGTATGAAGGGAAAATAGCCAGAAATACAGACTCATTTACATGTTGATCTTATGTGGATAATGTATCACTACAAAGTAGTAAAGCAAAAGATATAGCTGATGAAATCATTTCAGTTAAACGTGAGAGACGTTCCATTGACTCATGCTGGCGGTGTTATCTTATGGCACAAATGTTAATACAAGAGTGAAAAATTGTGTTGTCCCACAACTTGAAATGTCGTTACACCGCCCATTCTGTGGATTTTTTGCATCCTTCTTCTCAATAAGCTTCCTTTTTGAGCTGTTTTTCACAATATTGATGGTGGAGCATGTGGTCTAAAATCATTTAAAGGGTCAATCGGTTTTTGTTTAAATTTTGAACCTTCTTTACTTCCTATAGTCCGCTTCAAACCTTTAATAGGTCAAACAGATACGATATCTGACAAATACAAGAGCGATTTAAACTAATATCAAATTCACCTCTATCGAAGTGCTAATGTGATTCGTTTACGTTTCGAAAACTGTGATCCTTGTGAGCTCAATTACTTTTCAACTGTTTCTTAACTAAATCATCTTAACCTAGCACAGTGCAAACATGCGCGAATCGTATTCTTCGATACTGCATTGGTACAAAAATTAAACTACCAGTTTGATACTTATTATCTACTAGATTCTAAACGCATATGCTCCGTCTTGCGGTATTGTCAATATTTAAATTTCCTTGAAAGAAAAAGTCGCAGAAAAGTCGCAGTTGAAAGAGGTGACTCGTGATTTCTCTAAAACGTTCGACTGCAAAGTAAGACATTGCATGATTTTGTCAGCAGCAAGGATGGAAACCGGTTAACCATTATTTTTCTAAATATTTTACTAACCGTAACCGAAACCGAAACCGAAACCAAAAAAATATTTATAAATAAACCTTTAACCGAAATTCTAAAAAATCTGTTAAAAACAGCACTAAGTAAAACAAAATGAAAATCGAAACATCATCTCCGAATTGTTCAATTAACTCAGATGTTATCTCATTTCCTGGCTGATCCCCTAGTGTATTCTTTATTTTTATGCTATATTTATAGTTGTATAAGAAGATGCTAATTGTTTATATACAAAATCTTCGATAAGATCGACCTCAATAAAATGGACATTTTTAATAGTGACCCATTATAAAGGTCGCTCTAATTGATTATTTATCATATTCATTATAGTGTTACCTTTTTATAATACTACGTTAGCAGTTGGGTTAAATATTGGTAATATGTTAAGTTCTGTCTTTAAAATATATTTTTTTAATTCAGTATGCAGCTATTATGCTTATGCAGTTTTAAAATAAAATTATTACTGAATAAATTAAGCATGTTTATTATTGAAATAAATTATAATTGGTATCAATTTACAATTATATAAATATGATAATTTACATAAATAAACGTAGTAGTAAATAAGAAATTTTAAACTTATGAAACTTAATATTTTGTGAACAATAAACGTGATTTTAAAAATTCATTATATGTTTTACTTTGAACTGAAATTTATCTCAATTCAATCGTAGGCCACATTCTGTAATTATAATAACGTGAATGATAATTTTTTGTTTTGTTTCATGATATTACGCGTTGCTACACTGAAGTGAATTAAAAAATAATAATTCACGTTATCATAATACAGAATGTACCTTTCTGATGTCCGTAAAACTATAACTTGATTTACGTTAAGATAGTAATTTTAAAAAACGGTTTTTAACGGTTAACCGTTATTTTTCAAACAAGTTTAACCCAAAACCGATATTATTCTAAAGAATATGAAACCGGTTAAATTTTAACTGAAATTAATTTCTGTTTCCATTCCAGATAAGTAGTAAACTAAAAAAGAAAGTATGAGAATATAAATATTGAAACCAAAGAAGAATATTTCACAGGTTGATCTGCTATTCTCGTATTAAGTGATTAACCTAACTTTATCTGTAATGTTTGTATTTTTACTTTAAATTAGTTAAAAAATATGCACAAAAACTGTAATTTCATTATTTTTACATAAATTTTGGGGCCCTAGACATTAACCAATTTGAAAGAAAATTAACATGTGAACTTTGGAAGTACAAAGACAACTTCTTTTAGTCGAGACATGGTAGTCCTGTAAGTTTTGTATTTCATCGACCCGCCTTACTGTAGGGTCCCTTGCTCTTTATATCAAGTGAAGACTATTTGGTGTTAGTAAAATTGGAATAGTTGTGATTATGTAGAAAAAATAAAATTTATTGAGTTTCTTATTCAGATCGAGAATACGGGGAATTGGATCATAAACTCTTATTGAATCGTCATATTAACTCAACAAAGGGTAAAAAATATATAAAACATTCAAATATTAGAAATTAAAATACTAAATATTAACAATTAACATTACAGACATAAAAGTGCAATAAATTTTAATGAAAATTTTTAATTATCACTTGCGTCAACGTGAAAATAATATCAACTTCAGATAGAAAAAAAATTGAGTTAAAATTTAATAATTTTTCAGCCTTATAATTTTTTGAAAATTATTTTCTGGTTTAATTCATATTTTTAAAGTATTACGGTTTGTAAATTAAAATTGAACGGGCGGAAAGCCTCAAAATATTATACCGCAAATAAAGCTAGCTTTTCTAAACACTGACGACAATAATACGTAGTTTGCTTTCTTTTACAATCGCCTTTGATTTTGTTTTTGCGTTGTGAGGGTGAATGCTGTAGAAATGACACTCTGTCAGTATATGAAGAATGGGTAAAGCCCCTAAAACCTATAATTTTAATTAATAATATTTATTAAAAAAAGAAACAAATAAAAAATGCAAAAATTTATTAACGAATACGATAATGTGATGGATGAGCCTGTTTTTTTAATTAGTTCGTCAGTTCGTGGTTCAATTGTGTATAATGCCACGATCAATCGTGCACTACTATCCAAACTATTCCGGTATTTAGTTTTAATTACACATATGGTCGAAAAAGCGTCTCGCAAGCAGTCTCTGCGAACCGGTCACTATTGACTCGTGGACCACAACTTTAAGAAGCACTGCCTTAACTGACCGTCTTTTTTAAATCTTTCCACAAATACGTTTATAACTAGTTCCTTGAATCTTCTCTGCGTTCATTTTTGGATTTCATTCTATGTTAATTATCACATTGGAGAGGTATAGAGAAAATATGTGAAGTGAAAGAAACTGTATGGAGTAAATCCGATTTCTGGAGCAAATTAATTATTTCAGCTTCCAAATTGCAGGTCCATGAAACACTAATTAAGAAGGCTTAACAAAGTCATTGAAATTTCTGAAAAAGTCGAATCATCAGAAGTATTCACATGTAAATAAATCAAAGGAATCAAAATTAAAGAATTAAAGACTTACTTCTTACAACTTTTAATCTAATTTTGCAATATTTTATAATTCTGCTAACCATCACTTGAACTTATGTTGGATGAGGATTGCAATCTTTATAAAAATACATGTTACCGATAAATTACATATTGTACCCTTTTTTGTCTTAAGAAAATATTAATTTTTCATTATTTTTTCAGAATTTTTTCGTGAAACAAATGGATGATTTGTATGGAGCGCAATATAATGCCACTATTAATGTCCTTCAGTGCAGATTTCTGAGATTAGTTCAGCCGACAATTAATGTGATAAAGCTGAAGGACTTATCAGTCACTAAATACTACTTATTATCGGCGAAGTCAGCTTTTCTGAAACATAACTTAACTTATCATAGTGAAAATAAAAGATATTCCCAATATTCATACAATTTGACGTAAATTATTCAATGATGATATTTTCTAGAGAATTTACTGTATAAAGTTTAGACTGGGTGAATAGCGTTATAAGGAATAGTAATTTACTCGTGAAGTTTCATGCTTGCTTGATGATTTTCGGATGGGTATTTTGTTCAACGAATGGAATAATCATAGCTAATTTTTATAAAAACTATTGGTCAAAGACCTCTTGGTTTGGAGAGAAAGTGTGGTTCCAGCTTCATCGTCTTATTCAGACCATCTGCGTTATATGTGTTTCAAGTGGATTCATTATCATATTTATTTATGTTGGTGGATATTCGGCACTGAGCTCACTTCCATATTCAGCCCATCCCGTAATGGGAATTGTGGCAACTGGATTTATGCTCTCAAATGTAAGTTAGTTTTGATATTTTATTATGTAAGATAAAAAATCAGAGTTATTTTAAAAAGTTTTGAATTACAAAATTAGTATGGAATTATATTTGTTTTAATATCAATTTTATACTAAATATATATTTGAATATGGAAGTAAATTGTTTTATAGAAACCAAAAAAAAATGATTTTTGGAATCTTATAGGAACACGAAGAATAGAAAAATCGATATTACCGGATGTCTACAAATCAAAAGCAAAGTTGGATTTTTGATTGCTTTATCATTATTTAAACAATTACAAGACATATTCGATTTAAGTTCTGCGAAACAAGATACAGATGAGATATTTGCAACTTTTGAAATTAGAGTGAAAAGTTTTGTTAAAACTGTATTTAATGCAGGAATGGTGAGGAAGATATTGTTCGAGATATTATTGCCAATAACTATGCTATGATTTAGTCAAAGAAATACTATCGGCAAAATCCAGAATGTAAAAGAAAGAACTTAGATCCACTTCTAAAATCTATGAAAATAAAAAATTATCAATATCCGAGAGTATAAATACCAATAAAATTCATATAAACTGATACATAAATATGATAAGAAGAGAAAATAAAAATAATAATCAAAAAGATGTCATATTAAAGGAATTATAGTATATTCAGCGATAAACCTATTTATGAAAAAACACCAGAAGAGCATTATGCAAAACTGTGCTAACAAGAATTCAAAGAGAATGTTTAAAGATCAATTCTGAGAAATGCAAATTTTCGAGAATGAAATTGGTTTTTTTGGTCATATTATAACTGAAGATGAGATTCATACAAATGATATAAAGATAGAAAGTATTGAAATGGCAAAATGTCAAATAAATTCCGGTTCTTTTGAAGTATGAAGAATTATTATAGAAAATTCATAAGGGATTCTAAAAAGATTACAGCTCCTATTTTTGAAGCGATAACTGAATGCAATAAAAGATCTCGATCATGCTTTTAAGACTTCAAAAAAATAATGTGTGAAATCTCCATTCTATTTTATCCAAATAAACATCGAATTTTTATTCTTTACACATATCATCTTAGAAGCAGTTGTATCATTATTGAGCCAATTCATGAAAAATGGTACCGAATCAGTCACTTTAAAAATACTAATCAGTACCTAAAAGAGATACTGTGTCACAAGAAAAGAATTACTCACAATACACAAATACGTTAGTTGTTTCAAACAAGGTTTATTTGGGGAGAAATTCATAGTGTGAACATATCACAAAACGTTAATAAAATAAGCCCACAATTTTGAACTTGTATAGCAATATATCAGAACATTATTTTGAATTAAGATAACGTAAAGGCAAAGATTATCTTGAACCAGCTGAATATTTTGTTCGCTGTGTCAAACAAGACATGATATTGCTTACGAAGGTAAAGCTAATTTATTTACTAATTTATTATTTACGGACAAGGAAGAAATAAATTTAATATTTGTCCGTAGTAAATTCACCAAACCGCTCGTTGCAAAGATTCATGAACAATTATACCATGTAAATAAACTAGTGCATCATATTAATAATATATTCTATTGACAAAAAATACTATTATAGCCACTATTATAGAATATTTGCAAAAACGCCAAGAATGTGCAAAGCGAAAAAAAGGCCAAGAACAAATGAGAGAAATTGTAAGACATTGCTGACATGAAACAAAATGCGAAAAAGTAATATGTCATAGTTATAACTGTCCGATTTACAATTTAGTCAGTTTAACGGTTACTTCAAAAGAAGACGAAAAAACAATATATCAAATCCTGTGGCATCATGAATTTATAAATTTGGAAAGACAAAAAATAAACTTTCAAATAGATGGAAATTTTTTGAAAATGCGTTTTTGAAAATTAAATCAAGTTGCTTTTGGAATTTATTTTATTACCAAAAATCAAATGGTCAAGTTGAACACACAATAGGAAGAATGAAAGTCATGAAATAGAAAAGATAAATGCTATATGAAGGATCATACAAAATCAGAAGATTTATCTCTATCCATCATCAACTGTAATAACAAAACAAAGATACCATCAAATAACGGAGGAAAAAACGACAAGTCCCATAAAGGATACAAGAGTAATACAATTTATTTTAACATCAACTTTATTGAAATAGGTGTATATTTGAATTAGGAAGTAGATATTTTTATTAATTATTTTATGACCAAAATAGAAAAAACTCATAACTCCAAAATTTTATATTCTTGTAATAAGCAGGACTAATTCAAAACACTGACTAATTGAGCCCGAGTCCGCAGAAGACAATTCATAGGAAAATAAAAACATTATATTCAGTTAATAATGGGAATTTAAATCTAAGTCCGAAAATGTGGAAACAGGAAAATTCTTGTTGGTTTCTGTTTGTTTAACTGCCAAAGATCTTTTCTAGTGAAGGTAAGGCTTCTCAGAAAAGATTTGTATTTTCAAAAATATTAAAAATAAGATGCAAAACATGTCAACACCGCATTCATCAGTAAAAACATTTAAACATGTAGTCTAGAAAGTGTATTTAAGGTTAAGTTTATTTAAAATACATACCAGATAGGAAACTAATAAAATTACCCCGGGTAAAATAGGTTTTTGGGAAAATAACACAATTTCCCAACTGACACAATTAGTAAACCAAATTAATCCATTAGCGAGGAGCTCTATTTTTGAATCAATTAAGAAGAGAAAATTCTATTTCAAGAAATGTTTAAAAGGAAGAGACAACGTAGTTATATTTCCAGTTTGGGCGAAATCAAAGCGAAGAATTTTAAAGGTTAGAACAAGGATGAACCCATAGTGTATAAGAAGGGCGATCTCCTATTGGAACAATTATACAAAAGTAAAGTTCTTATTGATAAAGTGCGAATTTACAATGATATTGATAATTTTTTAACTTAAAAGTTGTTACTGAAATATTGTGGATAAAGTTGTAATTAATGTTGTAGTATTGTGTTGTTCGATTTATTAGAATAAGGACACCGAGGAGAAGTTAGCACCAACGGTTAAATACTCGACATAATAAAATCGATTTTATATTAAATTACTTAAACAAATGAATAATTTATAGAAATCTTTATTGTTGAAAAAATTTCGAAATTTTATCAAGTTCAAAAATTTTATTGTATAATAATCGTAAAAGAAGACATTATATTTTTATTAAATAAGAATTCATTTCCATTTATCAAGATATGAAATGAAATTAAAAGTTTTTCGATAAATAATTATTTTGTCATTTATTAATTAAATTTGGAGACTTCCGTTAGATATTTAATAGGCAGTTTTGTGGACAAGAGTTACAAATTTTACATCCTTAATTAGTTTGATTTAAAATTAACAATGACTACTGAAGATTCCTAGGACATATTTAGAAATATTAATTTTTAATTATTTAAACAAAATGCAATATTAATTTTATTAAATCATGTAATTATATTATTTCTCTTCCGTTTTATTTAGATTTTTTTAAATGGTAAATGCGTCTAAATCGTTTGAGTCTGTAAATTTTGCGTACTCATGACTTCACGGGGACTTTTCTAATATATTCAATTGAATAATGTTCTTTATGGAAAGGATAAGTCAAATTTAATTTTAAATAAAATTTCTTAAATTTGACAAATAAAACAACATAAAGTAAATTTTATTAATAATAGATATACAAAAATGTATATTTGTATTTTTATGCGTATTACTTATGCCATTATTATTAATATATTAAATATTTAATTTAGCCAATCATGGCGTTATTTCGGTGTGCACCAAATCATCCCTCGCGAAAGATATTTAATCGACTGCATCTTTTAGTTGGGGTCACGGCTTATGTTCTGGCATTGGCTACCGCCATTATTGGTATCCAGTTTCTTGGTGATGGGACCTTAAGTTATCCATATATATTAGTAGCGGTTTATTTGGGATTGATTATAATTCTATTTTTATATGGAGAAATTCGTAAAGTTTTGTCTGACAAAACTAGAGTTTTTAATGAAACCGAAATGAGTAATAATTAATTAAAATATTTTTAATTCATTTAAAAAACAATTTAGGTGTCAGTTCAAACTTAGTTGCAGAAATTAATGAAGTAAAAAATGTTTTTTTTAAATTTTAATAATCAGTTACTCTTATTCATGAACATTTCTGGTAGTAAATGAATATTTATTTTCAATTCTAAAAATTAGTACAAAATCTGAGAATTCCAACTAGCATCAAACTATGAATTTAGTATTTCACATGAAATTTCTTTCGTGAGCTAGAACAGAGAAACAACTTATATTTTTGTAGAGGATGTTAAAAATATTACAATAATATATAAATATTATATTAATCAATATTACTGAAAGGAATTAAACAACAATGAAAAGTTATTATTGGTCACTGAAATTGTAGACAAGAAAAAATAAGAAATGGAAGGAGAATAATAAAAAGGGAACGAAATTTTAGTACTAATAAATTAATGTCATTGTGGAAGAGTAATCAGAAGAGAATGCGATGAAAAACTTTTATCAGAACAGATTATGGTTGGTAGATAATACGCATTCCTTGTGATCTTTGTACCAAATAAAAAAGACTTAATCGAAATATTTTTTCCTGAAGTTGATAAGAAAGGCTTATGTTTCTAGTGATACTTTTGGTCAAGCGGGAATCAAATGCTAGAATGACTAAAAACCTTGATTAGTTTTTGCTTCTAGGCTTAAGATTCTAAATATAAGGTTTGTAAATATAGAAAATATCTATATTTACAAACCAATTTAATTAATTATTTTTTAATGTATAACAATTTGAAGGGAATCAGCAAAGCAAAAGCTGTAAAACGAATGCTAATTGGTTCAAAAATAATTAACCAAAAGAGTTATCCACTGTATAGGTAGAGTCAAAATTCTAAACCACTGGCATTTTTCCTCATGTAGGACAGAAGAACATGAGAAAAGGATTTTATGTTAAATAAAATTTGGTGGAAGTAGAGCAAAAGGAAATTAAGATAAATTTGTGAAACAGTTAGTATCAAAACAGGATCAGATTATTGAAAGTGGTTATAGAAACAAAGTTCACGGAGTCAGACAGATGTATCGGGTGTCATTGGATGATCACAGGCATATTGTTTCTTGCTATGATAAATTGGGTGTGTAATTTGGTAAATACAACTGTAAATACAAATAAACGCTGGGAGTGTTGTGTTTTATTTCATAGAGCATGTGGAGTCAGTACTATCGATTAGTATTGTTTATTTCATTTATTAAAACCCAACACAAAAAATATATCCAATCTCCGTTTTTTCATTGAATCATTGGTCTTTTTAAAAAGTTTTTTGATTTTATTTGCATCAACAAAAGTTTTTAGATCATATCCTCCTTTTAGTATGCTTATTGTATAACATTTTAGACTAGCGGGTGATCCATTTCTATTAATTATTTAAATTAAAATATTTTGCATACAAGACAATTTGAAGTTGTATAAGTGTTATTCTGATTTAACTATTAAGTATTTAATTTAATCTTTTATTTTAATTTAAAGAATTTCAAGTCTGGCTATCACATACTGGTTATTTCATTGTTGCTGTCATTCGGTTTCGGAATAGCATTTATTTTAATAATAATATTAAATTAAAAACATTATTTATATCAATAAATGCTACGTTTTTCTCGTGTTCATTTATAGAATCTTTGGAGTTTCCAAATTAATATAGAATAATTCAAATTGAAGTTATTTCAATTTTGTTTAAATGCATTACTCAAATGTTTTGCCTGACTTATGTTTGTTAAATTATGAATAAAATAATGACATAATTTTGTCCTTCATGAAAAATACAAGTTCTTTTAAGACAATAGCTGCCCTCTGCCAACGGTTACTAGGTGACCGATGATGACCACACGATTGTGCCATGCGGACACTGGTTAGTTACTAATTGTAAGAAAAATAGGCAGTCTTTAACTTTAAACTATTTAGAATAAACCTTTTTTTAATAATTTTAGACAAGAGTAAACATCGAAAGGGCATCACTCTGAATCACAATCACTGCTTTAAAGTCACAACACAATTTCCTTGGATATAAATTTAGTTTTCTTTTTTTAATTCAATTTCTTGTACTTTCACCCACCGTAAATTTGTTTTGCTCACCTAGCCTGTTATATCTTTACCACATTAATCTACACCTCTACTTTCTAGGTTAGTAAAAATTTTCTTGTATTTCTTTTATGACTTACTTTTCAATTTCCTTGTTTTTAGATCTGAAATTAAATTTCCACTATTTACGGAATCTCAAATCATGTATAACTTTAGCTTCCAACCATTGGCTCTATCCGATTGGACCAATAGCATGGCTCACAATAATATCTATAATTAATGGATTTAAATATGTTGACGAAAATATTATTCATTTTCACTTCGGATATATAAAAATATATTCTTGTTGAAAAGAAAAACACCAAATCATAAATTTAATTCATAATGCAAACACATCAAACCAATAACCTCTATTATCACTTTTATTTATTGAAATTGCCAGTGATTACATAATGCATTGTGATATATATATATACATGAAATAGTAATAGTAATAGTAATATAAATAATAATAATATTAAGCTATGAAATTAAAAGATCAGAACTTTTTAGTCTTTGTTGCCAAAAATCAAGCAAACGTATTTAATTGGCTAATAATAAAAGATAATTGATATTTAAATAACAAAACCAAAAATTTATGCAAGCATGAATAAAACAATAAAATAATAATTGCTCAAACAATCACCAATAATACAATCTTTTATTAGATTTTCAAATCACAAAAGCACATTTAATTCAATAATATCGACCGCAAAAACACAATGAAAAGCACAATAAATATAATTATTATTATTAGAGTTATTGAAAACAGAGTTGTGGAGTTGGATTGAAATTGCTAAGCCGTAAACAACAGACTTTAGTTGACGAAGTGGATTCGTGACACTTAATCGTTTGTTCCGGTACTGACTTATAGGTACAGGTAACGGGACATGAAGAAGACCTCATAGGTATTTCTATATTTCCAGATTCATTGCACTAAAAGAAATAATATATATAATTGAAAATTGTCAGTAAAAAGTTAAAGATAAGAAAGAATACAAAGAAAACGGAAAATAAATCAAATAGAAATAAAACGGTACAACAGAAACTTGGGATTTTAATGACCAACTTTATTCGATCTAAAATAATTCCTGTTCACTCCAATGTAAAAGTTATCGAATCTTTCTTTTGTTTCTTACTTGATGTTTCAAAAAATATAACAATTTAAAAAAAATTTAAATATTTTAAATAAATTTTTCTATATGAATAAATATAAAACATCAGAACGCCAAATTAACGAAATATATTTCGAGAATTCAGATGTTTGTTCAAGTTAGTTCCAACTATAACTCTAAAAAATTCATTCACTTCTTCGGATTTTTAGAAAATACTTAATTGACGTAAATGCAAAATAATTCGCCCAATTTGTTAAACGAGGAATTAGTAAATTTTATCGTTGATGAAACAAAATACTCCAAAATCCAGATTCTGTTAAAATGATTAGAAAAATATAAATATTGGTGATGTGTTTTTATTTTTAGCTATGGCACATGTGAAAAAACTAATATTGACAAATAACAGTCAACAGAATAATTTACAAGCTTTTTTTCGTGTTTTGCATTTTAACAATAATGAACCAAAAGTGTCAACCGACTGGTAAATTCGATATTATATCGCCGCCACTTTCGACAAGAGCTTTCTATTTCAAGCAATAGATAAAGAAACAGATTTGGAATAAAACATTCATTTTATGTGACCAAATCTGAATTTATTATAAACAGGCGCAAATTCAAAATTCTCACAAAAATTATTTTATTTTTTGCGAATTATTTGAAATTCTTATTTGAAATTATGGATGTTTTAAATACTAGGAGTTTCGACAATAACGGAAAATTTATTATGGCGACCATATTATTTGCTAATTTTGAATAGCAATTACAAATGTATGAATTGGACCAAGATATCCAAAATTTCTATATTTTATAATCAATTATAAAATATGTAATGAAGTAATGAAGTAATAATGTCGCTATTGATGACAAATGCTGGAGGTATTAATTGGAAACAGATGCAAAGATTAGTGTTCTAGATTTTAGCCTAATTGAAAAAGACCAGGTGAACAAAATCAAAACGAGCATTATAGTTCCCAATAATAAAGCGAGGACATTTACAGTAAATGTTAGGTTTCATGGTATTCAAGAAAACAAAGATGTTCAGTTTTTTATTGCCGAGGAAATGCAACAAAAAATGATTGAAGAAATGAATCTCCTAGAAACCTTTAGAATTCCTTTTATTGTTGACAAAGAGAAAAAACTAATGTTAAATTGACAAATGGACCAAATGTAGTTTTGAATTTTACAGATATTAAAATACCGAAAGTATCATTTGATGGGTTTATCGAAATCAGAACAATGTGCGGTAACATAGGTTTTATACAGACAAAGCGATTCAATTTCAGTTTAGTATTTGCTCAATGTTTAATTGCATATCATGTAAAACTACACCTCCAGCTCTTAACTGTCGGCTGTACTACAATATGAAAATCTCAGTTTTGACAAATATAAAAGATAAGGAATATTGAGAAACTATGGAATTAAAAAGCTTATCACATTTAACTAATATTGCTCAACGAATGGAAGTTTAAAATGAGGTGTTCAGATCTTTTGCAAAAAAATCGGTCCTTGAATCATTGAATGAGGTATATATCATGGTATTTTTTCATGTGGCTTTTTATTTTTTAAATTGGATCAAAATTTAATATTCGGGTAATTGTAATGAAAAGGTACCCGATCCTAGGAATAGACCAATTTCGCTTAACCCAAGAGAGCAAGCTGCACAGGGTAAAATTGAAGAGCAAATTAGAGAAATGGAAACTTACGGAATCATTAGAGAATGTGAATCACCGTTAGTACGTATAAAAGAAAAAAGGAAAAGACTATGTCTGGACTTAAGATCTCTGAATAGCTGAAAGATCAGTATTATCATGGCCGAGTATGAATGGATTACTGGATGGATTAAATGGTGCAAAATATTTTTCGACAATTTACGTTTAACTAAAAGACGATTCGAAAATTAAAACAGCATTTTCAACTAAACAAACAATACTGTTTAATAGCGTCACCTGGAACATTTCAAAAAATCGATGAACAAAGTACTCGCAGAATTGAATTGGTAAATTTATATGTCCTAATATATATCCTAATAGAAGGTATTTATAAAATAGAAACAGCTGGATTAAAATTAAGCCCATCAATATGTGTTTTTAAAAAAGATGAAATTAAATTTGTAGGATACATTATCAATGAATAAGGTATCCACACTGATCCAGATAAAATAAAAACTATCGAAGATTTTTAGGACTAGCAAATTATTGTAGGGGAAATTTATTGAAGAATATTCAAAATATGCCAAACCGTTGGAAAGTCTATGTGGAAGTAATAAAAAAATAGTATGAATCGGCGTATGTGAACAGAGTTTTGAAATGTTAATTAGCAGATTCGGATCAACATCTGTTTTGGAATATCCATATTTCCAAAAGAATTTTATATTGGACACATGTCACAACTTTGATAGAAAATAAAAAAAGTCCATACCACCATTCAGCAAAAGTCTAATGGAGCCCATTACATTGTTGAATGTTAGTAAAAATGGTCAACTAAAAATAAAGTCTTAGCACATTCGAAATCTGTAATCGATCCGAAACCTCGAGCAAATATCGCTTCAAGAGTTAAATACTATTCAACAACTACAGAAGGGAAAAATTATTTTTGTACTCAGGAAAAGAAAGGGGTTTCTGACAATCGGCTAGAGCCTTTCATTGAAAATATAAAATCATAAGGGTTTGTCAAAAATATTCCCAGGGCCATTTTTTAAATCATGCGACGAATTTAAGAAAATGGAAATAGCTGGTAAATAATAAAAGAGTGTGCTATAATTGCTTAAATCCTGGATATGGAGTAAGAGAATGTGAGAAGCAGAAGTTTTGAAAGGTAAAAGATTGTGTTAAAAATTAAAGAGTTACTGAAGTTGGAGAAGGTTGGTACGAGTTAGAAATTAACTGTTAAGATTCGTCAATAATTATCAAAAAAAGGCATTCGCTCAAGTTCTATGGAGAAATATAAGTATATGAAACGGATGAGCTAGAAGTATAGATAACAATATGATCAGTATGAAAAAAGAGTAAGATTAAATAGTAAAATCGACGAGGGAATTGATGAGAAGTAGCACAAGATTAATAAATGCGGAATCGATGACATGTGAGGATCGATTTCCAATTATAATACCAGCCAAAAGTTGTATTGCTTATCTAGCTATGGCAATGTATCAAGGAATTAGACAGCATTATGCTCGAACCAGTGATCTAAGTCAAAAATATTAGATCGACAGAGCTCGAAAATTTATTTAAACGGTAGTAAGTAAAAATGTAGAAAGGCAAAAGGGTTAAACCAATAATTCCAAGATTTATTCGGGAGAGTCGGAGTAGACTTACATAGACCTTTATCACAAATCAAGGAAGTATATATATATATATATATATGTTTGCTCGCGTGTTTGAAATGTCAAGCAGTGTATTTAAAACTATATCATGAATTGGATAATGACTCCTTAATTCGAGCATTGCTAAGATTTATAAGTACACGAGGACAACCAGAGTCGATAATTTCAGAATACTGCACGAATTTTGTCGGAGCTCTGAAAGAGATTCACAAAAAGAGTACAAAATAAGGTGTCTAAAAGTAATAGTGATTAGATGTTTAACTGGCCATCAGCACCACACTTTGGCGGAGGATTTGAATACATGATCAAAGCCGCAAACAGAGCTCTAGTATCTGAATTAAATTATGAAGAGCACGTGACAGTGATCACAAGATTAGAATGAATCATTAATTAAAAACCATTGACAATTTAAGAGGATGGTGCAAATGAGCTGATACCACTAACTCCAAACAGTTTTCTTATAATGGGAATGAAACGAGAAGCATCAGACCTAACCGAAACGAATCAGGTTTTTTCTTGTGTCAGATATGGAGAAGAGTACAAGAATTGACTGGTAGAAATTGAGCTCAATGGAAAAGGGGATAACGCCTTAATGGAAAGAAAGAAAGTGAAGATGTAACCAAAGAAATTTGTGTTATCAAAAATGATTTCAAGGGAGCTAGTATATTGGAAGAATTACCAAAACCTATTCCAGAGGATGAGCGAGTCAGATTGGTACAGTTGGAAACAGAGGGAAGAACAATAGTGAGGCCGATTACGAAAATCTAACCGTTCGAGATCACAGATGAATTTATTTCATCAAGAAATCAAGGCGTGTATATAGGAAAATATTAATTTTTGAATTTTATTTATCTTTATTAAAATTGAGAAATAGTGGATATGTTAAAATTAGCTCAAAAAAGCAAGAGTTTCTTGATTAAATGAAACTTTTCTTATTTTGGACCGTTTTTTCAAATAATATGCTGTGTTTTGTTTTTGAATATAAAATTTTTTTTTCTGAAATTTTGAAATATCATTTCAATTATACTGATTCGGAATTATATAATATATACCTTTAAATGAATTTTGTGTTTCTTTTTTGATAATAATAATATAAAACAATAATAATAATAATTAATAATAATAATAATAATAATAATAATAATAATAATAAATAATAATAATAATAATAATAATAATAATAAAATTAATAATAATAATTAATAATAATAATAATAATAATAATAAATAATAATAATAATAATAAAATTAATAATAATAACAATAATAATAATTAATAATAAATAATAACAATAATAATTTTAATAATAATAATAATAATAATAATAAGCATTGTCGATTGAAGGGTTTGACCAATATTAGTGAACACAATAGAAGCTGTAAAAGTGAAATAGGAATGTCTGATTTTAGAATTTTGTTGAGAAGTTTTAATAGTTATTGGGAACGAGTGATATGTGAAGCATTGCTGATAAGGTCATTGGATTCAAAGATTAATGTGCAGAGTGCTGTGACTACGAATGTTTTGAATGTTTTTAAATAGTTTACGTATGTTAAATCATGTTTGTTTTTTTAATATGATTAAAATAATTGAAAATTTTAAATTACATTAATTTTTAAAAATTAGAATATAAGTGAAAATTTTAAAATTTTAAATTAATTAAAAGTGAATTGAATATATTTTTAAAAATATTTATTTATTAAAAAATTAAATTAATAAAAAATAATTTGTTTAAATTAAATGTTAATTCATAATATTTTTAGTTGGTTTTGAGTACCTGAAGATGATAGCTGTGCTATCTAAATATATCGTACGAAAGGTTTTTTATTGGCGTTATCTTTTAATAATAATAACAATAATATAATTAATAGCAATAATAATAATAATAATAATAATAATATAATTAATAGCAATAATAATAATAATAATATAATAATAATAATATAATTAATAGCAATAATAATAATAATAATATAATAATAATAATATAATTAATAGCAATAATAATAATAATAATAATAATAATAATAATAATATAATAATAATAGCAATAATAATAGCAATAATAATAATAATAATAATAATAATAATAATAATAATATAATAATAATATAATTAATAGCAATAATAATAATAATAATAATAATAATAATAATATAATTAATAGCAATAATAATAATAATAATAATAATATAATTAATAGCAATAATAATAATAATAATAATTTATGACAGCAAATGAAATAAATATTTAATTAAAAAATAAAAAAATTATAAAATCCTATGAGAATAATTGTAATTGAATTATTGTAAATCTGTTTGGTAATAATTAAGTTAGCGGATGTGAATTGGTAAAATAATAATTTTTTAAAAATGAATATTAAAAAAAGTAAGTAACTTATCAATTTTTAGTACTTACATTATTATCCATTTTAAATGACTGCTGCTGTTGCTGTTTCTGTTGTTGCTGCTGATGCTGTTTCAAGGAATAATCTTCGGATTTAATTACGTTTGATGAAGCTACAAGAGCGTGCAAAGTCGGCATAACTGATTTTTGAATACTTCTCAGAGCACTGGACACAAGAGTCGGGGATATGTAATCAGTACATTCGGTTGTCGTGCAGACGCTTTTGTAAACCGATTCATCGTTATTAGAACGCAAATAACTGATTTCAGCATTAGGTATTTTCAATTTGTTAACGATGAGTTCATTGTTATGAGAGGCCAATGAATTAGATCCAGTTGAAGAATGATCGATTGATGGGTTGCTGTGGGTTATTCCTATTGGAACGGTTAATGTTATAGTAGCCATTTCTGACATCGAATTAGAAACAGCTTCACTTTGTTTAGATATCAGAGATTGATTGCTGATTGGATTGGAAAAGATCTGGTTGAGGGAAATATGAGACCGATCTTCAGTATCAATAGAATTAGATTTGGAGTCCAATGGAATATTATTTGTCTGTACGTTACAGCAGGTTTTGAAATTTCTCAATCGAGCATTTTGATCCAATAGTAATTCATTTGCTGTTTGAAGGTCATTGGTCTGCTTTTGCAGATCCATTAATTTCCGTTTCAACTGTTCATTTTCTTCCATTATCTGTGAATATTGATCGGTTTTGTTTTTTTCTGGGGACTTCTTCATCATATTAAATTTGGATTTGTGATCAATATTAACATTGGAAGAAGTAATAACTCGATCGGGAGGATTATTTGATGTGTTTGTTGTTTGAAGTAATTGCAAATTATTTGGATCAAGAGCATTGTGGATAACTAATCCAGGAGTTGTAGTTGTTTCTAATGCTGTTACTCGATACTGTGTAACGGGGACTGTAGATGGCAAGTTGTGTTGGATATATATTGGGGTTAGGGTTGAATTTATGTGGCTGTTATCATTCATGGTTATATCAAGATTTGTGTTGGGTTGAATACCTTTTTGAACAATACAAGCTTGGTCTTTTTGATCGAATGACCCTGGAATTAATAAATTTCATAGGGTTACCTATATTTATAGTACATTTAAGAGAGAACATCCTCGATTACATAAGTGATAACTACTAATAATGAGAATAAGTTATTCGAGAAGAAGCACTTGATATATTATAAAAAATCCTTTGTCTACGAAAAATTTTTAAAATTTTAAAAAATTTTAAAAAATTTTAAATCCGTAATACTTACTAAATAATAAATATTTTTCAAATAAAGCTTGATGTGACATTATTTGTAATTATTAATTACTATTGGTTAATTAAATACATTTCTTTATTAATTTTGGATATTTATTTTATTTATGAATTATTTCATTTTAATTACATATTTTTATTACTTTAATATATTTTATTATTATCTTATTTTAATTATTGCATTTATTTACTTTTATTATTTATTAATTAAATGTATTTTATTATTATCTGATTTTAATTAATTATTTTGTTTATAAATTATTTTATTTTAATTACTTATTGTATTTATTAAATAAATATATCGTATTATTATCTTATTTTATTTATTTATTTTAATTACTTTTTTTATCCACTAAAATTGTTCCATGTCCTCAATCCATAATTGAATATACAAAGAGAATTGGGGGTGTAGATATATTTGATCAAAAGAGAACGTAATATGGAATTGGTAAGCGATCTAAGCGATGGTGGCTTCGAATTTTTTACTTTATGATAGATGCAGCTATTGTAAACGCAAATATTTTATATAACGTAAACCATCACAAGGCACAATTATCTGGCCTTGATTTTCGTATAAGACTTCATAGATCTCTTATATCCAACTACACATCGAGGAAACGACCGTCACTATCAAACACTCCGTTTATCAAAAAACAAAAACATAATTCTACGCACATATTGCCACCCCTTCTCCGTAAAAGCCTCTATTGTTTTTTTCTATGTTTTTATTTGTTTATGATCATTTGTAACTATATATATAACTATATATATCAATAAACTTTGAGTTTTACATTACTTTTAGTTTCCTTTGCCTTAGAAAGGGTTAAAACATTAAAAGAAATTAAATTGTTTTAATTATTAAAATCAATATTTTTGTGTGAATTAAGTAATTGATATTTTGTTTTATATAGTCTGAAAAGAAATGAAGATTAAGGAAATATTTGGATGTTTTTATTGGTTTCCAAATCAGTTTTATTAAATTATGGTGAAAATAAGGATTTTCACAGTAAAATTTCATTTGGAATTAAGGTGTTATTAGGTATATTTAAATGATTTCCCAAAAATTGAAGCCTTTTTTGATTTGAAATCTACTTTGTTTGAAATCTATTGTGTAACTGATGATTGATAATAGGTAAGGGATTTAAAGGATGACAAAAATATCGAAACCTTGATTGATTTTATCAATTTCATTGACAATTTCTGTTGTACATCAGTGGATACATCAATCCAATTCTCTAGAGTCGATTTATTGCCCAAAAGCGTAAAGAATATTTATTACAACAAACCAGATCGCTTTATGAGTAGAATCTATAATTTTATTGGTCACCTTTGACATGAATTTTTTGATATTTCATTGATTTTCATTTTACCTGAAATATGTTACAAAACTGGGATTTATAAGGTTTAAAGTGTTGTTAAGCTTTTTTAAATAATGAAATCGATATTTTTGTGCGAAATTAAAGCAATTGTAAATAAACTGTATCCAAGTTGAAAATTATAAAAAAAACAAAGAATTTATTACTCATTTGCTGTTGTTGAAATGAATGCATGACTTCGGCTGTTGTTGGAGATGCAGATAGCAATGAGCATGGAGTAGCAACAGAGAATATAGACATTCCTACAGGAGGTTGCTGGCTAATTGTATATTGTTGATTCTGACTAGGATTAGGATGAGCCACGGCAACTGGATTAATGATATGGGCTGAAGTGTTACTGCTGCCAACCGGTAAAGGAGCCGATAACAATTGAGAATGGTTTTGGTTATCCGATGAAATTAGAGTGAATTGTGGTTGGATTGTATGATGTTGAGGCAAGGACACTCCAGGATTGTGAATAATGCTGCTGTAAACCACCTGTTGCGGTTGGGGATGAATCTGATTGACAATATTATGCTGATTAGATACGGGAAGTTGAGTCAAAACATCAGAATTTATGGATCCGACTTCGTGAGTTACAGAACTGAGAATAGGATCGTGAATATATTGAACATTGGTTAAACTAGGCTGTGCTATTAGCTGTTGTTGTGAAGTAGAATATGAAACAGATCCAAGGGGTAACGAAACTGTAAATTGTGCATTTGTTAAGGGTAAACTATTTCCAATTGATATTGTCTGTGAAGGCATAACATTCATTTGTTGAGAGGACGGGTAATGGTCGTGGTAATTTGAATAGAAATTTGCATTTGTACCAGGTAAAGGTTGAATAACATTTTGTTCCATTGATGATTGATGAGGAAAATTACCATAATCAGCTGCTTGATTATTCACAGCTTCTTGATTTTTATTTTGCTGATCAATTTCATCTTTTGTCAAGTGTAAAAATTTGCATTTGATTCGTGTACAAGCGTTATTTAAATAATCCTGGAATAGTTTTGGTGTTAAAAAAACGACTTGAAAATTAAAGAAAAACGAAAACTAAATAAAATGCTCGGTAATGTAGCCGTTACCTAACCTTTTTATTAGTCATTAGCTATATTTTTACTGTGAACTCCTATGGATATTTTATCTGGCTATATATATTGGTACGCAATAAAATTTCAGTTTATAAAGAAACATTTGAATTATTTAAATCGAACATTAGTTAACACAACATAACGCCATTGAGTTTAAACTCAAATATTCAAATTAAAAAACCATCCGTTAAGAATGTCTTCTCATGCAAAAAGGGGAGAGGAGTGACAAGTTACCATAAAGGAGATGCTTTCAAAATATGAAATGGGAGATGGATATAAGGAGGGCCTTTAAAAAACATCCTTAATATATATATATATATATATATATGTGTGTGTGTGTGTGTGTGTGTAGAGAGAGAGAGATGAAATTTAACTTTGTCAGAATAAATTGCATTAAGGACACTTTTAATGTCCGGCTGGGTCATCGCTGCTGTGCACAAAGTCTATAGCGAACATTACTGACATCAAAAGGTGCTCGGTTCCACCTGTAATCCGTGACTTGTTTATATGTCTAGTAATGATAAGCAAATCAACTGTGATTTGAAAATTCGGTCTTCTAATCCAAAACACTATCGTACTTATGTGATCGTAGGATTCCTTTGTTGTTTACAAACGATTTGTAGAATGAATAGTCAGTTAAACTATTATTACATAGGTAAACACGTCAAATGCCTTCTTAATTAGTACATTTTCGTTATCTATCCTTTCTTCCCATCTTCTTTTGTTCTTTTATTTTGACTATGTCATGCGCCCCCCCCCAAAAAAAATATCAGTTTTGTTTAATGTTTAAATCACTATAAATATCAGTTTCTGTCTGCGTGTTTATGAATCAATATCAATAATTATTCGTTTTGTAAACTTGATTCTGTAATCCTTCACTCACGTGATCCACTGATTTAAAACCTTAAATTTACTAGGAAATTTCTTTGTTAACCTCACTAAATCCTGGTCCATGCAAATAATTGTACAAATTACTATTACCAACACATTGTACAAATATATTGAAAAGAAAACGTATCAAATAATTGGATTTGATTTGCTTTATTTGAATTTCGATAATATTTCAATCGGCATTTGCTATCATCAATTGATGAATCGCAAGTGCAAACTTGTAATGATACAGAATGTTAGCTGCATTGTGAATAACACTGAATTTTAACATGATCATTCATGGTAAAGTTGGCAAGTATAATTGATGAAATCACATTCAGCAAGACGGTGATTATTATCATAGAAATGCAGTAGCAAAGTCAAGAAATAATTAACTTTTACCACGAATTTGGGATAAATGAAGCAATCAATTATAATAATCATATAATTGGAACTAAGAAATTATTCAAGATAGCTATTTTTGTTTTGAAAATATTTTTACATCCTTCAATGTTTGATGAAATATTAACAATTTCGGGGATATTGAATAATTAAAAGGCTTTTCAAAAGATTAATTAAGTAAATAGTATGTGTAAAATATTACATATTTAGTTATTAACCCAAGAAAAAGGATTGTGAAGAACTAATTTTTAAAATTCATTATTTGTAAAAATTTATTCTTTAGAATATTTGATCACCTGAATCTATTATCATCATTATGAAATATTTAATCAATTGTTTTGAAGAAATTCTAAATATTTTTACTGAGAGATTTATGGAACACCAATAAATTATAACAATTATTCACGGGTAACATAACAATTTTTATATATTACATTAGCTGTACAAAAGAAAAATTATTTTAATTATTTAAATAAATTTATCGAAAAAATAAAGATTTAATTACTTTGCAATATGGAACTTGAATGTTATTACAGAAAACACTTGAAAGCAAAATTCCCGTGGCATAATAAAATTCCTGTTCTGGCCTGTTACAGTGAATAAATCGACATTGGGGACGATTACAACCATGATTTTGATAATCGTGACAAAAATTTACTTCAAACTGACCTGGATTATTAGGCGTTTCAATTTTTGCAGGCCATGGTCTTTTAACAGATGTAGGGTGTTTGAACTTGCATTTGCGTCCTCTACGACAAATATTTCTTATAAAATCACGGCATACATACTCAGAATTAGATTCTTCATCATTTAATAGCTGAGAAAAATCACTTTTAAGAGCTTCATAAGAATCTTGATAATTTGATGACTTTTTTAATTGGGGTGAAAATTCGATTTCTTCCTTCTGGCCTGTCATTTATTATTATCAAACATAATATATTGTATGAAAAATAACCATCGCTCATAAAATCATATGTTTCACAATCAGCTGTATAGTCTTCTGTACTTTTAAAACCGTCAGTACTATTTTGATGATTTTTATATAAATTATCTTTCCTACGTCTTTTAGACATCTAAATAATAAATTTCTTTAAAAATATAGCATGCATAACTTAAAATAATTGATAAAAATAATAAACAAAATAATTTTTGAAATAGTACTTAATTAAAAGCCCAAATAAAAACAAACAATATTAAAAGAATGATTTAAAAAATTAAAGTGATTTGATTCTTATTAAACTGCGATTTTCACTCGGTAAAGATATATTTAAATAAAATTTAAATTGAAGGAATTAATAAACAAAGTAAATCTTATTAGAATTGAATGGAAATCAATTCATAAAAATGTAAAAAAAATTTTAGGTAAATTTTAAAAATTTATCAGTGTTGATAATTGTTACTTAATAAAAAAAACTTTTCATCGTCTTTTGTTCAGAACATTAGAAACTATAGCTTTTGTTGGGAATAATCATTTTATTAATCCATTACATTGTGAATAATAATGCGATGAAATACTTTGTTCTGTTCCAATGACTATGTTTAATACTCCATTGATATTGCTTCTTAAATTGGATTTACTGTCTGAATGCACATATTCAGGGAAAACCAAACTTAGTAATACGCTGCTTCCAAATTGATATCACTACTGTTTGAGCAGTAATATCTTTAATCGTGCTGGGTACTGATGGGCAACAAGAAATTTTATAAGGGTCTAAGGGTTACCTAATCCCCATCCAGCGCCTGCATAAGAGTTTAACCGCTAGCCACCTGTCGAAAACGACGTTGGTACTGTGTGCTAGAGGGTAAATATTAGCAAAGGGTGAGTCTCTTTTCAAAGACTGCCAATGCCCTATTATTTGGTTGGGCCCATGAGCTGTCGTAGAAGACTTCATGCTCTGAGGTTAACTGTCCCTGCTCTTAATTTTCTAACTGATTTAATTTTGTTACCAATAGAACAAAAATCAAACAAAGTTAACATTATTATTAATTATCAAATGCAAAACAACAAAAACAAATATCACAATTCAGTCTAATGCAGATTCAGCGGAGCTCAAATCCCATTGGATTTGAGTATGTGCCCCACTATACGGTCAGCTTTAAACTTATTTTGTCTTTCACGTTCCCGTTTGCCGGGCCTGTTTTTTCTGCCGGTTCCTCTTCGGTTTTTCTTCCGGCGGGCGTGAGGTTTTTGGTGAAGAATTCTTCACTCTATGTCTTTTCCCATCACATTTCGAATGATGATGGTTTCCTTTTCGATGGGCAGTTAACCGCCACAACGTACGAGTCCAGGTCGAATCTCGTCTTTTAGCTTCAACTCCGCTATTTCTTTGTTCTGCTCACGGACTCTCTGCTCCGCCTGTTTCAATGTTTCCCTCGTCTGGGCTAGATTCAACTGTAAGCTTTCCAATTCAGCTTTCAACTTGATAACCTCTTCTGGCCTTAACCATGTTTGCTCAAATTGCCGACATCGAAGTACTAAAGCATCGGCCCGTTGATTCTGTACTATGGCTTCCTGGTGATATTTATCTACATCTCTGCGAAATCTTTCTGCTAATTGATTGTTTTGTTTCACTAGAATAAATTAGCGAATAGTTAAAATATATATTTATCATTATTTGGTTAATATTAATTCATAGAAATAATTTTATAAATTTATATTCGAATTCATACTAAAACATTCCCGTTGCAAAATTATTACATCATCTGGATAAGGGAAGGGATGAGGGAGACTGTATTGTACCCTGTGCTATCTTTTTGGGATGGTCTGAACAACAATGCTTGTATACACGACACTTGGCCAATGTGGTAGAAGCATTGTTGGGGACACCCTGGGTCACATCCTATTCCCAGATATTTTAAGTCAACTTTAAAACAAAAAACTATTAGGCTTGCAAGTTCTGATATGGTTTTATTAGGAAAACATAGGCAATATCTTTCTAGGAATCTCGTTACACGGCTTGAGGGCCTCTGATAAGGTGGGTGTTGTTGTTAACCACCAAAACTCATGAAAAACACACGATGAGGACGATTGTCCTCCACTTATTTCTAAATCATAGTGTCAATAAGGATAATAATAATTATAACTATTATAATAATAAGGGTATATTAATTAAGACGTCGATAGTGAGTATTATAAAACCCGTAATAGAATGATGATGAGCATAACCGTAAAATAATTATAACAATAGTAACCGTAGGGTAACAAGATAATACTAATGATGACAATAATAATAAAAGTAATAATAATAATGTGACTAACAACAATCGTTATAATAACAATCATAATAATAATTATAATAAGAATAAGAATAATGCTTCTCATAACAGTTATGACACCTATTATAATAATAATAATAATAATAATAATAAAAATAACTTTAATCATGACAGTGATAATTTTAATAATAATCATAATAATCATATGTTGGCGATGGTTATAATAATAAACATAATACTAATATAATAATGATGGCTCTGTTAATGTCCGAAATAATATCAATAGAACCGATTATGATTAACTATATAGAGTTAAAATAAGGGAATTTTCACTGTTATGAATATTGGTTTATATGATATCACTGTCACAAAACTTGTACGAGTTTCTTAATATTTCGATTTTATATTAGGGGTTTTATTATAAACATTAAAAATTAATATTTCATGGGAATAGATCAATAATGGTTCTATATATCCCAGCTCTCTTCTCGACATTGACCTACATAATTCATTCGTTCGCTCGCCACATATTATTGGAAATGGAATTCTGAATAGTAAAATGTAAGCTGCATGTATTTTAGCTTCTATTTTATGATATTCTATATATTTAGAACTTCCCAACGACACGACACAGAATTAATGGATTTTTAATCTCTTTCGATGGATTTTCATTTCTTTTCAAGCCTTGAACAGGTCTTCCGTTCAGGTTTCATCAATCTTTGGGGTTTACGATCTATTTTGGATTATTTTCATTCGATTATACTGATATATCCATCGGTAACATTATTTTATTTTAAATACAACAATTTTCTGGTGTTGTTCAAGACACGATTTTGTTTTAATGAATAGGTAACAGCACGCAGATTTAAAATCAGACCCATAAAACATCAATTAACCATGTAAAAATATGAGAAAGAAACAATTAAATATAAAATCGAAAAAACACAAAAGTAAATTAAAATAATAACAAAGTGCAACAAGATCCACACAAAATAAACACAAAAATAACATGAAAACACGAAAATTTGACCGAAATTTGACAATGTACCAAAAAAAGCGAAAGTCCATGAAAATGGAACAAAAATTAAATAATTTGAATTGGAAACAATTCAATTAAAAAATTAAAATAAAATTGTCAAATTAAATCTCGAAAATAATAAAATTAAGATTAGAATATACGAGAAAATCACAAGGTCAAATTTTGTTTTACTACATCAAATTTAACACGCAAGGTTAGGGTCGTACAATAGGTATATATACCGATTCATTTTCACAGAATATTATTCCAGTCTCAATCAGTTTTGATTATTCGCAATCAGGAACCAGTTTAAAGCAGAACCAATTTTCAAATGTGAGTGGAAGAATGCTCGAAAACTTTCTCCACGTCGCGTCCATACAACCTCATATGAGCTCTGTTTGGGCGTCGGCGTGTGGAAGATTTGTAATGACGCTTGATGACTGATGTACATTAACTACGAATTATCATACGATATTATGTTTTAAATAAAAGTTAGTAGCATAGATTGCTTATGTCAAAATTTTTCCGGCCCACAGCCATCACACAACCACAAGTCAGTAAACTAAACATATCCCAACCAGACTGTGTAAGTGCTGTGTAAGTCCGCCATTAGTTTGTGCCCGTGAAGGCCACGGCGTGAGAACGCAGTAACTGGAGCGTCAATATTATCCGTTTATAGGGTAAATTGGGAGGTAAAGGGGTAGTCTTTTGGCTACTTCGAATTGTTATTTAATAAATGTTTTCGTGAATTTGAATTGATTGTATCAATAGGTTAATTAATTCCAAGATTTATTAAATCGAATCTTGAGTGGTTCGGAAAATAATTAAAGTAATAAGAGATAATAATATTGAACACGCAAGCAGGGGACCAGAATAAGAAAAGCGCACATGAACCTCATATCGGTAGTGCGTTGAACCCACCTTGAGATCGGGCCAGAGTAGTTCTTTCGTAGCGCTCACCTTTGGCGATCTCAAAACCAATGGTAACATTACCAACATTGTCTAGCAACGGCTAGCTATTGGAAGGCAAGGAATGTTCTATTTGGGGTCAAGGTTACACAAACCATAAACCCCACATAATTAACGAGTGCAAATTTAGGAAAACAAAAACAAAAACAAAATTTGCACATTATTTTGAAAGCTCTTTCAATATAAGGTGGTGGGTTACTGGGTTTTGATATTTTGAAACTATATGGTTGTTACCCAGACAACCCCATACAAATATTCTTTCTCTTACCACTCGGCACCCGTTGCTAAGCAACGTTGGAACTGTGTTCGAGTGGGTAGATCGTCCGCAAAAAGTGAGCGCTATTGCTAGTGCTATAATTGACCGAACGATCCATGGGTCCAACGAGCTACAGATAGAAGGTCTGTGCTCGATTTCGACTTTTTGGTCCCATTATTCTCCTATCTCTGTCAAATGTTAACCTATACTCTCATATCATCTATCTTTATGTCCATTTGCTTGGTCCTTCTCATTATTGTCCATGCTGATGATTATTCTTTGGCCTGTACACCCTTTGTTATGTTAAATACACCCACATTATATCTTTCACCCTTATCCCTATTATAACTACAATGTTTCCCATTATTATTGCTAGCATTATTATTGTTGCCATCATATGTATTACCTTTATTAATTGTTGCTACTATTTCCTATATTATTATTTTTGTTACTATAACTACCATTATAATTATTGTTATTACCACTATGATTATTACTACTATTATTATTATCATAATTATTATCATCGTTACTACAAATACCATAATTATTATTATTATTATCATTATGATTATTATTATTATTATTATTATTATTATTATTATTATTATTATTATTATTATTATTATTATTATTATTATTATTATTATTATTATTATTATTATTATCGAGTTTTTAGTAGGGATCCTTACTCATTCCTCAGCTTTATAAAATAATTTTTTATTGATATACAACATTAGCCGTAACCCATTCTTATTTTACAATTTTAGACAGAGTAGTTTTGTTGGTTCGAAAATTTTGGCAGCGTACCGCCCTTATTTTTCGGTTCATCCCTATTCTACCGTTTCCGACAAAGTATTTTCACTGACTCGGAAAATTTGAGCAGCGTTCCACCTTTATTTTACGCGTTCCATTTTTACGTTACTATTTTTGTTAAGTATTTGAATTAATTCGGAAAATTTGAGCAGCATTCTGCCCTTATTTTTCAGTTTCATAATAATCTTATACCAACCGTTGAGTCGCATTTCACTTTTATTTATCTATATTCTATAAGTATTTTAGTTGATTCGGAAAATTTGAGCAGCGTTCCGCCCTTATTTTACAGTTTTTTTATGATAAGTGTTTTAACTATTCCCAAAAATTTGCGCAGCGTTCTGCCCATCTTTTCCGTTTCAATTGACATAATTTATTTAATTTTTATTTAAATATTATTTTTCGTGATTTTGAGTCGTTCGGATCAATCTTTTTCCGATGGCTATTCATTTTAAGTGTTGCAACGATTTCGCAATTTTCCCCGCTACCCATTCCCTCTTTTTGTCCTTAAGATCTATGTATGTTCATTTCATAGTTAGTGAGTGCCCACTGGACTACCCGGTGTTAGAGATTTTGAGCCGATTGTAGAATCATTTAGGTCGATTTTAAAGAAATCGAGAAACGAGGAAGTAATCAAAAGACCACTTCTTTACTCTTCCTTTCTTCTATACGGAATAATATTGACGTTCCGATCCCTGCGTTCCGCACGCCGGGTCTTCACGGGCACAGATCATCGGCAGTATTCCACGCACTTACACGAATCTGAATACTGTATATGATTTTACTATCTTGCAATGTATTGGCTGTGGGCCGGAAAATTTTCGACAATTAGAAAATAATTTAAGCATCATAATAATCTATTAAAACCAAAGCTAAATTACCGGCTACTTCCATTAAAATTAATAAATTCAACCATCCAAATTAAAAACATTGAATTAAACTTCCTAAATAAATCGAATGCATCCATAAAAATCCATAGATCCATATCCAAAAAATTCATAATTATCCATAAAAATCCATAAATCCATATGCTTCCTAAATAAATCGAATACATCCATAAAAATCCATATCCATAAAATTCATAATTAACCATAAAAATCCATAAATCCATATCCTTCCTAAATAAATCGAATGCATCCATAAAACTTCATAAATCCATCCAAATTAAAAACATCGAATTAAATAATCCAAAGTGAAACTGCTGACAACCAGTGTCAAAATACGATTTAAAATCAATACTGAAAATTAAGATTAGATATTTGTCAAATCATATCAATATATATACCTATAATTTGGCCTTAACCTTGCGTGTTAGTTTTATTGCGATTAAACAAAATTCGACTTTGATATTATTTGTGTTATCTAAATTAAATTTTTATTTATTTCTTAATTTAAATTAGTAATTTATTTTTAACATTTTTTAAATAAATTTATTCAACCAAAAAATATTTTATTTTTATTCATTTAATTCATTAATTTTTACTTTTATATAAATGGTCATTTTACGGTCGAATTTTCTTGTTATTATGTTATATTTTATGTAAATTTCGTGCGGTTCTTGATGCATTTTGTATTTATTTTATTTTCCTTTTTATGTTTTTAATTTTATATTTATTTATATTCTCTCAGATTTTAAAATGTTTAATTGGTGTTGTATATTATATTTTAAGTTATCTTGGTGCTAGGTTTTCGTGTTGTATTACTGATACATTTAAACAATTCTCAAGGCTATTTGGTCCTGGCCCAACAAAAGGAAGGAATGTTGTTTGGGAATCTGAGAAAGAGCATCTAAAAAATTAATTATCTGGACAGCTGTCAGTGATTATAGAGGCCCAAATGGAATTAGCTGTAAAAGATATTGGAAATTCTATTTGATATCAATAATTATTATTGGGAGACGGAGTATAAAAAGGAATCGCAACTGGAATCAGAAAGAGAAATTGGACTAAAGAGAAAAAAGAGATTAGAGAGAAATTGGACAAAATTCGACGAATAATTGGAAAGAAAAAAATTTCAGAAAATTATTGAAGAAAGGTATTAAAGAGAAATTTGGAGAAAACTAAAAGTTGAAATCAAGGAAAAGAGAAATTTGAAACAGAAATTAAACGAAGTCAAAGCAAAGCAACTAAATCAGAGCTGTTGGGCCAGAACGTAAACGGCCTTGAGAAATGTTTTAATGGATCAGTAACACACACGCAAACATAACATGCAAATTTAAATAAACCTATTAAACACCAATTAAACCCTATAAAACATGAGAAAAAAGGAGAATTAAATATAAAATAATAAACATAAAAATAAATTAAAATAATAACAAAATGCATCAAGATTCGCACGATACCTACACAAATACAACAAGAAAACACAACAAATTCGACAAAATTGAAAAATTAATAAAAGTTCATTAAAGTGAAAATTAAATCGGAAAATTTGAATTAGTAATAATTCAATAAAAATTATAAATAAAAAATTATAAAAATAAATCAAAAAATAATAAAATTAAAGAATAGAATTTACTAGAAAATAACAAGGTCGAATTTTGTCTTACTGCATCAAATTTCACACGCGAGAAAAATAGGTATAAATACTGATCCATTTTCACATTTAAAAAAACCATTTTTCAAACCATTTTTGAAATCGTTGTGAAACTATTTTAAAAACCATATTTTCAAACTGTTTTAGAACTTTAAGACTATTTGCAGATTATCTTGGAAAATCTTAATCTTTAGGTGAGAAATATTTTGGTTGGAACCCTCTTTCCACGTCGCGTCCATAGCATCTCTGTAGAGCTCTGCTTGGCGATGACGTGGGGAGAAAGGCATTTATGTTTTATTTTATGTTATGATATGATGGAATGGTTATGAAGGGTAATTATGTTTTGTTTATAATTAATAAATATTATTTATATACATAAATTGTTTTATATGTCTTCATAAACTAAATTAAACTGTCGAAATTTTTCCGGCCCACAGCCAACACATAACGCAAGAAAGTAAAATCTACATAGTACAGATGCATGTAAGTGCGTGGAAAATCGCCAATGATATGTACCCGTGAAGACTCAGCGTGCGCAACGCAGCGGTCGTAACGTCAATATTTATCCCTATAGCTGAAGCGAGAAATAAGGAAGGAGTCTCTAGCTACTTCCTCGTTTCTCAATTCTGTAAAATCGACCTAAATTTATATTACATACGGCTCAAAATCATCACACCGAGTAGTCCAGTGGGCACTCAGTAAATATAATATAAACACAAAATGCGCCTAAGGTCTATTAAAGGGAAGGGTACTGGAGTAAATTAAGATAAAATCGTTGATATAACCACAGCGAATTAAGATTTTTAAATAAATTAGCTAAAATCATTGGTGTAATTAAATCGCTTTTATTTTTCCTGATTTTGTAGAAAGTATCAAATAAACAATTCGATGATTCAAATAAATTAAAATATAAATTAAAAATAACTATTTATTATAGACAAAGTAACCATTAAAGTATTTTATGACTTGAAGATAGAGTAGTTATTGCGTAATCCAATCGTCGAATTACTATAATTTATTAACCGTAAAGTGATTAAATTGTTATAAATCTTCAATAAGAAGTAAAGTGACGACAAATAACTCCTTGATCAAATTAGTACAATTTCGTTGAATAAATTGAAGTAATGATTGAATAAATGTAATTAAATTGGATTGATCAATTGATTAACGTCCGAGTAACTAGTGAGTAAAAGTAAGTCATGGTTAAAAGGATCATAACCAGTTGATTAGCAGTAGAGCAATAGTAAATAACCTCATTATTTTTAAATTATTATACTCCGTTAAAATAAAAGTAAGGAATAATGTATTAAAAATCATTTATTCATAAAACTAAAGTAATTACTAAATGAGGTTATTCATTTCAAATAACGAAACGTGTTTATAATCCACAGACGTAAAAGTATAGAAAACTAATTCATAGATTGGGAATAAGGGGTTTAAAAATGAAGAAAGTTAATTAGTTGATTAAAGCTAAGGTCATAAAGGGAAAACAGTCATAAATAAGCCAACACTTCGCTAGGATAGACAGATGTTAAACTCATCGATATAGGATTAAAATCGTGGTCAAAAAATTAATAAAAGAAAAATAAAATCAAAGTTACCCTGAAGTCGTTGGTTGATTTCACCAAAAGATGAAATAAAATTGACTAAACGAACTTACTTTAGCAATAACATTGAATTAAAAAGCCGGTTAAAATCGAAAATGAGATGAAACCCAAACGGTGACTTAAAATAAAACGATCATAAACTTTAAGCTCAATTAATGTAACAATAAAAATCTATTTTATACAGAAAGATCTAATCATGAAATTTCATTAATGACAATATACAGAAAGGCTTACCGCCGACCCCAAAAATTCGATCATAATAATAAAATAAGTCCCAACCTTCCTGACGAAACGATAAAACAAAAAATTCCAAATAATCCGGATAATAAAGCTTCAGATGCACATCACAGTGACGAGGAAGGATTCCCCGAAGTCTACAGTAAATTGCAAGTGTTTTTTCCCTCAAACGTAACAATAAGAGCATTCACATGAGAGATAACATAAAAATTCCGAAATAGATTGATTAAACCGAAGCGGATATGCCAAATCATAACTCCCTACAATTAACGATGACATAAATTAAAATAAACAGGATATCGCTTACTAAGACGAGGTTTCCGCCGTTGACCAAACTACCGGATATCCTGCCGATCACCGACGACAATCTTGAAATATAACAACCCATTCAACGGAAACGCACCGTTGTAATGGCAAATCATCATCGATTTTTTCTCAAGAGAGTTTATCGATATTATTTAAATTCGCGAATTCAAAACATCCCGTTATAGTTGACCTACAACATCACAATAAATAAGGACCCCGCATAAATCGACTGGTAATTAATCCTAAACCCTTAAATCAACTGTTACCAACAATATCTTCAAACCCGATAACAAAGCTCGAATACATTAAGCCAAATTGACGAGTCATGTAAATTTTCTTGTTGTTCCTCAATTAATCGCGCACAATATAAATTTGATACTTAAGCCATGATAGGTCTTGCCGATCCATGACCAAAATGCTAACCTAAGATATCACGTGAATTCCAGTGTGCTGACTGTTATAGGAAGAACCTTCAATATTGCTCGACACCGAACTTAGCCCACTATTAACAATAAGTACGCCAGTTCTTGAACCCACATAGGTAAACGCCTCACGACCGACGTGGAGAAATTCCTTCCATTAATATTAATTTTCATGGTTTATTCCCTAATCGTTTCAGAACATGTCACTCAATTGGACGACTGCACAATCATCTAGCAAAAAACAACCGAGAAAGACTCCACCATACAAATTTGGGGGCTCAGCCGGGATAAACGATTTTCTTGTACAAGTAAACGAGAGGGGACATGGTACAGAACTATTTTTCAAATGGAAATGTCGGGACGACATTTTGCCAAACCCCGGAGAGATGAAATCGAGTTTAAAGATCATAAAAACCAATTGTAAAGATCGATGAGAAAATTGAAAAATCGATGAAAAGCGATCAACCTGGCTACTAGGTACAAATTTGGGGGCTCATAGAATGATTGTCTTTGCAAAGAACCCAAGGAAATAAAAGCAAATGTTTAATTATTAAATAGAAAAATGTCGGGACGACATTTTGCCGAACCCCGAAGAGATGAAATATAGAGTCCAAATATTATAAAGATGATGGAAAACGAACGACCCGACTACAAGTAAAACACCAAGACACTTAAGCCTGACGACACCACATAACAACGACACTCACAAGACGCATAAGTAATTAAAAGGGCAAAATTCGGGATAAAATGAAATGGGGTAAGTAAGGGGAATAACGATAAAGCAACAGAACCAAGCAGAGGAAGTCAATGACAATAGGATAAATTACAACGAATAATGATTAAAAATGGTAATTGATAAAATGAACCAAAATATATTAAACTAAGAGGTGAATGAATTTAGTTAATTAGTATTTAAATAAATTTAAAGGGTAATTAAAAGAGATTTAATAATTTTAGATGGAACCAACAAAAATAATAGAAAAACTAAAGGGCATCCTAAACATCGAAGACGATAATCTTGAGGAACTAATTAATAAACAGAAATTAATTAAAAGAGCTAAAGAGGATATATCAACGATTTCAAACTTGTATTCCGACGAACATTGCATATTAATAAAATTGATAGATATTGACAAAGACGTGACAACTGAAAGAATATACGAAATTCTATCCATGAGATTAGAGATAACCAAATTTGGAAAAAGCTGGAACAAGTTAATGGAAAAAGTCAAAAACATTGAAGACGAGATTGCAACAACAATGAAAGAGCAAACTAAGGCTTATGCAGAATGTTATGCGTGCAAAACAGAGGAAGCACGAGTAATGGTGATACCTTGCGGACACCTGAGTTACTGTCACGGATGCGCACAAGAGTCGCACTGTATGTTATGCCAGCGAAAGATAAAGGAAAGACTAACTGTTTACTTTCCATGAATTGTTATGATAAAATGAAATAAATGTGTATTATGCAGTACTTGAATTATTATTAGATGATAAGACGAATACAAAAGAAATATGCAGTGTTTGTAAATAATAAAACCACCCGACAACGATAAATAAAGGTAATAGACCAAAACATGAAAGCCGAATTAAGGAAATAATTAAAACACATGCACAGAGACACAAATATTGGACGGAAAAATTTCGACAACCGAGTTTCCTAGTGTATGATTCTTTTTGTTTTATTGATATTATATTGAGATAAGACGAGGAAAAATGGTTAACCTGAGCTATCTAATGATAGTACGCTCACCCAAGGGAAATCCTGATCAATCCTACTGAGAAAGGAACTGGTAGGCCAAGTCGCGTATGTCAGCAAGTAACCGGCGAGAGATTGATCACCTCTTTTGGGGAGCTTGCTGATGCGATTACCACAAATTTTGAAGGGGGAAGCGAAGAGATAGACCGAGAGGTGAGAGAAAGAGTGTACACGGAACAGAATTAATAGTTTTGATTAAAGGTACCTAGAGATGATCTTTTTTCCCTAGCTGGTGGTGAGGCACCAGAGGACAGCTACGGACTGTCGTTTTCAGGTTGTTATCAGCCAATGGACTGATGGCGCTGAGCCGTTCGATACAAAAACCCGGATCACACACCGAGTATCGAACGATTTTTTTTATTGCTGGGCGGAACTCGATGCAACAACCCGGATCCCACACCGAGTATCGGGGGCCAAACGGTAGGTGAGATGTGAACTAACCGGTAAATGGTTCATACTCAAAATGTCCTACTAAAGTCAGATAAGGGCGGCCGAATTGAGCCGGGAAATCTGACGGTCAGATAAGGGCGGCCGAATTGAGCCGGGAAATCTGACGGGAGAGGCGGGCAGAGATTAGATAGTTTATTGAAAAAATTTTTCCGCGCCCATATTTAATCGCTTCCTTTTCTTTTCACTATTCGGGAAATCAAGTAAACCGCTTTTGGAACTTGATTGAACGTCTAGGCATTTCCATACTTTTATATTCTCCGAGGTACACAACCAGGATCCCACACCGAGTACTGAGGGAATGTTTTTTTTTATTTGCCCAGCAAGGAGTTTGGTACAATAACCCGGATCCCACACCGAGTACCAAATATCCGAATGGCGGTGAGTAAAGCGCAACCGGAAAAATGCGCGGCCAAAAGACGCCATGGCTTGAGAGTCAGTGTGAGGCCTCAAACATACCCAAAAGTCACTGATGAGCTCAAGTCCGGTGATTAAAATGAGATGAAATAATGAGAGATAATATGAATAAGACGAATCAGATTAAAGTTAATATGAATATGAGTAAAGATGAAATTGATAGAATATGATTATGATTAGATTAAACAGTAAAGATGAGAAATAGTTATGATATAGGATATAGAAATGAGATACGAATTTGACGAGACATTACAGATAGGATATGATATGATCGAATATTAAAGAGGATATGAGACTTGATTAAATATGATAGATATTAAAGGTCACAGATGACCAGTTAAAGCCGAAGGCCAAAGAGCCAACGGACATTATAGAGAGCATAGAGCGCCAGCGACTGAGGATTAAGTAAATGAAATTTTTCGGGAGACATAGGAAAAATAATTAATGGATTGAATGAAAGTATGAATATGATGATTTTATATTATTGATATTACGATATAGATAATTGATACGACTATATAGATGATTAATAAGACTATATAGACAATTGATACGAGAGTAATAGATAATTATTACGAGGTATAGATAATTAAAAATAGACTTAAAATGAGGGGGGTGAGTCGGATAAAGAAGACCACCATAGTAAATGCGAACAAGGGATGATAACGTATATAGTATAGTAAACGGAGGAGAAATTAGTATAGAGTATAGAATATTGGAGTGTTATTTATTTTTAGGAATCAATAGTCAAACAAAGCAATCCAAGTCAATTTCAAAGCAAAGCAAAGTAGAAGATATTTCAGAGCAAACGATAAAACAGATAATAAAGGATAATAGAATTTGGAATAAACGTCAAAGTAGTTACGAGCAATAAGCAACCAGAATTTCAAAGTAACCAAAGCAAGAGAAGAGAAACCAGTCAAGTAAACGAATAACCGTAAACATTGATAGTGTTGGGCTATAAGCCACCATTAAAACAAAACAAAATGACTAGGAAAAAGTCATGTCGAAAAATTGTGAGAATGGCTATTTGTAATACAAGCACGCACCGCAAACAGAAATTCAAAATATAATAAAAACATTAAATAAAACAAAATAAAAAAATAACATAACTAATTAAAACAAATAATTAATAAATTTTGCACGAAAAATACATGGAAAAATAAAGTGAAAATACAAAACCGCCAAAACCTTACAAAATAAGGTTTAGAAAATACACAGGCGGAGGAGGCGACCAGAATAAGAATCAGCAAAAAATAAAAATGAAAATTTAATAAAATTAATATTAAAAAATTAAGAAAAATAAATAACAAAAGAGAAAAATATAAAATTAAATAAAAGCCATCAAAAAACCAGAAAAAATGGCCAAAAAAGATTCGAAATTAGCTGATTGGTCGCACACACGCACGAAAACAGTATAAATACAATAGCCATTGTCACAATTAAAAAATTTAAAAAATTTTTTATCTCATTTTGAAATTTTGAAATTCGCACTTTAGCAGTAGGTAATTTTTGTTTATTGTATTGTCATGTTGAATATATTTTTTTTGATATGCACTTTAATTGTTTTTATTATCATGGATGGCCGCGATACTTTTTAGTATCGGCGACAGGTCCCCCTAAATTTAATTTTATATATTGATGTATTAATTGTGGAGAATGGCAAAGTAATATTCGATTCCGGCCGTTAAGTTGGCAGGACGTCGACGTGTTACTTGGTCACAAACCACCCTTCGGTGTCTGCCTAGTCTGGTCAGGTCTCGTTACACTGATCACGGGGTAGGACACCGTCGTAATTCACCGAGGCGGCCATTTTCAATGTTGGTCGGAGCGGTACGAGTAAAATGCGGGTAGATCGCCATACCTAGGGGGTTGACATTTGTAAGATGTCTAAGTAGTGATATAATAATTTTTATTTTTTATTTTAAAAAGGCCTGTCGAGAAGTCGATTTTAACAAAGGAGACGACTAGGGTTAAGTATAGGAATAAATGCATAACACAATAAACCAAAATGAATTTAACAAAACGAAAAGATTTAAAGATATTTTAACGTGAATCGAAATGACCGGAGCATCAATATTTTTCATTTTTCTCTTTACCGAATTATTTTCCGCAGACCAACAATAGATGTTTACGCGAAAATCGGCATTGTAGGAATTAATATTAAATATGAGTTGGTGTAGGAATGTGTGATGTGACTTTCAAATTAATATTCTCTTTTATTATCCTTATTGTTAAATTGATAAAAATTTTCTTTTTACTGAATTATTCCCCCTCATTTTCTTTTATAAATTTTTTAAAGATCTTCGACAACATGCAGCCAGGATATAAAATCCCGAAATTAACGTCACAGAGATCGGAGACATTTAACCCATCAATTCCCAATAACGATGACAAATCCCACCAGGAATGCCGAAGGAAATATAATCAGTTGGTCATAGAACACGAACGCACGCTCGGTACGTGGTTCGCCCCCGAGGCTGTGAAAGCCCTCCACAACCAAATTCACCGACTCACCAGGTGTCGTGAGGATCTCATTGCCGAGAACCGAGCGCAACGGATCGTAATCAACAACCAGAGCGCCGTTCTAACCGCCTCTTTCAATGAAACGGAACTGAAAAAACGATTGGCCGGCCGCGAACTGGCGATTAAACTGAACATAATTCCGGCAGAACACGTACCCGAAACGGCCACAGCTGGCCCTCCACAAATGCCGAAAATTAGCAAGAAACATAACCCCAGTAAAAACCGGCGTCGCCGTGAACGACGTCGGGCTGAGGGAGTCACCCTGCTAAAAAATGCAGCCCAGACACTGGAAGAAGCGGCGATGCTAGTCGCCGAACAACAGGCACAACTAACTATGGATATCGAAAGCCTGCCACAAACGATTGAATCTGGAGGAGTTGCCATCCAAATCTGTGCCGGCGAACCGGACGAAAATCACAAGCCAGCTACTTCAATCAGTTATTGGACGGACGAATTTGGGGACGAACTCTGTCACTCGGTTCCCCAAGTCGGATCCAATGAACTAAGAATCGATAGGAAACGAAGATTTCCTGTCGACATCGACGAATAAAAGCCGATTCTTGTGGATAACCAAGTTTCGCGTCGACAAACTGATTAACAATTATTTATGACTAATTATATTCTATTTTTATTTTTCGTTTATTTTCTTTTTGTTGTTATAATTGTAAAATAGAAGTTTTATTTGTTAAATTTCTTAAATAATGTTTCAATGTGTTTGGCATAGATGAGAAAAAGATGTATGAAGGTTTGCCTGAACATAACATAAGATTGGTGAAGCTTGATGTATGCGAATAAGACGATTGGAAAGTTGTATTTAATTTAAAATATTGAAAATTGAAATAACTATGATTATTGAAAAATTGATTTTAAACCTTTAAAAAGGGGATATGTTGAAAACGAAAGTTTAAATATGAATAAGGGAAAAATTGTGGATGCTAATGTGAATTTATTTTCCTTTGAAAACGCTTAGGAGATCTTCTCCAACTTAAAAACAGCTGATTTGACAGCAAATTGCAATTAATTATTTAATAATTTAAATTTTTGCCAATTACTTAAGGAAAAGATTTTCCAAATTAAAACAAAACTCGAGGTTAGCAATAGTTTTTCGCATTTTAATAATTAATTCAGAAATAAATCGGAAATTTTAGATAATTTAAGGATCAGAATTTTTCAAAAGCTATTAATCCAATTTTCCTTTGGAAAATATTCTATATTTTAGAAGTAAAATTTAAATTACTAATTATTTAAATTTAATGCTAATCAAACTTACTGGACCAAGGATAAATAAGTAGCCAGCGTGTAAGTGAGTGTATTTCTGGCAGTAAAGGTGTACGAATACTTACTAACGGGTAAAACGAGACCATAATGGAGAACCTGATGCGGACGCATACATATAATCGATGATAACCGACGGGAGAGTGTGCACCAATATTGAAGGAAATAGACAGGTGAAATAGACGTAAGTCCTTCTATCGGCCGTCAGGAACCCGAAAGCGAGATTATCACAAGGAGTAGTCTTGGAGACGGGGCTCACCTGCTTGTGGACTCTCGGCTGCTGGGTATACAGTGGTGATGTCAAAATTGTGGGGCGTCTGGGAGAGAAACCCTAGAAAGGCAAGAGTGATCGGGGAAACGGAGTTAACAAATGCGTATCGATTAAAACAAAATTAGTTCTACCCAGTACGCCAACAATAGTGTCAGCAACCACACGAGAAGCAAAAGCCAAGAGAATAGAGAAAAAAGATTATTAAAAACGGAAGAGAAGAAAAGAGTTCGCCACAGTAGAAGTGTCAATACCAGAGTATCAACTACAGCAGCAACAGGAACCGGCACAGATAGTGGAGTAACCGATTTTGAATCCAACAGCAGCGAAGAAAACGAAATAAACGATACAGAAAACCGGTTGCCAATAATAGAATCAGAAAACGAGGAAGAGAGATTAAAAAACTTAAACATTAACCCAAACATGGCAAATTCCACAAATTCCAACACGACTTCAATTCCGGATCCAAACCCGATGATAAACAACAATAATGCAACAGTAGGAGAATTCAGAGAAAAGTTTAGAGGAGAACCGTTCGACGGTAGTCTCAACAAATTAGATACATTTATAAAGGAATTCTAAGTGTATAAAAATATCTGCCACTGGAAAGATCAAAAAGTAAAAGAGCGACTACCCTTATACCTAAAAGGGAGCGCACAAGATGTATTCGTGGAAGAAGCATGAGACGCAACGAAACTGACAACGTGGACAGAGATTAAAGAGTTCTTAGTAAAAATATTCGGAATAGAGAAAAAGGGAAATAGGAAGATATTGGACTTCCTACATCGAAAACAAAGACGAGATGAATCAAATGCAGTGTACGCATGTGAATTAAAGAAATTATGTAAAGAAGCTTTCGGAGATGCAGATTTGCCCGAAGACAAAATGGTAGACGTCTTCATAAGAGGAATTAAAAGAGAGGACATACGAGCCAACCTTGGATGCTTGGCACCAGAGACACTAGATAAAGCAGTGGCAATCGCAAACAGATGTGAAGCCCACCTAGGACTGGGATATCAAGTGGCAGTCTTGGCCACGGAACCAACAACACCGACAGTCAATGCCAACAATCAAAACAACAATATCAACCCAGCTATGAATCAATTCATCCCAAGAGCACAGCAGATGTTCAAGCCACCAGCCGCGGACAATGTAGACAAACTCCGATCGCAATGGCCTTACCCTACTACTTGGAGATTACTAGGTCTCTCAACAGACCCGTGCGGGTTAGCTGGTCAACAATATCCGGCCGGAGAGACGTACGAACACGCCCGAAACCTCCTCACCCAGTGGGAAAGGGTGCAGGAGCAAGTGGACCTCAAGGTCATAAAAGCCCGGATGTAACTCGCAAACGTGGAGGAGGACATCCGCGCCGGGCGTATCGCGGATGCGTATCCACCTCACCCAGTCCGCGACACCCGACGGCCGTATACGGTGGCGGCTCTAAAGAAAAGTTTGAAAAGGCAATTCCCAGATGAATGACCATACAAACCACAATGTTTGTGTAGTAATTGATGTAAAATTAAATGCCGTTCATGTTCTTTATCTTTATCAATGAACTTGTTACATAAATTTTGTTTAATAGATAAAATATTGATTTAGCTAAGTTAATAAGAAATTAAAAATGTTCTCTTTGTTATAGTAATGTCTTCACTACGAATCCTACAGTCTGAACTGGACCACGCAAAACAATCAAACGCGGATTTACTCACTCAGATTATTCAGGTAACCCGCGAAATGCAGCAGATGAAAGCAACATGGACGGATCCCGCAAAAACGAAAGCGATTTACCACCGACTCACGGCGGCCCAGAAAGGCTGGAAAGAAGAGCGGCAGCTCAACCAGAGCCTGCGCACTCAAATTCGGGGACTCGAAGTCGCCCTAGCGGTCTGCCGGGAAGGGGAAGCGGTAACATATCCGCTCGTCTTCGCCCCAACCCAGATGTCGCAGAAGAACACCCAACCAGTGGAGCAATCTACCCTTCCAGCAAATAATCGTCGGCCGGGACGTAAGGAACGTGCCCGACGTCGAGCAATCCAGCTGCAAAATCATTAACTCGTAAAAATTGCGCGTGTTGCTAATTAAATAGAGTAGTCGTGTTCTTAATCAAATTGTTCCGTTGATATAGTTATATGCCAAACATTCGCATCATGTTACCCAACCTTCGTTTCATCTCTCCGCAGGCAGATAAGAACCTAATCTTGAATGACCATGAGGGACAGAGCAAAGCGAGCATAGGTCTTCTATCGACAGCTCGTGAACCCGAGGGTTGTCCGAGCAACTACAGTACTAGCGAAAATACTCAATTTTTGCGGACAATCCACCACTTGAACACATTACCAACGTTGCTTAGCAACGGGTGCCAAGTGGCGATGAGAATCATTTTGTATGGCGTTACTGGGGCAACTAGAAGGATAAGCAAGAGTCGAAACCCTGTAACCCACCAGAGCTACCGATCTCAGAAACCCGTCACAGTAGTCAAGTGATTGTGAAATCCAAAAAAATATGTTATCTTTTTTAATTTATTTAAATTGATTTTAAATCTCTCACAAACAATCAGAAATATTCAATTTTCGGCTGAAAACACATCACAGTCTTTAAATAGAAAAAAGTAGCGACGTACACTGAAAAATATGGTAAATTGATTTTATAATGATTTTATATTAAATAATTTTTGATTTATAAAGTTTTAACGCTTAATCAAAAGCCTTTCAATAAAGTTGGTATCATAAATGTTATTTATAAATCCAGAAACATGTATTAAAAGTGTTTTACTAGTGTGAAACATTCTGAAAATTCAATTCAAATTTAAAAATAATTCTTAATATATCGTTATGATTTAATATTTACCAAATAAATTTCTTTATTTAATTTAAAACTCTTATGTTTTCCAATGTTGAATAATTGATAGTGTTTTAGTTATCTTAATTTGGAGAAATTATTTTAAGGATGAATGAATCTGATCTTTCTTTGAACAAATTTATTTCAAAGTTAAACATAATGGATCCTGAATCAAGGATTGATATGAAGTAATATTAATGTTTTCAATTTCAAAATTATCATTGACCCTAATCTGTGGCGACTCGTGCTTAGATTCATCATTGTAGAAAATTTAGAAAATTTTTTGGAGAAACAAGTGTTAATTATCTATAAAAAATTGGTGATATCTTTAATACTGATTTTTTGTTAATAATTTTTCTTTTCTTATTAGAATATAACCCCAATCATTCCAGCAGGCTGCTGTGCTTGTAAATTATTAACTCATGGTTCAACTGAGTTGGGAATTAGCTTAAACAAAAGTGACATAGATGTAGTTTTAGTGCTTCCAAATTATATATCGAGAAATCAGTGGTTTAATTTAATTGTTGAAAGGCTCACAGAGAACATTGACACAGTTCATGATATTGTGGCTATAATAGACACATTTGTTCCTGTTATTAAATTGAAATTTGAAAAAAATCAGGTCAGCAGTGATATAAATTTTTAAATTTTCTAAATTTCATCCGAATTAAAATTATTCGATTTCATTTAATAATTCATTTTAAACATTTTTTTAAAATTATAATTAATTAATATTTTTTGATAATGGTTAATTGTGAATATATTCAATACTCTTCAATAATTAATTCATGATTTAAGTGAAAATAAATTTTAAATAATTAATTTGTATTTACATATAAGAATTTTATTTACAATAAAATATGCTAATGGATTTTTTTGCGACTAATTTACATGTTTTCACAAAGGAGGACTTTCTTTACAATGTTAATTATATCACTTAAGGATTTTTTTTTTCTTCACTAAACCGATATTATCTATCACCTCCTCACTTGTAGCCTTTTGTTCAGGGCTTTTACACAGATACAAGATTTGTATTTTCCAAGTTGTAACATCAAATCAAAAATTCATCCTAAACATGAAAATAAACGAATAATAGAATGGAGAGTTATGATTTGAAGAATATTCTTTCATTATGTGATCGAGTCCTATTTCATAGATTCTTTTTGCCACTGCATGGAGATAGATTTTTAATTGATAAAATGTCAGACATTTAGTAATTTAAATTTTTAAATCAAAATACTGTTAAATTGTCCCATTGACTAAAATTTCTATTGCATCATAGTAAATATTTTCTAATGAATGGATAAATAACCTTAATATAGGCCAGCGGGTCTAGAATACTGCTCATTCGGAATTGATAAAGAGGCTCTGAAAATTGTATTAGATTTACATTTTGACGATTGACTAGTCATTTTTGATATTATGATATGAGTATAGCTTGTTAGCAATATATTAAACGTCTATAACATTTAATGAATGAGAAATCATTGATAGCCTAAATTATAGCCATGGACTATATATAATTCGAGACTAAGAATCTATACTAGACAATATCTATGATAATTAAAAGCCATTTTCATCATTATTTGCAAATAAAACAATTCAATTCTAATCTAGCTTTGTTAGAGAACTAGCTTCTCTTTTATTCAAAAAAAATTATAAACTTGCTCAATAAAACTTTAAAGCTGATAATAAAGTTATGAATGGAATTAACTAACTTTTAAAAAACATTTATAAATTACGTTTGTTCACTTGAATGTTTCCTTTATATATGAAAATCAAAAGATTTTTATTGCAGGCGTAAATGTGCACACAGTCAGTATTGCCATAGAATGGAAAAAATTCTGCTAAACAAGTTTAAAATCGGCTAAAACAGCTGAAAACCCGCCAAAATAACAATACTGCACACAGAAAATTGTTATGATGAACTAAGTATAGTAATTTGCGTACATGAAACAAATATATATTGGCAGGATATGTACTGAGAGTTGTAGTTATCAAAAAAACTTTTTGGATAATAACTATCGCAATAAACTAAAATTTTAAGTGCATAATTTAAAATTACACGCAAAATAATTAGACAAACTCATTCAAACCCTTCGTAGCCTCTCAGTTAGGAATCACTGCTGTAAAGAATATTTTATAAAAAGAAAAATAATATTTTACGTTATTTTTACTTATAAAACATAACAGCCTTTTGTAATTAAGTTTTTCTTCGGACAGTAGTATATTTAGGAGCTTAAAGAGGTTAACACGAGTTCTTTGTTGAACTCTTCACAACACACAACTACTTAAATCGAATATAAATATGAAATTGTGTGAGAAACTGATAGCTTCGTATGTCTACGATAATAATCGAAATAAATAATTATTTTGTGAAATAAGTTTTAATGAGTTTAATTTAGTAAAAAACATAATGAAAAATCCTTTTTGGAAATTTTTTTGTATGATGCATTAAATTCAAATTTAAAATGTGTGTGGAGCACTCTTGAATACATTGGAAATTAACGATCTTCTCGCCCATTATCAGATTTTAATAAGTTTAATGTGCTTAGAGTACTAGAAATAAATTAATAATAATACTTTTTGGTATTTTATGTCAAAAGAATTTATAATTTAAATCACACGTTTCATGTTTTGAAATATTAGACAATTTGGTCAATCCTAGTACTTTTTTCTTTCTATTAAATTCAATTATACGTGTCGAATAATGCATTGCATTCATTATTGCCAATGTTGACCAAAGTGTACTGAAATGTGTTAAAAGGTGAAATAAGGTTTGAGCACTATGAATCTTCCTTATTTACCACTCAAAAATAAGATACCTTAATATACTCAATATTTCTAATTATATATGTAAATTCTATAGTATTTATTGAAATTTCAATATAACTTTGAATTGAATTTAAATTGCAAGGATGAATAAATCTGTTGATTAATAAGGCTTGCTACAAACACATTGGATTAGAAATAGGTTAGAATTGATGTGGGATAATGAGGACTAGTGTATGGGTTTTGGGCTCTCACACTATTGGATCTCGATGATAAAGCCACGAATAAAAAATGCATTAGATCGTCTACCGTTGAAAAAGAATGGATTTAGTTTCTCGGTAAAAACACTAAATTTTCGTACTAAAGTTCCATAATTTGGCGCTAACATTGATAATTGACTTGTATATTGCTAAGTACAATATTGGCCACGGTAATTGGCCTGAAAATTGTTGTTGTCCCCTATAATTTTTTAATAATTTTGTTTAAATGAAGTGATTTATTTTAAAATTTATTTTGAAACATTGCCTCGTAGGATATTTGTTTTGTATATTACCCACCACCCCCTCTAATTTTAAAATTTTTCTTATTAATAAATAAATAATTATTTTTATTTTTGAATTTCCTATTGTGTTGTTAGTGCTTAAAACTAGGTCAGAATATATGCTACTAATGAATTATAATTTCCAATGTAAGTTTGGATTTCTCTGTAAACATATATCAATATCATCTAATTTGTATATTTTTATTATTTTATCGATTAACAAAATCATTTTTGTAGTTTGACATGGTTATTAGTTGTTTATCTAAACAATGCGTACCTTCGAAAATTGATTTCCACCAAGGTTCAAATAATTTGCCCCAAATCTACGATGGAATTGATCCGATCTCAGTTCGTGGACTTAGTAGCATTTATATATTACATATCATTAAGTCTATGATTACTCAACACAAAACTGTCTTTATTAAATTTATTCGAACAATAAAAATCTGGACCTCTAAACGTCAAATAGATTCTTATATTTTTGGATTTCCTTCAGCCATTGCTTGGGTAATCATGGCTCTTTACATATATAGGCAAACAGTAAATCAGGTGATTTAATTGTTTTATTAATTCCATGAAAATTTTTATATAATATTAAAAAAAATTATGTATAAATTACTACATTAAATATTATAAGGACTCGTTTTGTGTTTCACCTCTGATTTCTTTATAAGTGACTTAATATTTTCTACAAAATTTGACTATGAATCAGATTTATTTAAAGTATTCACGAATTTTGTAGAAAATACATTAAATGTGTTTATTCTAATCGTAAATCAAATGAAACTCTAGCAATTCGGGTCATAAACAATAATGGTTGCACATGAGTCTATCTTAAATTAATAATAATACTTGCATTTTTATTCATGTAAAATTCCAGATTAAATATCGAGCATATTTGTCAGAATTTGTAAAAATCTCGGGATACCTTACCTAAAGATTTCATTAATCCTTTTATTTACTGCCGTAAATATAACAATGTTTGGAAAGGAAAAAATCTTTTGCTGAAACTCCATATAATGCTAAACTCATACTAGATTTTTTACCCGACCTTTCCCGGGATCGATTCAAACTCATATCTTTCTTGTTACCACAATAACATATTTTAAAATGCCAATTACTAAAAAGGCTAAGAACTGCTGAAAATTGCATCTCTGAAACTGTTTAAAAAATAATACACTTAGAAACTAGTAGATGACGTATGTATAATTGAGGTGTCAGATAATCCAAGAGCAAAAATACCCTTGGATGGCTTGCAATTTTGCATTTTCCCAATGCGCTCCTGAGCCTGAAATCAACCTATAGACAAATTCTGGCTACGCCTCTAAAGTGCACTCGCGAAATCAGCTTTATCAATATTTCAACTTTAGATTTTTAATGGCGGTCAATTAATCACTAATTAACTAAAACACTATTTGTTAGTCATTTTATTTTACGACGAAACAATAAATAAATTGTTTTTTTGGAATTGAACTCATAATTGCTCATATTTCCCAAAAGGATAATTACATCTCACAAATTGAAGAGAACTTTTAGTAAGAAAAACAATTCTTAGAGCCAATAGAATAATTATTGAAATGCTACACAGTTGAATGGAAATATTAATTCAAAATATATTAAATTTTCATTTGATACATGAATTTTCCAATATTTTAAATGTTATAAAAAATGAATAGATTATTTTATTGGACTATGAAAATATATTAATGGATATTATTTAACTTTTATCACCCTGATCATTTAATTCATTTTACAGTTCATATTTCAAATTTTGTCATAACTATTTGGTTCATTACCTTTTAAAAGATTTAATATTATTTTATTGCTTAACCCTATAGTACAGTCGTCTACTTTATTGACAAGTTCCAGGTCGATGATTTAATGAGTTTTAATGAATTTTTAATGAGTGGAAATTTTATTTTGTAATTACATCTTACTAATCATAATATTAAATATGAGATTGAATTTTTTATTTGATTAAACAGGTGGTAGGGGGGAACCTATAACATGCGGGTCATCCAGTGACCTACTGGGAAAATTTTATTGACCCAATAAGCAATCTCAAATCTTACAGGAATATGGAACAGCATCAATGAAGTCATTCAAATGATTAAACGTTTTTAATTAAATACAGGTGCACGTGTGTTTACTTTTCTACTTACATTTTATGATTTCTTTCAAGTTGTAAAAATAGATTTGATGATATTAAATTTGTAATTCTCTATTTAAAGTATATTGGATTTTAATTTTATGCGCTTTGAGATAATATATAATCTAAAATAGAAGTGCCAACAATTTTGTGAAAAAAATTGAAAAATAACACGCATGTAAAAAACGTTGCAACCGCTGTAATATCTGTAAAGCATTCTATCACTCATTCGAAGTTTCTTAAATCTCTACTTGAAAAATGAAATTTGCGAAAAACATAATGAACTTAGCTTTCCGATTTCTTTGTCGGACATAAAGAATACTTCATAACTTTCTGCATTTTTGTTACTTTTGTTTTAAATTGATCGATAAGTAGAATATTATTTTATTCATCCAAACATTCTTGATTTTATGATAACACGTATAGAACATTAAATCTCCATCAGTTAACACTTTGAAAGTATAAAATACAGTAGTCTGTGATTTTCTTTATAAAAATTTTATATTCGCCTGTCGAAAAATATTCAGAGATTATTGTAAATGATTTATTGCTTTATAAAGGATTATGGATGACTTTTATTACGTTTTCGGGTGTAATTTAAAATTATTGACTTGAAAATAATTTTTAATGTTGAAGCTTTAATAAATTTTAACATTTTAAATTAAGATCTATGTTTATATCGAAGGTTGGAATAATATTAGATAAATCCCTTTTTTCCATCGTATAAACTTTATTAATTTCTTTACAAATTTTATTAATTTAAATATTACATAGTTCCTAGTTTCAACATATTTTTAAATAAATGATTAATACGGTACAAATTCATGAAATCAAGAGTAATAGTTTATTTTTAATTATCTTAGGGTTTTTAAAAAGTTAAAAAACGTAAATGACAATTTAGTTATGAAAAATTTAATACACTTGGAAAATCTTCATTTATAAAACAAAAGAAAAAATAAAATTCCAAAAGATGTTAAACTATTTAAATAATTTTTTTTTATAGATTTCTGTGGGTTGTGTGTGAAGTTAGAACCATTTTTGGGTGGATAACCATATAATAATTTTCTATGAATGAAGATTCTAGTTACAAAATTTGTCTAAAATAAACAAATAGTTAACAAAATAACAATCTTGCGGCTTCACCTCTATGTTAGAAGAACTTATTTCTGCCATAGTACTTATTATTATAACATTAATAATCAATCATTCTTGTATCAAAGAATCATAAATATTGAGTTACTAGGGGATTGCCCGTCCTCGGACAGATATAACTGTAAATAAAATAATTATTAACTTCAAATTCATAGAAATACAAATTTAGGAATTTACCTATAACCAGTTTAAAATTGAACTGTCTTCAAACTTTCCAATTTTTATGGAATTTCCCTTTTTAATATTTTTATCTCAACTGGTTATCAGTCGACATAGGTTGAAACAACTCGACAGTTTATAATCTGCGAAGCAATTAGTTTTGTAAACCTTTTTATTATTTTATTGAAACAGGTCAAAAGAAAAATATATTACTCTATTATCGAAACATTTCTTTGCGATTTGTATGAATTTTCTAGATAGAAACAATTCGATTTTTCAAAATCTTTTAATATTGGCGTTTGAAGTATATATATGGGAAGAGGTATACCTGGAAATAACAATAATGATCATGCTTTATATCAGTTTTATTGAAGAACTGGCTAAAATAAATTAGACGTTGAAATCTAAAATACACCTACAATTTACCTAAAGCACAAGATTTTCATAAAACACCCACCTAATTTTACCCATATAATAAACCAAAATATGGCTACAGACTTCCTATTTTAATGCTATTTCAAACGGTCTGGAAGATAAACCCAAAAATCTATAGCGTTCCAGAGTCAGCCAGTCAGTCAGTGATGAGCATAAATAAATATATATATATATATATATATATATATATATATATATATATACACTACTGGTTTCATTCTATAGCGTTTTCGTAGTGTGTGTTGACGTGACACACTACACGCATAAAATAATTTTTTAGTAATACACTAAGTCCATCTGGATAACTATGTATTGCATACTGCTTTCAAATATAATTTGCATGTAATTAAGATGAAAATACTGAGCATAAGTTTATTACCCTCTGAAAAATAGTCCCACAGACTAAATCCTTCGTGTAAAATAATCTTCATCAATTAGGATTAATACTCGAAAATTAATACTCCTGAAGAATATCAATTACAAAAAATATTTTATTTTGGAAACTGATTATCATTATCATACACAAATCATTCACTCTTAAACATGAAAATATAAAATATTTTTTAATTATCCATGAATAAATATAATTTTCAGAGTTTTATGCAACATTTGATCCTTGAGATCTAATATGATTTTCTACTAGTTTGAGGGTCGCTGCCAGCCAGAGCTTGTATACTGCAAAGAAATCTAAAACAATTGAATAATTACCGTCTACATTGAGCTGAATTCTTTGTGCCATCCTTTATTTGAGTTCTTTGTATATCGAAGTTCATATAGTGATCATTGATAAATATTTCACAAATAATTTCACGAAAGCAGGTAGATGACATCCTTTTCGCTGTTATCGAAAATTATCCTGATACCAGAAATATTTCTAGCAGCACTATTCATGCACATTTCCAATTTTCTAAAAACAACTAACAAAAAACCAGCTGAGATAGTTTTTTGTTAAAAGATCTCCCAAGAGTATGAGTTTCAGAAAATTTAGTATTCGTGATTGTGAGAATAATATTTTAAATTAAATAAATTTAAAAATTAAAATTAAAAATATAAACTAATTAATGAAATTATTTGTGGAATTTTGAAAATCTCCTTAGAAAGATTTTGTTCATCTAACGTTAATTAACGTTGTTGCTTTAAAGAATAAATATTTTAGTTTTGTGAATTATTTAGAATTATTTATTATGGACATTTTAAGCATTAGGAGTACCGATATAAACGGTAACTTTAATAGTTATAAAAAAATACTCGGCTTAACAATAATGATAAATATAAAAGGTACTAATGAAATAAGCCTTTAAATAAATATGGAAAACAGAAAGACCTTAACAAGGAAAAATTTTTGAAAAAGTGAGAAATAATTTAAAAATTATTTTTGAAAATTGGAACTTTGCTAAATATTTAAGATTATAAAAATATTTAATTTAAATAAAATTTATTTAGAATTTCATTTATCTTTAATTCGGTTGTTGAGCAATGTTTTCCTTTATAACATAAATACGCTCTGATATTTAGTCGACATGAACATAAATGAAATTTTAAAGGTAAAAGGATTAAATGCGAATAAAAGATAAATGATCTTATTGATAAATTTTATTTAACTTTAATTTTTGCAGTAAAATATTAAAAAATTTGTAATGTCTTAAACCAGCAGATTATCGGTACTTTCAATATTTTAAGTCTGTTTTCAAGAATTTACTAAAGATGAAAATAATTTTATTCATTGTCTGATTATGACTAATGCAATTAATTTTCACTTAAATGATATTTCTATTGTGCTGATCTTGTGGTTTTGGGGTACCGAGAATCTGAGGTGTAGAAAGGATAATCGAACTTTATTTGATCAATTGAAAATAGTAATGTAGTAACACAGATGATAGAAAATGAAGCCACCACTCTAAAATTTCCACAACACCAAAGCATATATGGGGAATTTTAATTTTTTCTATGGTGATACGCTAAGGGCGTGTATACATTAACAAGTTGCAAAGACAATATTCGTTTGTTGCTGTAATCTATAATAATGATTGTTGTACTAGAGCCCATTGTTGCGAATCCTAAAATTGAAATATATTTATGAGTTTTTTCAATGTATAATTCGTGAAATCAATTATATATATTTATAAAATCTTATGAAAAAACATCTGTAAATTCTTGGGGGACGGTTCGTACAATGAAATTGATTCCAATACAATTTCAAAAACATCTTTGCGAATTAGGATTTCGTAAAACGTGAGAAAAAACTTTATCAGACCAATTTTTATTAGACCAATATACTAATAAAATAGTATCATTATAGTATCATTATACACCTTAAAGTTTTAATTGATTTACAATAATTTTTTTCCAACAGTCAATAGTGTTCATTACACTTGCTTCAATGTTTTTTAACCAACTGGTTATTAATAATGAATTATCGATAAACTTTAAAATCGAATTAGATGGTCATTTTGGCAGTGCTTCGTCAAAACTTATAATTAGATGAATTTTGCCATTGGTCGAATACACAAATTTGACTGTGTTTTAAATTTTCCATTTAATTTATTAAATCATCCTTAAATTTTTTCAAGTTCTAAGTTTTTAAAATTCTGATTATTACTATTACTATTTAATTTTGATAGATTATTTTACAAAAATTGAATTTAATTTCGATTGCAGACTAATAAAAAAATAACAGTTTTTGATTTGATCAAACGATTTTTCGCCACGTTCAGAGTTTGGAAATGGCCTGAACCAGTTGAAATCAAACAGAAAAGTGTGGAAGTATGTTCAAAATTTTTTGCATTATTTTTCTATGTTAATATTCGTTTTTAAAACTTATTTTTGCAACGTATTTTCTTCACAATTAACTTGTAGATAAGCGATAAAATCAATAAAGGTTAAATTTAATCGAAATTTTGTTAATCTATATATGTTACCTATGAATGATTTTTTGAAGAAATATAAATAATGTCTCTCAAAATTTTATATGAATATTATTACAAACAATTAGGATCAGCTAAAAAATCGCCACTAAATTTTTTGCGATTTTTTTATTTGTCAATTATTTCAATAATACTGAAATAGTAGCATAATAAATAAATAAATTTAACAATATATTTTTTTTTAGTTCCAATATTTTTTCATGCAAACACATTTATAAGCTTTAATATCGATATATATTATAAGGACTTTTTTTGTTTTTCACCTCTGATTTCTATATATGTGACATATATATTATTGCTTAAAAAAATATTATTTTATTATCTACCTTATTTGTTTTGTATTGTTTTTATTTGAAAACCAAGATAAATGTTACAGGAAAATGAGTAAAGTTTAATTATAACATTTTACATTTATAAAGACATTTTGTTGAATAACCTTTGTTTGAGGTAATTGTTGTCTTATACTTTCTAATTAAATTTTAAAGGTTTTCGATACGTGCATCTTGAAGAAATTTAATTGATGTGGATATTGTTTATATTTTATTACTAGCGAATTCATTGATGTTTTCTATAAATATTATTATTTGTATTTTTTGATAGAAGTATTTGGAATTTGGCATATTTCTTCGGTATTGTTTTAGTCTTTTTCAAAACTTTCCAGTTATGGCTATGCTTTGAGTGTTGTAAAACGGTAAATAACGAGATCTCACTGATTGCAGGTCGGGTTTGAGTGTAACAGTTTCTTTTTAGTAGTGCTATTTTTGTTGATCACACCTCAGTAAGGAGTACGTAAAATAATCGTGAACTCTGATATTGCTTAGGTTAGAAATACGTATTTATTGGACTGACATTTTTCAAAAATTCTAATTGCAGTATCACATTGATATTATATCAAACATAAATTATAACGTTTTATCCAAATTGATCTTGTTGAACGATTAGCTGAGCTTATTCATCTCTGAAAATCCACTTTTCTTCTGTTTGCAAAATGCCAAAATTCACGTTCTTCGCTATCAGTTACAATTACTTCACAAAATGTTCGTCAAGCGGATGAATGCTTGATAAATTTCCTAGCGCCTTTGGAATTTTTTATCATTCAATTCTATTTTGTCCACAAATCAAGGCTGATGCTAACGACAATTGATTGATCAAGAGGCATTGACAGCGCACTGTAAGTGTATCAGCATATAATTACTTATAGTTTCGACTTTATTTTACAATTTTCGCAAAAATTTATGTAGTCTATATTTTTTATCTTAATGATTCAAACAAATGTTAATCTATCCAAGTGTTCGATTTTTTATAAGATTTATTTTTTAATATTAAAGGTTTTCTCAGCGCACCTTAATGAATGAAAATTGGTGTAAGTATACATTGATTGAAGCTTAGATTTTAGTGCAACATACATTTATTATTAATATTTCTTTGAATACATTTAATCCATTTTTCAATATTTTCTTAAAATTTTACCTTCGTAAAGATATTGTGCTTTTAATTGTTAAACGGACTCAAATAGATTTACATGTTAAAATTTCATGAGCCATTAATTCATTTTAATGTTCTGAAAAATTATATTCAATAAATTTCTGAAAATTTCCAAATAACCGTATTTTTATTGCAATTCAATACCGGATACTTTGTTTAGTCAAATTTTTAAAAATATTTCTTGGGGAAAATACTTTTTCATTTTATCACAAGCTATTTACGTTTAATTTCATTGCATCAATTTTTTATTAGTTTTTGGAAAAATGAGAAGATAAATATGCAATAATATTTCTTATAAACAATTCTATTTATATTTTACGTGTTTTAATTTTCTATTAATTGATTATCAATCCAATGGATAGGGCAACTGTAAAAATTAGATTTAAAATATGTTTTATTATTGTGTTAGTTTCAGCAATGTATTTTCAATTAATTTTGGACATGAATTTTATTCCGCTGTAAAATTTGTTCCCTGGAAATATTCTCACAGATTTCGAAATGGATTATTGAATTTTTGGTAATGTTTCAAATACATTTGATTTTTATGACCAGCTGTGCTTGAATTTATGTTTTTTATGTTTTCGATAAATAATTTTGTAACTAATTTTTAATTTATACCAACGTAATAGTCCGATTATACATGCTTGTATAAAATGTAGTACGTCATTCATTTCCACCTTCAACACTTGTTTGTAAATAGTTTTAAAACTTTAAAAAATTTTTAAAAAATTTTAAATCTACAGTATGGACATAAAAACTAACATACTGTTACACCAAAAAAATGATATATAAATTGTAAGTTATTTAATTATTAAGTATATTAATAATGTCAAATAACTGAATAAACAATTATTTAAATACAGTAGAACTTCGATTATCCGGATACTCGAAAATCTGAATTGTTCAAAATTAACAATAATTTTACGAATTTTCTGATTTGCACATGCGAATCGTGGCGTTTATATACGCGATGGAACTTTTTTTGTTCCAACATAGTCTTACCTGGCACAAGTGTCGGAAACCTTTTAATTTATTTTGCGTCGCGTTAAAAATATAATTTGACATATTTATAAATAATTTATATTCAAATTACTAATATTTAGCATCGAGGTATAAAAATATTGCACCAGGGTACGAAAATAGTTAAGAACGTGTCATCATTAGGGTGTGTACTAATGCAGCAGACAGATTCAGACCCCCACTAATTGTTATAGTGAAATCAAAAAACCTGAGATGCTTTAAAAATATTAGAAGTTCGCGATTGAATATAACCATAAGGAAAAAGTCTGGATGAATGATGGAAATTTTCAACAATGATACGAAAATCAATTCATTCCAGAAGTGAAAAATCTCTAAACTCCATAGGGAAAATAGAAAAAAACGTTATTATTACTAGGTACGCACCGTCCCACCTATCTATATAAAGTATATAAAGTTTAAACCAAATCGGTGAAATGTTTACGGTAAGATTTCTTCCACCCAATGCCACGTTAGTAATACGACCGATGGATCAGGGTGTGATAAAAACAGTAAAACGTTTATATAGAAAACAGATGTTTCGAAGATTATTGCTAATAGACAAAAATTATAAAGAAACTTCTCATAAGAAAATAACTTTAAAAGACTGATGGTGCATGGCAGCATAGAGTTGAAATTCTATAGATGTATTAACTTTGAGAAAATCACGGAACAAAATTATGAAAAGACTATTAGTAAATTCCGGTAACACAGTGGAAAGTGGTATAAGAGCACGAAATTTAATATGTGCTGAATTTGGCGAAGAATATATAACCGAGGGATTAAATTGCGGTGCGAACGATCCTGAATTCCAAAGTTTGAATGATGGGGAAATAATTAAAGATATATCTCTTTCAGATCAAAATGATCAAGAAGACGAAGAATTTTGTGAAGATAGAGATATTGGTCCTACATATTCTGAAACTTTTCAGTGTTTATATGTCACCATGAAGTGGTTTGGGACCCAAGAAGGACCCATCTAGCTTTAAGCAATATCGATAATTGAATTTCTTAAAAAAATAATTTAATATTGATACTGTATCTAAATCTAGACAAATATAAGTTATTCATTCACTATCAATTATGATTTTTTTGGATTATCGGATTTTTTCTTATCCAGACTACCTTCACTCCCAATTAATCCGGATAATCGGGGTTCTACTGAATACACACAACTCTGATTAATCAAGTAACTATTATAAATAATACTAGCTAATTAACCGGATTCGAAAACATGTATTTTGAATAAATGGATATATGTTGAATAAGCTGCTTTTAAAGATTACCTATAATAGACGAATTTGTGAATGGCAGTGGAATTACGTAATATTGCAATACTTGTCCAATGAACTCTAATTGAATGACGATAACGACATGAATATTTGATTCACATTACAAGCCTAATTATACACTTAATTTAACACATGTTTATTTGGTAGTGGCCATCTGGAGGCCATAAACCTAATTTATGCCATTTAGGGTTTTATTTATTTTTAAAACAATATTTCAAATTTAGAGAGAGCGAGAATATCGTTATCAATGATGTTAGTTAATAATTAATTAAATGCTAGCAGTAATTCAAATTTTAGAAATTGTTTAATAAATGATTCAATCTCTATATTTCTATTACACTGTTTATTACTCATCGCAATAAAATCTATTGTTTACTTTTATTATATTTATAAAATAATTGTCATCTAAAATATTATTCTTGAATATAAGCTAAATAAATAAAAACAAAAATCGGCAAATATCTCTTTCAATTTGTTTTATTAATATCAAGTTTTAAAGAAATTTTAATTGTCTTTTAAGTTCCAAATTTTCTCAATAAATATTTAGGGAAATGAATTTATTCTTATGGAAAATACCATCGACTTCTATCTATCTGGTTATTATCACAAGAAAATAATTTAATATCGAAACTAATTTCAAATATTTTTATAATAATATTTTATAAAAATTTTGATAGTGTTAATATCTGATTAAATGAAATAAGTCCGTTTGCGCGTGAGTTGCAGTGCCATTTTTAGAATTATAATTTACTAGACACTTCAAGACCCGTGTATAGGTCGAGGGTATAAATTATGTAAATTCAAAAAATAAAATAATTCTTATAAACTTTTTTGCAGTTTAATGAAAACATCGAATGACATGTAAACTTTTATGGTTGTCATTCCATAAAATTGGATGACAAATATCAGCTTTATGTGCATAATATCATCTACTGCATGTAGAAAATCAATTTGAGAATATCATTTAAAATGATAACATATTTATTTTATTGCATTTCAATAAAACTAAAGTTAATTTTTAAAAAATAACATTTAATCTAATTTATCTAGTTTAATCTAGTTTACTAATATTCCGATTTATATGTCATGTTTTATGTAGATACAAATTAATGGCAGTTAATTTTATTCGAATTTTATAAACGAAATAAATTGTCTTTTTTGATTTCTTTTCATTTAAAATTTTATCTATCATCATTTGGTTAAAACAACTTTTTTTACAAGTGATTGAAAAGGTAGTTCCGAAAAATGGTTTTCAGTACAAAAATTCGACTTATAAGCTATGCAATAGGCTAGACAATGCAATAATAGCCTTCCCTGTATTTAAAATTTTGACAGTTTATATATAAACTTCCAAATATTCTATTATAGTGATTTGTTTAATTTATTATTATTAGGACATTTTAATAGAATTTGCCTTATTTTTAAATTCTTTATATTAACTTCGCCGTCGTTGAATGAATGTGGAAAGACAAGCTTGCGAGAGCTAATTAACTTACTTCTAGCCATTCGATCAAGCTTAAACTTGGTGAATAGGCTAATTGTCTATGACAATGCATTATACTAAATTTTGGTGCTACATTCACTCACTAACACGGTGAAGAGATTTTCTGCGAACTCTTGCACAGAATGAGAGATTCAAGTTCAAATCAAAGTTAATAGTAGCAACTTAAAACAGAAAAAAACATTGATTGTAAAGAGATCAAACTTACAAAATTTATTGGTTTAATTTTATTTGAAGTAATGCAATGTGACGAAAAAATTCCAATGATTAATGAATTGTCTATTTTCTTTCGTAGCTTTTCTTTTTATTGAACTCATTTTGAAATTTTTGAAGTAAACAATTTATGAATATTTTATGGATATTGACAAATATCAATTCATTCGGTTAATATGAAAAATAAAATAGAATTAATTTTGTTCTAATCATAAATTTCATACAGTATATGTATAAAAGACATTAGAAATAATTTCGAACAATGCCAACTTTTCACGGGAAACATTTACTTATCTTTACTGAGTCAAACATTTATATTTCATTTATTAATCAAGAATATTATTTTTATTTCATAGATAAAAAATAAATTTACTTTACCATTTGTATCTACTACATACATTTTTGCCAGTAAATTCTAAATACGTGGTACTCGTATTAAGTCTAAGCAAGAAATAATGAGTAGAAGTTAATGATATTTTATATTTAATATATTATGTATATATAGGTTAATAATATAACATTTGTTTTAATATTTCATTGTTTGTATTGTTTCAGCTCACGTATATTCAAAATTTCGTCAAAATTGCTATGAATCCAGTCGAGTATCGCAGCGTCATAAAGTTCTTGGTCGTACGCCAAACTGAGAGCTCCGAAATTTTCAGTCAACTCTCAGCAACTTACGGAACAACTGCGCCTTCCAAAACGACAGTCTGCCACTGGATTGCTCAGTATCGTGGGGGACGACAAAGTGTTTTCGACGACGAAAGACCTGGACGACCCGTGGAAATTGACCATGAAAATATCGCAAAACGTTGCGAGATCATCGTTAGGGATGAGCGGCGGATCACCCTGAAGGAGCTGCAACGTAGACTAAATATCAGTGATGGAAAAGTACGAGAAATATTGAAAGACCTTGGCATCCGGATGCTGGCATCACGTTTTGTCCCTCGATTTCTGTCCGGTGAGATGTGCCAGGCTCGTCTGGAGTGTTGTCAGCAATGCCTGTCTCTGAACGATCAACATGGATCTCGCTTCTTGGATAACATCGCTACTGTGGATGAGACACCCCTCAGTCTTTACCTCCCAAAAAGCAAGAGGGGATCCTCTAAATGGCGATTCCCTGATGAAAGCACCACGAAAAATACGTGCTGTAACGTCCCATCGGCGTTGTCTCATGTTAACCATCTTTTGGGACAGCCGTGGTGTCATAAAAGTCGACTTCACTGAGAAAGGTGTGACAACCAACAGTGCGTACTATGCCGACTTGATTGCTGAAACCCGAAGACTTCGACGCAACCCAGAGGCTCTCCACTGTGGCTGTTGCAGGATAATGCACCAGTTCACAAAAGTGCTGTTTCCAAGCAGGCCATCGACGATGCCGGTTTCTCGATCGTGCCTCACCCGCCATACAGTCTCGACCTGGCGCTGTCGAATTTTTGGATGTTCAGACATATGAAGAAGACGATGCGAGGCAAGATCTTTGAAACCCCCGACAGTCTCAAGGACAGCGTCGTGAAATTCCTCTCCGAATGTGACTAAAATTTCTTTAAAACGGCATTTTTGGAACTGCTGAAGCGCTGGACGAGGTGTGTGAACAACAATGGGTCTTACATTGAGAAATGAGGGTATACATGTTGCTTATTTGTTGTGCGAAATATGAAGTTTCTGTGACTTACCTTTCATAGTTAGTCCGGGGACTTAATGCGCGTACCACGTAAATAACACAGATGAAGAAATTTATTTGCCTTTCGTTTGTGTCATTCAAGTTGAAAAAGTTGATATTCAGGCAATCGCAATTAATATTATAACTTTACGATGGTTTTCGGATGGATGCCTGTAACATACTGCTAAATTTTTCCGGACGATTAAAATACACATTAAATAAGAATGATAATAGCATAAAAACAGAACTGACTTCCTTTGTTTACGCAATTAAATTTTTATATGAATTATAACTGAATGCACTTCAAAGCCGTTTGATAAATTAGCTTATTTCCATCAAATATATTTCTGCAATTGACACATAAATTAATTTTTTTAATAAGCAAGCATGGCTGATCATCAAAAACATAATCTCGCAGATAAATTTAAAAATTCTTCATGGGTTGCATATTTTGCATATTTGTGCGACATTTTTGAGCATATAAACGTGTTGAACAAAGAATTGCAAGGGAAAAATATAAATGTTATTTCATTCAGAGAAAAGCCATCAACTTTCGCTGCAAAATTTCTGTTTAGGAAACAAGCAGAATACAACAAGATAGCTTCTTTTTCAAAGTTAACTTTGTTTGTGGAAGATTGTGACAATATTACTTTTTGTGATATCAGAGATCGCTTTACTCATTACTTTCCAGATTTAGAGATACATACTGTCAATTGGGTTATTGAACCTTTTAAGTGGGAAGTATCTAACTTACCAGAAAAGCCTCAAGGCTAGGCAAAAGCACTTGTTGAACTTCGATGTAATTATGAAACTTTCAATCAATTTGACAACAAGAGATCTGTAATCCTTTTGGATATCAGAAACAGCAAAGGATTTTGAAATTGTACACGAGGACCCCATGAAAATGTTTCTGCCAATTTCAACGATATACCTAAACTTTATACCATTTACAAACTCAATCTGTTATAAGCAGAAAAACGTATACAGAACTAGGCGCATTCATAAAAACTTATTAGTAGCATGCAGTTAGAATTACAGGACTAATTCGAAACGTGATTAAAATGAGTACGTAATTTTGAGTTAATTGTGCGTTGATGTACTTTCTCTATTGTCACAAAAAATATCATGTGACTGATGTACAAACTATCTGTTTATAGCAAATTCAATTTGGAAATGGCTTAAATTGAAAACTTTTTCATTTAATATATATTTAAACAAGTCAATACTAGTATTACTTACTTTCAAATTTTTGTGAAATTTTAGGTTTAAAATATTTTTCAATTCAGTCTTTCAGTTGTGAGCGTCATCTTATGCCAATAATTTCTCTTGTGTATCCATATAAAAATACAGCATTTACTGTACGACAATCTTCTCTAGCAGTTATTATGGATGAGTTTAGAAGAGGTAATATTTTTGATGCTTATTTTAGTGATATTATTAATATTTTTCTCAGAAATTCAATTCATCTTAAGTTTTACCAATTTTAATAAGAATAGTTATTGAAAATTTTATAACGGTTTTAAGAAACAATGAATTCCGCAAATATTTTTAAATAAGTTTTAATAGTAATGGGAATAAATAATTTAACACAACAGGTTGACTCAAATTAAATAGGTAAATAATATAATATAACAAAGGTGTGTTCTAAATAAACAAATTCTTTTATAAAACTTTTATTTATTCTTGCCCAATGATCGATTTAATTAAAATGCGCTAAAAGACTTCTGAGACCCATATTTCACTTCACGTAATTCACATATGAAACTATAATATGTACAAGTGAAATTACGGGTAAACAAGGTACGAAATATCTAATTCTAAATATCTAACATACGAAAAAGTATTTAGTTTAAATTAGTAGGCGATGCTTCACAAGAGATTTGGCGCTACTCAAATAAGTTTTGGGAATTCTCCTCTTTGGAATATCTGATTTTAATTAGCATCCTAGTTTATTTATTTTCCTTTTAAATCAGTTTCTCTGAACTTTTAAACCTGGTGTTAGTCACCAAAGTGGAGTACCTGCTAATTGAAACCTGCTGCATTTATACTGTTTAATTTTCAGTAAATTCAACCTTTTCCGCATGCTGTACCATATGAGGTACATATTTTTTCTATATTTTTTGTCTTAATCAATAATACGTATTTATCAAATTACAGTCAATATCATATTTGGCACTGTTAGATATTTTAAAAAAATTTCATAACATTTTTTAAACCAAGCACTAAATATTATAAAATATTATAATTATAGTATTTTAATATTACTGTATTTTTTAATATTAATTATTTTATTTCAATATTTATTTTATTATTTATAATTATGAATTTTGGTAATTAAATATTACTTTTTAGTGATACTATTTTAATACTATCACTATCTTAATAGTAACATTAAAATTTTTTTTCATGTCGAAAAGCTTATTTATGCTGCAAGTTTTGTGAATTGTAGAAAACATTTGAATTAAACGGATTTAGTCAAATGGAAATTATTGATCAAGAAGATGAATTGTATGTCGTTGATGAATAAAAATATTAAATTTAATATAATTTTTTAAATACAAAACCTCTAAATAGTATTACTATTTTTAAATATTTTCAGTAATTTTATTTACATAAAATCATGTCTAGAACATTGGGTTTGAGGTGGCAGAAAATACACATCAAGAGCAAGTATTACAGTTAATACGTAGTAATTATAAGGTTTCTCCACATCATGTATCAGTAAATTTACAATAGATAAATATTCAGTAAATATACAATAAATATACAATTATTATAAATGTACACAGCTAAAATTATAACATATTTCTATTTAGATTGCTAATTCCGTTCGAAGTGTTCACTGAGTTAGGATAAATTTACTAAATTAGTGGGGTTATTAATTATTATTCACTCAGAAAATTGGTATCTATTTTTGGGTATAGTTTGGCAGTGCCTAATATTATACTAGTTCTTCCATTATACAATAAAACCCAAAACGATTAATTCTTTTCACCGTGGATTATTTATATTTAATGTTTATCTTCAAACTATGTATTTTAAAATCTATTTAAGACTAGTTTTTCTTACACATTCTATTTCAATTCAAAATTCTTCATCTTTTTTAATTTCCCGTCATTTCTTTTTGTCAGATTGTTCAATATTTTTTTATAATTAACGAATTTTGTGAATTTATATTTTCAATAAAGGCAGGAGAAAATTCTTGATCGATAATCTAACAACTATTATTAAACTTTATCAATAAAATTTTAATTAACTTAATTTGATCTAATAAAAATAATTTAATGATTTTTTATAATTTAATTTTTATTGGTAAAATAATTATTAATTCTTTTCCAAATTTTTCCAACTTTTTCCAACTTTTTCAAACTCAAAAAACAACAAACAATTGCAATATAATAAATAGTTACAATATTTTCGTTGTCATATTTTAAATGTTATTTGTTATAATTACTGCGGTCAATGAGAGTTAGCTAATTCACTATTTGTGTTAGCAACCTACGGTCTTGCTATTTTCCACTATTGTCTGATTAACTTTCTCAATTTATCTTAGTTAAGATAATAAATAATTCTAAAAGCCTTTCATTTTACTTAATAAATTTTGTTATCTGACGTTCTATTCAATTTTGATTTAATTATATGTTAAATTATAAAACAATATTTGGATAGTCACTGTGATAACTAAATTTCATATTAAATTTTAATAAATATCATTTTATTAAATGCTTTAAATAATAATTTTGTTAAAAGCAATTTTTTACATTTTTTGATTTTATTGATCAAATTTTATTAATGAGCATGATTTTTTGCTCTTCTTTTTTGGGGAAAGGAATCGTAATTGTTTAAAATTTTATCTCTTTCTATGTCTGAAAACTTCATATTTATTATAAGAAACAAGATCATAATAAAATCTAATAAACTATAACTTAAACATCAAAATATAATAGTAATATCGATGAAAAATATTTGTTAAGCTTAAGTTTAAATAATAATATATTAAACTTAAAGTTTAAATATTAACATAAAATATTAACACTAAAAAATGCCGCAATCACATTACATTCTATAACTGTAAATAATGGAAATTCTAAATTATATAATATGTATGTGTATGTTGAATTTGTATGACTGAAAATATGTAATATATGTCTGAATGTTAAAGGTGTGGTTTACGTATGCATGTGTGTATCATGACCAAGATACTTGCAATATAATATTTTCCTACTGTGAGTTACTCACTTGCTTTTAGATAATAAATATTATGTTTCCAAAGTCTTCCAACAACCTTTTTATTAAATAGTATTCCTCCACATTTTCAGGATTGATACATCTATCAATATATAATGCATAAATACCTCGGGAAAACCAACTAGGACCAAATCATAGTTATGACTATAAAGAGAAAAGCTTTGTTGGTATTGATTTCTAGTACGAATACATACAATGAAAGCATGGCTTATCTATCTTTGATTTTTTAATTAGAAATTTAAATATTAGAAATATTAGAAAAACTAATCTTTTAAAAAATTTATTAAAGAGAATTTTTGTAAAACACACTAATAATAATAACAATAAATAATTTATAATAATTTAGTCATCTATTGAAATTTTTAGTTTTGTAAAGTGACTATTTTTAATTTTTGTACTTATTTTCAAGTTTTCGAATTATTTTATTATTTTCATTGTAAAAGTCATTATTTTTGTTTATGAATTTTTATCAAAATCTCATATATCATTAAGCGATAATTTTATTAAAAGAATTCTTAATTCTGTCACCTGAGAAAATTGGATGTATATTTAGCTGGAAATATATTTATATCCTAAATATCACTTCGACTCATATAAGTTTCAATAGACGTAATTTGAAATTTTTATTGAATTTCCCCAATCTTAATATCAGTGAAAATCAAATGAAAAATGATTGGCTCGTGTCAAATTTCATTTGGGAATCAGTCGCCTCAATCTTTTCTGCTAAATAATTATGTCCAAACCTCTACTTTGTAGATGTAATCTTTGTCATTTGAAGTGTAAAGATTGATTAATGGCTATCGAATGCAGATTTTATTGAAAAATTATTCATATGAATTATTTTTGTTAAATCAAATGTTGTTTTAAATTTTGTCTTATTGATATTCAAAATAATTCAAAGTTTATAATTATAAAAGTTCAATAAATAATTTTTCAACTTCCCGGTTTGACGATCTCTTAATCGGATTTAGAAATCTATGTTATAACTTTGTCGTAATTTCGTTGCCATTACATGTTCCTAAGGCTTTAAAATAAGACTCATTGGTTTCAAATACAGACACAGCAGTATTAATTTTAATTATAAAAACATAAATTTGACTGTTTATTTTTATATTTAAAATATGTTTAAAAGATTAACTTTTGATGTAACATAAAGATGAAACCGATATAGATATTAGAAAACTCCAATCGAATAAGCCTTTTTCGACGCATTCACTATCATAATCAGGTGGAATTAAAAAACTATTTGTATATTAATGATTTATTTGATCAAAATATTTCAGATTATTTATCAATTTAAATTTTTATAAAAATATACTTTATAATAACAAATAAATTTTTATTTTAAAAACACTTAATATTATTTTTATATTTAAATATAATATATTTTTTACTAAATTTAAATATTTTTTATTACTTCGATAAATCTATTTTACACATAGGATATCAATATGTCCTTTCAAATATGGCAGGTCAAATACAAACTCAACATTATGTTTACTAATATTAAATAATTCCTTCAGTTGATAGTGATCAAGAATTTGAGAACGGAGATGAGTAGTCATTCCTAGATATGCGGCATTTCACCCATGACAGATATATTCATAACACGATCTAATCAAGATTTAAATTCACGAATAAACACAAAAACAAGCTTACAATGTAAAAAACATCTAAAAACAAACCTCACAAAGCCAATTCAACCGTTAATTGTTTTTTATTCATAGAATTACTCTTTTCTCTAATTCCTAGATATATTTTAATACAGGAACAGGCGAAGTATAAATAATCTGAAATATTAGTTTTTTGTTTCTGTTAATACATTGAATCTGTCGAAACACATGTTAAACGTTTTGTACGATTGGCGTTTTCTAATAACTTTTGATATTTAATATATTACTTTTTTATATTTTTGGATTTTAAAATTTAACAATTTTTCATTTATAGCCTGTGACATAATTCACAACCATGAAGAATATAATAAAAAATGGGAAAAGTTGTTTCAAGAAATCGACATTGCTATTGAATACAGGTAATTCATTTGGAATTTTATTTCCGATATTTTATTAATTTTACACAGCTTAACTTAGTTATGGTAAATTGGATTAGGGTAGAGATTGAATGCTCTAGTTATTTGATGAATGCGTTGCATCGTAAATTATATGTATCCAAGACCACCCATTTTTATGAATGCAAATTATTTATCGGTATTTAAAATCAAATGTGTCATGCAATTTGTACATAAAAATTATTCACCGTTATTTTCAATTATTTTTTTTCAATATAATCTGATTGAGTTGAATACTTTGGTTTAACCCTTTCAAGCATGGTGATATATTTATTTATTTATATATATATATATATATATATATATATATATATATATATATATATATATATATATATATATATATATATATATATATATATATATATATAATTGTATTTTTTTCTAGCGGCCTTGTGGTATATTACGACGTACCATGCTTTTAATGTAATACTACTGATGTCACCTAGCGATTTCTACAATAACTTGGCTATGGTAGCGGTTTGCATATATTAGAAGACTTTGGCGACATAATATTTATTATCTAAAACAAGTGATTGTAATTATCTTGAGCAAGATACACACATGCATTTATAAATCACGCCATTGACATTCAGACATATTACATAATCTTCAGTCATACATATTCAACATACACATACATACATATTATATTTACTGTTATACTACATCTCTCCTCATTTTAAAATGTTTGATTCATTCAACATTTCTAATTTTCGATTTTCCATTCTGAAATTCAATCATGAAACTTCTGTCATGCAGTTAATTTACTATTTTGCCTGGACCCTCAAATCTATCTTCATTTTTATTAACATCATCTTTTTTACCAATAACATCTCCAACGTTGAAGATTCGGTTAAGTCGTTTTTCTTCGGAAAATAGTTCAGTTTCTTTTCTCCCTTGTATCCGCTTTTTTAACTCTAATATTTCTGATTTACTATTTTCCATAAATAATTGTAGATCACTCGTTTTGTCATTTTCATACCGCTCTCTTGCAATCTTTTTATCCAAAAACAATCTGTGCAGGACTCAACTGAGTAGTTTTCTGAATTGTCGCATTAGACATAAATTCAACTTTAGGAAGTATTTCGACCCAGTCTTTGCCCGTTCTTTCTTTTAAGGATATCTGGATAGCATCTCTAATAGTTCTAAATTGTCGTTCAATTTGTCCATTAGCAGAATGATGATACGAGCTTGAATATATTAGATAATATCATGCTTATCTGCAAATGCTTTTATTAAAGCTGACTCAAATGCTTTTCCTCTGTCACAATGAATACTCTTTGGAGCTCCAAATTTCAAAACCCATTTTTCATTAATTATTGCTGCAATTGTCTTTTCATCTTGACCAGAAGCTGCACTCAAAGAAATATATTTACTAAATTGGTCTATAATTTCCAAAATATATCTCTTTTCACTCCTAGAAGTTTTCATTGGGTCACAAAAGTCGATGAAAATTGATTCAAATAAATAAACTTCCTTAGGTTTAATTTGTTTCTGTGCTGTTCGGGTAGTCATAGCTTTTCTTTTTTTAACAATTTTAGCACTATCCGACTACTTCTTTAATAAATTCTTGTCTGTTTCTCATATCAAATTTCCTAGAAATATATTCGTGAACTTTATTCACTCCAGCATGACACAGAATTCTATGAGTGTACAAAAAAATTCTGTTTTTCTTTCGTCTGGAATCCATATTTTACCTCTACCTGAATGAATAATGCCATTACTTTCTATAAATTGTTTCCTTCTCCAATACTATATCTTTCTTGATATTTTCTATTTCCTTAGAATCTTGCTGCCACAGTTTTCCATCTTCTTGACACATGAGTGATAGAACTTTTGTTTTTAGTTTTCCTGTTTTTGGTTCCTCGTGAATTGTTTAATAAAATTGTTTAAATTATGGCTAATAGTTCTTTTAAGTATATTCCTTAAAACTACGAGCAGAATGAGTTTCTAACAAATGCTTACATTTTTTCATCTTCGTGATAATACACAAAATACAAATAGTTGAGACAGGCTTTATAAGATTAGACATCTATTGGATTATATTATTCCAAAATTCCAATCTCTGTATACGCCTAAACAGCAGTTATCACTTAATGAAGCAATGACACAATGTAGAGGACGGATCAGCTTCAGAACATATATTCCGACAAAGATAACGAAATATGGAATTTTAGTGAGAATGCTTTGTTAAAGTGGGTCTGGCTACATTTGTAACTTCGAGATTTATACAGGTGAAGGAAAAAAGCTACAAGAAACTATATTACCTGTGTTAATGCCATATCTTGGGGGTTTGGTACCATGTATATTAAGATAATTATTACAACAGCGTTTCTACAGCTGAAATATTATTAAAAAATAAAGCACTTGCCTGTGGCACCATACCGGAGAACCGTGGTTTACCAAAGGTACTAATAGAAAAGTCAAAGAATCTTCAGAGAGGGGAAATGACTTTTGTGCGGAAAGGACCTATTGTTCTTATCACATGGAAAGATAAAAGGCTAGTGCGTATAATATCAACTAATAATGATACCTCTATGAAATCAGCTAGAAACCGAAAGAGAAATTCTGCGGATGACTTAGTTAAACCTAAGTGCATAATACAATACAACAGATACATGAAAGGAGTCGATTGCGCAGACCAGTATTTGGCAGACAGCAGCATCTTTAGAAAATGTGTAAAGTGGTCTAAAAAAGTTGCATTCTCTCTCATTAATTGTACTTTGTTCAATGCCTTAAAAATTTACTGTAATTCTAACTTACAAAATAAACTTAGATTCAAAAAATTTATATTAGAAGTAGCTAGAGAATGGATAACTGCAGATTCAAATGAATGCAGTTTTGTACCTGGCACTTCTTTTCGTAATTCTAAAAGGGCTCCCTACAATGATCCACCTTTAAGGTTGTCACGACAACTAAAAGACCACGTTTTAGAAAAAATAGTCACTGGTGTAAAAATAAATCCTACTAGAACATGCACAGTATGCTCTTCAAACAGAAAGCGCATCGAAACAAGATATATTTGCAAAACCGGCTATGTACCATTACACGTAGGTGATTTCTATACAGCATATCATACTAAAAAAATATTAAAAGTTATCTAAAAGATATGTACAAAGTTTCATTTCAATTCATTATGTATAAACAAAATTTATTGAAGGTTATTTATATTGTTTCAGTTCCACATTCAATTACGAAAAAATAGCGGTGACATGAGATAGCTTCAGGGTAAAATTGCCGGTTAACAATGTGTTTATATATAAAAATATGAAAAGTTCAAATATTTTAATTTAAAATAGAACCCTAAAATACTGAAATAAAATATTAAACATGAGAATTACTTTGATAATATTCCAATAGTATTATGGGATTTAAGATATATTGTCCAAATAAGAAGAAAGGGGTTAAAATATGTGAAGATTATATTATTTTTGAGTTTTATTGAAATTATCGAAGAATTGGCAAAGTAAAAATATTAAGTGACAATATTTAGAATTTTATCTAGAATTTTTTTAAAAATTTGGTCTAGTTGGTACGAAATCAGTAAACATTAGTGGTAACAAAGAGCTTCACACATAAACCAATTTCATTCATTGTAAAATCTAACTCGGCAAGATTGATATTAAGAACATTTAACATATTTAAGGACATGCGGCCCTAATGTCAAATAGGCCTCTAGGGTAATAGAGTAGTTAAAATGAATGTGTTTTCTTCAGCAATATTTGATTTTGTTTTTATATGTATTTGAATTATGAAAAGCTTCACAGCTGTTTCTATTCTTGTTATAGCCAACAAGTTCAATAGTTTCTGAATTATAATAATATTTTTTATATTATTGAATGTATTTTATGTCTATTTCGCGTCCATTTTTATACAATAATTTATTAGATTTAATATTATTTATTAAAAAATTTATTATTTTAAACATCAATTAATTTGCTTATTAATTGTTCCTATTTTTAGTAATTTCTTTTTTAAAATAAATACGTAATTATTTTCTATTTTACTTGTTAGTTATAACCCTAATAAGTCCCTCCACTTAAAAGATTTTCGTTCAAAGAAAAAATAAATATATATTTCTATTTGCACTTTGCAGACCAAATGTCAGCTACAATATTAATAACAAATAAAAATAAAATACAACTTTTTAACATGCATCAAAGTTATTACATATCATTAAATATAGTCAATATCACAATTCGATTGGTTGAATTCTGAAATTATTGGCGATTCGTTAGTTCTGTAAAAATTTAGACCTGATCTTTGTGATCAACATATTCTGATAGTGACAATACTGTAGAGCTGTATTTGTTTCTTTGGGCACTTGCTTTCCACTGTCCTTACTCTCTATGATACTTTATCACTACAATATCAATTATTGTAAATTTTAACCATAGCCATATTAAAACCTACCATTTATGTGGTCTCAGGCATAAGTCTTTCGATGATTTTTTATTTTTGCCATCAAAATGAAATGAAAATATCTTTATTATCGTTAGAAAAATGAAAGTATTATTTAACATTTAGCATTTACTTCAAACATATTCCGATTGCTAATCGGTGTGTTTGTAATATAAGTTTTCAATCCGTACCTACTTCTGGCTTGAAAATCTTTGAATGCTTGAGAAATCATGACTTTGCAGCCGATTTGACATTTTCTGGATTTCAATCGATATCTATCCAAATGTTCTTTTAGAATGCTTTTGGTCATTTCCTTTTTCTATTCGTTTGGTATCTGTATTGTTCTTGCTTCTGTCTTTGGTTTATCTTTTACATAAAACCCAATTCTTGGGTGGATTTCTATGAAATATAATTGTTTCAACCTTTTTATTTGCTACCAATTGAACTACTACGTTTCCCCCACAATTTCAAGGCCCATTAAAATTTCTCATTAACTTGTCGGATAAGCCTCTCTTATTTGAGTGTCCTTCTATCATATCGTATCTCTCCTAGATTACATGATCCTTAGCTTTTTGTCATATTATTTTATTGATTCTTGGTTATAATATTTGATAATCAGTCTTGCTCTTAACATTGGCTCCTCTAGCTTAAGACGGAAGATAAGTTCTACAAAATCACCGTGTTAAACGATACCGTGTTAAACGATACCGTGTTAAGCGAGACAAACAAATGCACGAGAAGTTTTTAAAAGCCAAAGAACCTATTTCCGATTTCCATACATTTGTTAGTTACGCCTTACACAGTGATTTAGCAGAACCTATCTTCCGTATTAAGCGATGGATGGGTGTAATTTTTCTTATTAAGATATTCTGTTACTTTAGGATACAATTTTTTACTATGTCTCAGATACAAAAGGTAAAATGGTTTTTCTCCCGTCTGATAGGTGAATGAACAATGCTTTCGTCACAATCTTTTTTGCCATGAGTTAACATATGAAGCTAATTTATTTGTTAATGTTTCATTGAACTTTTCCACACATTTAATTTAAAAATACCAAGATAATAATTTTCAGGAAGCTACTCATAAAATAAAATTTTTTACTCAAAAATTCTAGCTATTGTACCTGCCTTGTGGGGAGTTGGAAAAACTTCCGATCATTTGTGGTACTTATAGGAAACAATTCTGTAGTTTTTGAAACTTTTACCGGGTTCACGCCCATAGGTTAAGAAATTGGCCGAAGATACGAAATTTTACTCATAAACCCATATTGGATATCTTCTGTCTAAAATTAATTTTTAAACTATTTTAGTTATATTTTAGTATTTGGTTACGAATGTTTTATTAAAAATCCATTTGAAAAGTAAATATCCTTTTAATGATTTCAGTGAAATATTTTTCAGTTTCATTCAAATTCAATTAAGTAACTCAAACTTCATAAGTCAGTTTTACATTATATTTAAACATTTTCTTGAAAGGTTTTCAATTGAAAAACGTTAAGAAGAAAGGTTCTCTTTTATCGAGATAATAATGCAATTTTCATTGACAATTTTTCATTATTATAAAATTATTTTTAAAAATCTTTTTAAAATTGTAAGATTTATGGCTATTCTTAAATTTCTCGGAATAAATGCTTTAAATGAATCTGATTTAATATTTGCAGAAAAAATTCACTAATTATAAGATTTTTTTTCCTATTCGTCAATAAATTTCAGTTAAATATTTACTTTACTTCTCATGAAAAATAATATCAATTTTTTATTTATCTTTCAAAAATTGTATTCGTTAATTGATTTTTAATTGGTATTAGAAAGGGATATTTTACCCGAAACTATTTTTAAAATAATTTAGTACTCTTTCTAAATCGATTAATTAATATTTTTTATAAAATTTATTACCAAATTTATTATTATTTAAAAAAAAATTACTATTAATTTTTAGTTTAATTTCATTTTACATTTGATAAATTGCTGATTAAACTTTAAGGACTGAAATTATTACTTGGTATAAAGTAATATTGAAAAAATTATTTTTTAGTTTTAATAAATTTACTTTTAAATAATTATTGTTGCCTATATGTTACTGAGTCAGTATTTTTTCTTTTCATAGTAATGTTTCGTTTACTTCCCTTTATATATGTTATTACTATTTCCGTTTCAATTTCCTTTCCAATAATCTTTCGCTTTTCAGATACACATATTAAATTTCATTATTAAATCATATTATTATTGTTATCTATTCAGTAGAATCGCAGTAGAATCCGTAACTGAAGTATCATGAATGTCAAATGTTGTGTATACCTGCGATGTACCGTTCATCTATTATACGTTCACTGGATTATCAAACCTTATCATAGTTTACATAAACATGCAATTCCGTTTTACAATACTAGTTAATTATCCGGGCTTTTTCTTGTATTTGAAAATGTATGTAATAGGAATTATAAACTTTTTAATGGAATTACTACTATAGTAATCATTTCGAAAAAAGTTTTCAGCCAACCTAGGTTTTGTTGAAATCTGTATGTAAATTGAGGTCATTCAAAAGAGGACACAGACAAACTTTGAAATATATATAATAAAATAATTCATACATATATATCAAATCAATATGGTAAATTAAGTTATACTAGCGTTCCAGTTATAACCAACCCTTATTAATTATTCTAAATTTTAACAAAACAATAAAGATTTGATAATTATATGTAAAATTTATTCATGCAATTCAATATGAATTTTTTATTCGTTTAATATTTTACAGGCATTTCATTCATTTAAAGCTGGTTTATGCAGGCGATTCTTTTATTCGATTCCAAGGTTTAATTGCATCAAAGTTGCGTGATTATGCTTCTCACTTAGAGAGTTTAGAGAAAATATTATTAGCAAGAATTCATTCAATTGGTACACCTGATAATTGTGAATATGATAGTGAAGGGTAAATAAATGTCATATTAATCTAAATATTAGTTTTGAAAAGTGAATGAGGAACTTAAAATAATCATGTTTATCAATTATGAGAACTCAATTTAATATTATTATGTATTTTAAGTTATAAGATTGGTATTTTTGGTAATGTAACATCGTTAAATTTTTGGTTATCTTCTTAAATGAATAATTTTTAAAAATTATTAGTTTATGGATAATAATGGTGAAAAGTAAGTATTATCAAAGGAAAATAGTTTTCAATACATTTTTTTTTATTAAAATTTGATTAAGCTTAAACTTATGCTGATTATTTAAATTGAAATTTCTACAAAGCAATTATCGCTTTAATGACACTTTAGATTTTTAAGATTTTTTTTTGACATTTGAAATATTTGACTTCTGAAATGTACAAAAGTTATTAAAAATCAAAAATGATTATTAATGAATAATATAACAACTGAACATTATGGATTAAACGTGAATTGATTTGATAATGTTAGGAACCGGACCCTATTAAATCAACCACATCATTCTCAAGGATTAAAAACAAATTCTAACTTACATTTAAGATATTCACAACGTATTTTTAATTACATAATAGGCCTATGTCCAATTTGATTAATTCTTATGTTTCACTGTGCAAAATATTAATCTGGATCTTTTTTAATTTCATTCATTTTCAGTGTAATTCCGTCTGCCATGCTTCAAGATCAAATGTTTGTTCTAATATTTCGGAGTTATTTTTATATTGTAGTCAGGAATTTACTGCAAGTTCAATCAACTGATTAATAAATTCAATTTAACATTTTTTCCTTTAAACTTCAATTTTATGTCTATTTTAAAAGTCTGCCGTACAAATTGGCACCATCTGTATAATGTATAATATAACGCCTGTATAATGTTGATAGTGTTGTAAAAATATTTTTTAAAAAGATTTATACAAATGAAAAAAACCAACACGTTGAAAATTAACAACATTATTCCTATTTTGTCTGTCAATGTTTCTTTATATATTATAAAATATTTAAAATAATTTTTGTTTTGACGAGGAATATATTAATTAAGTGGATTTTTATATCAACTTACATTGCACTAGGAACATTCAATAGGAATGGCGAGGACGTTAAATTGCATGTTAAAAATGCTTTTTAAAATAAGATTTTTTTGGTAATGTAACATTTTTTAACGAAAATTAATTAAAAGATAAATTTTATTAATTTACTATGATTTTTTTTAAATTAATTTTAAAAATTTGTGGGTTTTAACCTTTTTGTTGCTTATAAAATAAAAAGCTATTAGACAACCAGGGTTAGTAGAAAACTGCACGTCAAATTTCGAGAGAAGAATGAAATTTGATAGACTTTAATATTAAGGTTTCTTTTGTACTGAAGTTTGATTTCATTCTTCCACGTACATAATGCTTTTTCTACATTTGGTACTTTAAATAATTTTATTCAATTTTCTAAAGTCATTCACTGATAAATATTTAATCTTCTGTTTAGAATTTTTAATACTGGCATTGATTCACACTGGTACATTGAATGTCTTTGCAATTTCAACAGGTTTTTGATGTTCTAGAATATTTTAATATTTTTTATGAAAGCGTTAGCTGATCAATGTTTTGGGTTTACTTATATTTAATTTTTGGCTTTGTATTGATATTATGTAATATACACGAGATGGAAAATCTCAAAAAACAAACATTCTTATGGATAAACCGCATAATAAAATTGTTGACGGAATTATTTAATTTTAAAGACAATTAACTCAAAGTTACAGTTATTGAAAACACCGCTTGAAGTGTAAGAAAGTTATCAAAATTTTACTGTATTATTGAAATGTTATTCAAATATATTAAATATTATACAGTAATACTCCGCTTAACATTTTGACAATTTAGAACGTATCCTTCACGTTAAGCGGTGTATAACTCTAACAATTTTTTCATTAAATTTTTATTAAATTACGGGGTAACGTTGTACGAGATATTACTGTAATTCTGTTTTAAAATTAACTCAATGAGAAATCAAAATATATTCGTTTTATTTTATTATCTCAAATTGAATTCAAGAGGATAAATTTTGAGTGGTCTCAGCTTATTTTTGCACTATGGTAGGAAATATCTAAAAGACAGTTCTGTTTATATGTAGAATATTCACACGGACAATTATTAAGTATAATGAACTTTTCTATGTCCTAATTTTATAATTTCTATAATTAAAGCAAAACGTATATTCGATTATTAATGTTTAAAATTCGAAAGTGTACTTTGGTAACTTTATCGTGATCATATTTGTATAGCGTGTTGTATTTATAATTGTCTTTGTCAGCACAATCAACAAACATCGCTGAAGTTGTTTAAAAAATAATAAATAATAATTAGTGATTATTCAAAAATAATGTTAGCTTACAAAATAAAAATGAAATAGAAAGCGATATTTAACCGATACAAAAGGGTGAAATGAGAATAGCCAAAGTGATTATGAAGAAATCAGTAAAACAATTTAATTAGTTAAGTGGATTTAATATGAAAAACAAGATCATTACTAATTAATTAGGAAAAACAGAGAAGAAACGACAAAAATAGGAATTTGCATTGATGTGCTCTGTCCCCATAAAAATGATAAATTACTCAAGCCTTTAAAAAACAAATTTATTTACATAAACACATTTAATATGGAAATGAAAAACTTACGAATGGGTAAGTGTTACTGATAAGTAGCGCTATAAAATTGAATGATAAATATCATTGATTTAGATAAAAATGGATATTTTATTTATGTACTTTATATCTACAATATATGATAAAGGATTAATTTGTCAGTATTCAATAAAATTTTCAAAATTACTAAACAAAAAATTTGCCGAATTATTGAATTTATTATAATAATTAACTATGATTTTTATTCAAAGTAATTTGAACAGTAAATTTTTCAAAATATTTTCTTTCACTTGTAACTGTCATTTTCTGATAATATTAATAAACAAAATTTAATGATAAAGATTAATTATCAATGTCATTTAGTTTCTTTAGTGTCTTTAGTTTATAATCGTAAAAAATTATCTAAAAACGCTTGTAATTTTATTTTAAATTCCTTACATTCCTCGTTTATCAATTGATCCAAATGGTGTCTATGAAGCAATATGAATTTGTTTATTATATTTAAAAACAATTATAATTAATGTATTGTTGTGGCCAATTACCCCTTTAAATGACTCTTAAATATTTATGAAGCTGAAAGATATATTTATACAATATATATTGGATGAGATAGGTTATCTTTCTACACCATCTTTTATAAATTACCACCAGTCACTTCTGAAATTAAGTTCTGTTATTAAAAATAAATAATTTATATATTGAAAAAATATATAGCTACTTGAAATTAAGACATAAATTATAGGCACAAATGTGAATTTATCATAGAAGAGCAGAAAAATAATTTTTTTTATAAAAAATTAGAAATACACATATACTGCACACAATAACCCTATAATAAAAAATATACGAAAGGAAAAAAATTTGGACAGCAATCATTTATTAGAGGAACAATTTAAAATATAATTTATTTAAAATATAATTTATTTAAATTTATTTAATTTATTGAAATTCGGAAAACTTAAGTTCTAAACTTAAAAATTTTTCATTTTATTTAGTTTTATACTTGGAACTTCGAATGTTATTAATGATCAATGGTAAAATCCAATAAGTGCATACTTAACTGAGATTGGCTTCGGTTTTAATCGAAATGTAAAGGGTATTTTTAAAAATTTTAATGTGAATGAACCTAAGGTATATATACATTAAAGAAATTAATCTTCTTAGCACGTTGTATCAATACCCCACTTTCTTTTTCAGGCTTTTGTCCATTATAATATCCACTAACGATTTTTTCTGCAATCGAATTTTTAGTTCTATCCATTTGCCGAAGCAGTCAAAATGTTCAATATTTCGATCGTCTTTTTTAAAATTTGTGAAATATGTCACCAATCATTAACATCATTTCGAACCAACGTAACAGGATTAGGAGAAAATATTTTGCAGCAAAAACAAATAATTTTTTAGCTTTTTTGAATAAACTAATCACGATCTCCACAATTCAGTGAAATTAATGATTAAACTTAAAAAACTTAAATTTTGCTAATTTTTCGGATACTAGCTCAAATTTACTTCCACATTGTCAGCTGCTGTTATGACACTATGTTGAATGAAATCTTTGTTAATATTTTCTAACCAGTTAATGATTCAGTTACCGGTGCAATTGTTGGAGTTATTTCAATTTGATCAGCAAGGTTACTCAATTGGACTGCACTTTCAGTTTAAGGTTTAATAGAGTCAGTGGTTTGGATATATCTTTCAGATCGAACTTCAATATATTGATTTCTGTTGCATTTTTGTCCGGCGATTTTTGATTATTCGTCATTTGTTCCCCTATAAAAGATTTTTAAAAAATATTATAAAGCATCAATATTTAATGGATTTTAATTTAAAGATGTTTAGTGCTATGTAAATGTAAATAATTCAGGAAACGAAGTTTCTCATGGGTGATTGGAATGAAATTGAAAGAAAATTCAGATTTCAAAAAATTGGGTATTAGAAAAGAAATTGATATTACCGAAGCAACTTTATCTTTCTATCATATTCTGAACGAAAAATCTCCATATAATAGTTTTCAGAAAATGTTAAAGATTGAATATGTCAAAGGGTTTTTATTTTTATTTTGTTTTTCATTTTTCAACTTTTTTTAATTTAGAAAAAATATTAGAAAAATTATTGAAAAATCATAATTTTCACTGAAGATCTAATTTTGCTATTGTTATAGTTGATCTGCATTTTGTATTGAAATTAATTTCGTTTTTTTTCTAAATACATATTTTCTATTGTTTAATTCATTCTTGAGCGTTTGGATATTTATTGAATGGGTTTTTCTGACAAGTGAAAATTATGGATTGATCTTTTGAGATTTGGTTAAAGTTTTTTTTAAAGGAATGCGTTGATTAATTATTTTTTATTTATTTATATTAAAAATTTTTAATTTATTATTAAAATATGATTTTAAAAGGAATTTTCCATAAAGTGTTATATTAAAAAATATTGTGAAATATTTCTTAGTTCACCCCGGTGGTTATAAATGTAGGCAAAAAAATCGTGGGTATATGAGGGTTAATGTATCAAATTTTTGTCAATTTGACATTTTTTTGTATTTTTGTAAAAATTATTATCTTAATGTATCTTTGTGAATTATAATTTTATTCGTGTTTTTACTTTTTAACATTATTGGTTTTTGTTATAAAATAAATTGTATCAATTCCCAATGGTTAATATTTAAGTTCGAGGTTACTAACCGGCGCTACGCGAGAATGTTACAAATACTCCTCTCTATAAACTAAGATTGATATTTTATATCAGGGCTGTTCAACATATGGCTATTTAGATTGGTTTCGTAGCTTTTATGGAAAAGAAGAATGTTTAAAAAAGAGTAGAATTTAATGTTTAACAATAAAAAAATAAATAAAAATAATATCACATGTTTTTGGTTTAATTTTTTTTTAATAGTCTAATAAAAATCAGGATAATTTTCAGATTGGCTCCTAAGCAGATTTATGTTGGTTAGGCTTCTTTTGATTTAAAAACACATTTCATTGTTAAATCAAACTTTTGCTTATAATCTAAAGTTCTTTGTACCTTCATAAAGGTAATGAACCACTCACCTATGGTTTTAACTAAAGATAATGTAAAATATCAAATAATTGATTAAAATAATCAAATAACAAAGATTTTACAACAAACTTTAAGTCAATTGTGAAAGAATAATTGTTTTAAAATATATTAATGAAGCATTGAAAGTTAATTAAATAGTTAAATAGAGAAAAGGAATCAAATCAGATAAAAGAATAATTGAACAACTAATTGTTGACAAAATGAAAACACTTGAATTAGTAAATGACATCCGAATCGAATAACTTGTTAAATCCTATTAATTGTAAACAATATTATTTTATTTATGTTGCATTATAAATTATAATTCGTAAATAACATTTTTGTTTACTAGTTATCTCACATTTATTGTTTGATCAATATTTACTAGCATAACATTTACAATAAAGAACATAAACACCCACCTCAACTGTTTCAATGACCGTAAGAAATGATTTACTTTTTTCAATTTTGTTCAAAATAATATTTGTTCAACGGAAAGTTTTCATTTTACAAGCGTCTTATGTCCCTGTGCCACTGGCTTTGAATGGCAGTTAGGTAAACTTACATGGTAAGGACCTATATCATGCAGTATTGTCTAATGACTCTGTTATTTTTATTTTCGGAATCGACTTTTCAAATGAATTAAATTCACTGTAAAAATGAATAAACTCTAAATTATTTTGGATCAGACCACAACAGCATTAATAAATAGTAGCAACTTCAAAAAACGATCCATGCACAGTGTAAACATGTGTCCAAGTCCAAACAGTTGAGTCCTCTGTGTATGGGAGAATAATTTGAGAAACTAAAAAGCAAGAGAAATTACAAAATTTTCATTATATTTTTGCTAATTTGGCTACCTTCTGTATCGTTGTTGGGAATAGACAATCATTTAAGGAAGCAATTGAAAGAATTCAAGTTTTATCACGATAAATTCAGTATAGTGTCGAACCACTAATTAACATAAAGGCATGTTTTTATGAATGCTCACAATTAAAGTTGGATTATAGGAACTTCCCAACAGGATTTCTCGAGAAATTTTCCAAATTTTTTATTTCAAATCTCGAGAATTGAAATTTTTAAAATATCGGTAATTCCCAAATCTCGAGAATTTCTCAAGATTTCTCGAGAAATCCAGTTTTTTAAATGTTTTTTCAAATATTAATTGAAAAATATGAGTACACTTAGCTGAACTGAGATAAATTCTCGGTAATGTAAAATAAAAATCAATAATTTTATAATATAGATGTATACTAACTAACTTTGATGTATTTCTTTGAACGTGAAATGAGATAAACTATACACCAGTGGTTCTTAACCTTTTTTTAGCTACTAGCACCCCTTACCAAAAATAAGGAATTATATAAATTGAAAAAAACAATGCAAAATATATTTTTTATTCATATTATGTGCATAACAATTTTTTAAAAATCTTAACAATTATCTAAAATTTAGATTCTAAAATAATCAATTAAATAAAATAAAACAGGGTTAGGTATATGGTTAGATCAGTTCTGAACCAAAAAATTCCAGTTAAGATTAGTATTTTGTATTTTTTTGGATTCGAACCCGGGAGGTACTTGAGTGCATAAGTACCTACTAATTCCAGTGAATTTGTAAAATTGTAAACTCGCACCTCCGGGGGTACGAACACCCCTGGTTAAGAACCACTGCTCTACACTTTTGGTAAATTAAAAAGTGGTAGAAAAATAAAATAATGAATACAAACACAACGCATAAAAAAGTCCATGCAAACTTCCAAAACGTAAAAATGTCCAGACGAATAACAACTCTATATATTAACATTTTATAATTTATTTACACAATCTTCTAAAAAAAATAGTGGAGAAAATTTTTAATTAAATCATAGACATTTTTAGAAAAAATTTTTTATTTAAATTCTAAGGATTCTGTTCCGAATTTTGGTCTAAATGAAGATAAATAATCTTAAGATTTATTTTGAAATTAATTCGGAAAATTAAATAATAATTAAACACTTCTTTATAACAATTTGTATACTTTCAACAACCCTTCAGATTTCTATTAGGACTTTAGTCTTCACAATTTCGATGAGTCTTGATTCACTATTGAGGAGGAGGGATGATTCTCCTAGTGTAAAATCTCCATTCTGGTACGCAAAAAATAAAGTTACTATGGTCTCGCAATTAGTTATTCTTTTGACTTCGTTTTAACCTTCAAATTTTCTTGATTTTTGTCTTCGACAAAACTGACAATACATGAAATTTTTCTCAACTTTGACGTCGATCAAACTGGCACGCTTCTAAATTATGTCTTCCACCACACTAGCTATTTAGTGAATTTGTTTCTTTTTTATATACCTTCCTTATAATTGAATTTCCTTTGATGAAATCCATTTATTGACAGAACTCCTCTTTGCTTAATTAATTTTCGGGAAACTTACACAAAATCCGATTTTCTTGAGGTAATTTTAATTGTGTCGAGTTCCCTCTTAACTCGGACTTTTTTTCATTTTGTAATTTCTTGAATCCAATTCATTAATTCCAACACTAATCGGGTTTTCCATTGACTCAGGTTTCCCATGAGTTCGGGCTTTCCAATAGCCAATTAATGTTTTAATTAATTATAATTTTCCTTAAATATTTCTTTATGTGTAACTCCCATTGATTTTGTTTTATTATATTTGGACTTGCTTTATCATTTGGAATACGCCCATACCAGTTTCTTCCCCAAAATATTTATTTTCAAATTTTTATTTTCAAATTTTTATTTTCAAATTTTTAGAATTTTTAATAATCTTGGTGAATTGGGTGGAGCTTATTTTGTTTAAATTAATTTTTTTTCCTTGAGCTGACTCTTTCTGATATTAACACCTCCTTACCCTAGATTCTACACTTACTAACCTAAAAGCACCACAATTTTAATCCATACCACTATATACCCATAAGCAAGCCCATGTTGGTACTGTATATAGTAGCTGAAAATCCATGAGCACATTAGCTTCATTTCTGGAACTGCTCCTCATAATATTTTCTCTTACGGGTCCTCGACTGCCAATTTAAAGGTCTTACGTTATCAATTTCATCCTATTGCTCTAATCGTCTCTCTCTTCCAATCTTTCAAGTCTATGTCGTCCTATACAAGTTTTATGTATACACCCTCGGTCATCTATTATAATTCCACCTGAGAAATTTGAAGTTCGAATCTTAACATTTTTCCATCTACATTATTAAATTAAGTTTAATTGACCCATAAATTAGTTCTCAAAGAGTTTATCTAAGTTAGAAATTCAAAAATTCCCGCTAGTAAGATTTTAGCTTAAAAGTTCTTTTAGAAAGGAAAATATTTTATTTAATACAAATTTTATTTTGTTTAACTCATATTTAAATTAGAACGGCCTGAAGGTCATTAAGTTTAATCCAATAATTTATATCCCTTATTTGACAACATTCCCCTACAATTGTTAGTTCTAAAATTCTGACTATATTCAAAATATCAGCATCACACTTTCCATTCTCGCATTCGCAATAAAGTTAAGAATAAGTTAATGTTAATTTGACTTTCTAAATTGTTTCAGACACCAAATTTCTCACTTCGTACTATTATAATTCTGTATCAATTCAATTCCAAAACATAACGAATATCCATTACAGAAACATTTATTTCAAGAAATGAAAAACAATTCAAATAAATTCATGCATCAATGTCTGTTGGAAAATATTTTCGTTTGGGTCGACTGATTGGCGTTCCGACCTCGGTGACGTTCTGGGTCACTTCATCTTAAAATTCGTCTACTCACATGCTAGTGAGACTCTCGACTTGGTCTTCGACCGCCAGATAGATTTTGAGGAAAAGCTAGCGGCAATGGCTCCCATATGGATTTGGAGGCTCATTGCATTATTGCGGGAAGTGATTGGAGAAATCCTGATAGATGGGTTAGCCTAGAGGCTTGGAATCGGGACCTCACCTCCAGTGAACGTGATGACCAAACATGCAATGTTCGCCATGAGGGCCGTTTACTCGGCTCTACATCGCTCTCATTGGCGACAGTTTTTACTAGGGTGATACCGATGAGATGTTTGAATAGTTTTAGCATTCAATTTTGTAGGTTCTTCCAGGGCTTGATGAGTTGCCTGATTTGGAACTGACGGAAATGATTAATCGGGGATGTGATGAGCTTGGATGACCTCTAGTCTTTGGCCTTGGCACATCCGTATAATTGTCGCGTGAACACCTCTTTTGAGTCGGCTTTCGCACGGTCCAAAACCTTAATGCGTTTATGTAATTTATATCAACATTGATATACACATTGATTATGATCGCTACTCCAACCCACTAACAATTACACCATCCTATTGTTTTATTGATTTATAAGGGGTATATTTTAATTTTTAATTGCTAATCCACTATAATTATATAACTTAGACTTAGGATTTAAGTAGACTCATGTATTGATTTATGTCATTCAACTGCACACAATTCAACAAGCTGGAAGGTTTTAAGTAAAAATTCAATTTTCGTATTTAAACACAGATTGATGTTTTCCCCATTAACTATAGCGGTCTTTTCTCATTTTACTTTCAACCTGTTCCGTCCGACATTGCCATCGGGCACCCAGTTTATACGACAGCGTCCTGATTTCTCGATCAATACAACGAGGCTTGACCGTCCACCAGACAACTGAAGGGAGTAAGTCTCGTACAACCACGCGTACCTCAAATTTAACTGAGTCACTGAGCAGAGGCCAACCGCTTACTTGTTTAACATAAAGAATTGATATAATAATTTTAAAGGGGACCTGCCAGTGGATGTAAAAATTAACATATGAAAAACATATTTAAACAAAAATTTACTTACAAATTGGTTACAAGTTTTTTGCTCATAAAAGAAAATTGTCATAAGATTAAGATTTTGAATATGACTGTCGCTTATATAGTGATTGCATGCATGTGGGCGACCAATCAATGAATTTTGAGCCTTTTTGGCAATTATTTAGGGTTTTTAATTATTTAAAATTATTTTGATATTTTTACACATTTCCCTTTATTTTTCTCTATTTGTTGATATAATTTTTTTAATTTTCAATAAACTTTATTTTTTATTTTTTTTTCTATTTTTCTCGATTATTTTTCTTTTTACCAATTAATATTCGGATTTTTGGTCGTCACTTCCACATGTGTATTTTCTAAACTCTCCTTTGCAAGGTCTTAGCGGTTTTTATTTTTTAATTCTGTGTTTCGTTCTGAGGTTCCGTCGTATGTTATGACAGCCGTGTTGACAACTTTCAAAAATCATTGATTATTTTGTTTAAATGAACAAAATTTATACTTTTGTTTAAACTGTGGTTTATAGCCAAACAATAAACGCCTTGCACTTTAGCTGTTATTTTGAATTTGATGTATTTATTAAATTACATCTAATTTTTTGTAATTTTACTATGATCTTGTGCTTGTCTTGTCAAACCTTAACAAAAATAAATAATTCTATTAGTACTAGCTTTTCTTTTTGTTGAATTGGTAACGGTCGATATTGACTTTCTACAATTCCATATTTATACAAAAACCTGAAAAGTCTGCTCAATAAATTAAAGGTCACGTTGACTCCATCCCTCTTAAAAATTTAAAGTTTACTGTAATATTGATCAAATTATACTTTTATTACTGTTCCTTTCCAAAAAAAAGAAAATAAAATCTCAAGTAAAACATTTACTTTAGAGATCAGAAATAAATAAAAACTAATAATGAAAGAATTAAAAATATAAAATCAATGTCGAAAATTTTTAAGAAAACAAGTGATTTTTCAATTTTTAAGTAACTATGCTTTTCTTGGCTGCTTATTAACTGTTATTATTTAATATAAAGTTTATTATTCTTTTGCAATAAAAAAATAAATTCATTCGTATTACACAGAAACGTACATAGAAGTACTCAAGCTGTCACAAGACAGATTTTACCTGTAATTTGTGTGTGCTCAATAATTCTCTGACACACAAGCACATACGCGTATATATATATATATATATATATATATATATATATATATATATATATATATTAACATAACAATATATTAATAACACAATATAACATAAATAATAATTTTCATTTTATATTAATTCAATAAACCATTAACCTGTGATTAAGTCATATTATATATAATACAATTTGTGGGATCTAAGCTAAAAAAATTAATAAAATAGATGGTTTTTATTATCAATCATGTCAATTGAGTAAGCTTCAATATTTCTCTGGAATTTGTGAATTTTTCAATATTTGTCCGGAAATGTTGAAAAATATATTAAATACGCATTGTTCATAGAAATTCAAATTATAAAAATGATTATATAAATCAATTAAATAATTTAGTATCAATTAATATTTTTATCGTAGAAATAATTTCATTTTAGAATAAAATATAATACAAAAATCGTAATTCAATATTTTTATTTTCCATTTTTATAGAAATATAAAAGTTTTAAAGCAAATATAATGTTTTAGTGAAATTTTCCGGCATGAAAAGATTTTGTTCATTTTCTGAGAAGGTTGGAGGTCTCTCTACTTTTATTATAATAAGTGAAATTAATATAATGTGAAACTTTGAGCAAAAACGATAGACATGGAATTTAAAAATTCCGACGAGGGGCCTCCGCAATGGCAATATTTGATAAATCATTTATTTTTCAAAGTTGCTTTATGCTAGTTTTTGAAAATAAAAACATTTTGATTTTGAATTTCAAAAAATTATAGAAACTAAAAAATCATGATTGAAAAATTTGAGTAATTATATTTCTGATAAATAAATGTCGGTTCGACACTTTCATCATTACAAATCGAATATTGTCATTAAAGTTTTTATTTTAAATAATAAAATTACATATTTATATTTACCCATTTTTATTTATTTTGGATTGAAGTACATTTTTACATATTAACTCAGATGTAGGATACCCTTGCTACGACGCTGTCCTGCCTGTGAATTATTATTACTATTATTATTAATAGTTTATAAGAACATTTTTTTTGTTTTTCACCTCTGATTTCTGTATAAGTGACATGATATTTTCTACAAAATTCGACTATGAATACCTTAAATAAATTTGATTCATAGTCAAATTTTGTAGAAATTTAAATTTTATTTTGAATTTAAATATTTGATTTTAAGAATGTTAATTTGAATTTGGATTATAATTTAAATATTTGAATTTTATGGCCGTGCTGAAAATTCGTGAATATCAAAAAATATCAATATCTTTACTGATTCATAGTCAAATATTTTTTAATGCAAACAATTTTATTTGAAATTATTTTATTTTAGAAGTTTTGAATTTGAATTTAAATATTTATATTGATAAATGAACACATGATTGGATGAGTTTAAGGATGATAAATCTGATTTTATGATCCAAAATCCGTAAATATAAAGTATTATGTCTCTCGAAAAGATGTTTATTTTGGAAATATTTAGTCAAAAAGTTTCACAAATAGTTTTGTTATCACAAATTTTGATTTTATTGCTATTTTCAACAGAATGAAATGGTAAATTATGAAAGATTTAGTTTGAAAATAAAACGTCATAAAAAAGTTTAAAAATTAATTTATAAAATTTTCTTATTAAAATAAATTTGAAAAAAAGTTTAATTCCAATGCAATTTTCTCGAGACAAAGTGGATTTTCATGAAAGTTTCTGTGAAAAAAAATTATTTCATTTTCCCCCTGCGGCACAATTTTATTTTGAATTCATTCACGTGAATTTTGAATGAAAATATTCCTGTTTGATTTTATTATTATAAGTATTTATTCCTATAGCTGAAATATCGTAATTATGATTTGTTTTAACAATGAATGGGATGGCAAATTCCTAATTACTATTTAAATGTTTGACAAAATTTTAAATATGTAAAATGGAGGATGAAATGAGGAATTTATATCAGTGAAAAGTTTAATAACAATTTTAATATCAAAACTTTTATTTTGCCATGTGGTCATACTTGTCAAGTAAAAACCCCTTTACGTGGTATGGATAAAAATTCCTAAGACCCATACATAAATATAAAGGATACTGCAATGAAACTTTGTTTTTAAAACAAGTGAACTATATGGTTAAACGCACAAATTTATTTTTCTATAAAACCACCATGATCTTTGAGGCTCTTCACCGAGCGATTTACAAGGGAAAAAAGTGATATCCTTTTAAATGAGAAAATCTTATACTAGTCTCGTAAGATCCTCTTAATACTTGATTTTTGCATTTTAAATATTATATCAAGTGATTTAACAAGAAAAAATTCATATTAGCTTATTCAGGACTATAAGGTGAGCGTGAAACTAACACAAAGCCTTTTATGGCTATCGCATCCACAGTTCACTAACCATTCCACAGTCATAGTGATAGTCGACGATTTTGCTGCAATTTAATAAAATAATTTATAATTTGCAATCGGATGAAATGATTTATTAATTTGTTGAAATTCCCTGTAATATTTTTAACTGTGATGAAATATAGATAAAATATTTCTAAACTTTGTTGTAATTTATTGAAATATTTATGATTTTGTTGCTATTTTAAAATAACTAAGTAAATAAGTTGAAAATAGCCCTGGCTTTATTGCTTCAAATTAACTTTAAAACCCATCCCCTTAGTTATAATCTGAGCCAAAAATACACCTGAGTATATTGTAACCTTTGACTTAAAACCCTATGACACACAGAGCAGACTATTTTGATCAGTCAAAAGGTTTGGAGAAGGATGGGCTACTATCTACCTACTTTTAGGAGATTTTAATATGAATAATAAATGGATGAATAATGATATTATTAAAGCCTGAACTTTTATAAAACCTACCCGGATAGCAATAGAGGCATTAAGTTCTAATAATACTTTCCTATTGACAGCGAAATGAGTCCTAAAATTTATTTTTCAAGCCCTGAAAAAAATCATTTGAATTTAGCTATAAAGTTGCATAACGAAATAAAAGATCATATAGGAAATAGAATGGATAAATTATTAGTTACGTTTTTGAAATTTTTATAGGACCTTTTTTATTTTTGAAAATTTAGAAGACGAGTTTTTTTTGTGACCTGAAATATTTTTCATTTTAATAAATTGTTTGCATTCATTTTTATAACTTACTTTATTTCCAAAATTTCTTTCTAAGCTTAGTAAATATTTATTATTTCTGATGGTGTCAATATTATTATATTTATGTATTTCCCTTAACCTGATATTCATTTCATTCAACATATCAATGCCTAAAATTACTTTTGGCTAAATTTATAATTCAAAGAATCTATTGAATCCTACTGGCATAACAGCAGGAAATTATTATTACAATAGAGAGAACTAGATCAATACACTATTCAGTTTGAGTGCGAAGAGTTTTTATACTTAGCACTCAAATGATCTACCCGAATTTCCTAACCTTTAACCTGTAAATTTATCCAGTAACCCCTTCACAAATTTATAATTATCATTGTATATCTTCGTTAATTTCAATGTCATATAATTTGCAAATCCATATTTTTTGAGTTATATTATATTTTATTTCGATATCCAATGTAAAAGTTGCAATCATTATCAATTTCTCATTAAATTTCAACATTTCCAAAACCATTTCTGTTTAATTCGAGCCCATTTGTACAACTTCTCATAATTTCCACTCTTGATATTAAATTTTATTAGTTCAGCTACTTTCTTACTTATTATTATTATTATTATTATTATTATTATTATTATTATTATTATTATTATTATTATTATTATTATTATTATTATTATTATTATTATTATTATTATTATTATTATTATTATTATTATTATTATTATTATTATTATTATTATTATTATTATTATTATTATTATTATTATTATTATTATTATTATTATTATTATTATTATTATTATTATTATTATTATTATTATTATTATTATTATTATTATTATTATTATTATTATTATTATTATTATTATTATTATTATTATTATTATTATTATTATTATTATTATTATTATTATTATTATTATTATTATTATTATTATTATTATTATTATTATTATTATTATTATTATTATTATTATTATAATAAAATAAAACATTTAATATATTTTCAGTTGAAATAGAAATTTAATATGGATGAAAAAAGTTTGAAAATTTTCTTTATGAACTTAATTTTTGGAAAATTGTCTGAAGAAATCTATTGATTAGCTATTAATAAATTAAAATAACTTGATAAGAATAAGTAACGAAAAATAAAAATATTTTTAATTTAAACTTTAAATTAAATTTTATTTTCATTATTTTAATAAGAATAAACTTGGAATAATAATTATTTTAATCAATTTTAATACTTTTACTTTTTAAAAATTTTAAAGATTTTTCGCAATTATTTTCATTGCAAAATTGATAAATTATTTATAAAATAATTATTTAATAAAAAGAAGTTGAAATTCGTAGTGTTTTTGTTTATATGCAAACTAAAGTATGAAGAATCAGAATGCAGACTGGATTAAGGGCAGCCAGCTGAGCTCAAAACTAGAGGGTCTCAAATTTTAATTACTCCTGAAATGTATTATGTTATAAGATATGAAATCATAGTTTGATTTTAAATTTAAAAATAATTTTTTATCATAATTATTATTTGTTTGAATATTTGAATTTTTATATCATTTTAACTTGCTAATATTAATTTAATTATTGTTATTATTTCAATGTAAATATAATTATTATCTGTACACGAAGAAATCTTCATGAAAATTATGTGGTGTAGCATTCAAAAACTTCGAAGTCATCGTGATAAAAGTAGTTGCCAGTCACAAAATAAATGGAAAAACTTTACCTGAATAACACAATTGGGGATCCAAATTTATGCTCAGCATGGGTTCTAATTGTAGCTCACTATGGTCCTGTGAAAATTAAACTTTTTAAGAATATGTCTAACGACCGATAGTACTAGTTCGGAACATATATGGATGTTATTTTTTATGTTTTAAGATTTAAAATCTAAAGGATATCTTAATATCATAACTTGAAATCTGCAGCTGAAGCAAAAAATGAATTATTTGTCAAATTTATCATATGTTATAAAATATTTTAACAACGTAAAGAAAAATATGTAAAAATAAATATTTTTTTTAAAAATATTTTCTAAATCAATTTGAAAATTGTGTCGGATGTGCCTGTTTCTCATGTTCACTATTACAAAAATAAAACCAATCAATTGAAACATTTATTTTACAAAACAATTGCACAGGAATTAATTGTCACAAATTGATTTACTACTGTGATTCTCCGGACCTCAACTTGAAAAACTCTTTGTATGGGTTGTTTATCTTTCCTAGAAAAGGTTGTTTAAATTTTACCACTTTGCTCAGCTTTTTATTACGTTTGCTTCGACCATGGTAGCAAATATGTGAGAAGTTTGCTTGCCTTTAATTTGACAAATTCGTCACTCATGAGGGTCTTTTTATGAGCCATCATAGTTTTTGTCGAGTTTTCATTAATTACTAAATAAAAATATCATTTTGAATTAATATAGTTGTCAAAACAAATTTTGTTTATCAAATATTTATGATTAACGGCTTTAATTAACTTTATTTAATTAATCAATTATTTAAGTTATATTTTATGTTAAAATTTTAAGTATCTTATTATTTCATTAAAATCATTCCTCATTTAATTGTTTTAATAATTCGTCTACTTTTCTACCCGAAATTTTTTGATTTAATTGATTAATTAAACTAAATAATTTTATAGAACAACAACAATGAAATTTTTTATAAAGAACTCAATTAATCATTTATGGAAATGAAGAGGAAATTTAAAAATGTTACCGAAGTGTGATGTTGGCACTATTGATGAAAATTTGAGAAATTCTATGAGAAAATAAAACTTTTATGTGTATTTATTTCTCCTGAGATATTATAATATCACAAAAATTTATTGTGTATCATACACTAGAGCAGTGGTGCCCAACTATCATGGGATGAATTGCCAAAATTTTACGAAAAAATAAAAACACTGGCAGCACAACAAAATTTCTTTTACATTATAATCTAATAGCGTATTTGAAATTCTTAATTCATTTCTTAAATTGTTTACAGTTAATTTTTTGTATCTTTTAATCCCGAAAAGATTCTTTCTCAGTTATATACGTTGTACCGAATAAAGAAATGTTCTTTTAAAAAGTATTTCTTATATTTAGATTATAGGTTTCAGTTAAGTAAATTTTTAGGAAATTGCTTCTATTATCTGAGAATACCTGCTTAGCTAACAAATCATCTTGCAGTTCTAATAATTCCAGCTGAATATTTACGTAAACTGAATTTATTTCAACTGAAAACGGATTCAAAAATATATCTACTCAGTTACATATTAGTTTTTATGTAGTTAGTAGAATATAAATAAATTTAAATAAAGTTCATTTTTATTTATTATTTTGAAAATCATAAATCGATTCTACTTTCTCAAAACAACGTGTCACGAAATAAAAAAAAGTAAAACTGGCCGCACTTTGGTTATCCCTGCACTAGTGGATATGGTAAAACAAATTCATTGAAAAAGCATTATCTGATAATTTTAAAAGCAATATTTTGTAAAATGTAATTTGGGTTTTTAAGTATTCTGAAATTTAGAAAGACTAATTTTATCTCGAATTAAAATACTTTTAATTGACTTCAAGTTACAACACCAAAAATTCATGTGAAAAAATGCATAAATATAAAAATTAAATTTTTAACAAATTGAACGCCAACAAGCTTTTTATAAAGTGTAAAACATTTCTTTGTTTTTAAGTTTTATTTAATAAAATGTGTAGGGATATAATGATTTCATTTATTTTGATGAATTTTGAAGTGAAATTATGAGGAATTTTATGTGTCACCACCGAACTTATTTCCACAACCATTTGAATGAGATTGCTGTGCAGAAGAGCTGCGTTAGACAATTCTAGTAACATTTAACATAGAACTCGTGACTAACAGCGCTGAATAACATGTTAAAGTATGTACTCAAACCTAACGATGAATTCTTTCTAAAATTATGTTTAGAAAAAGAGATAAAATTAGTTGACTAGAAAAGATATAGAAAAAGCATTGTTAGATTTTAATAGTAAAATAACGGAGCTGGAAAAGAAAATATTTATAACCTAAAATTTAACAAATAATGGACATTTAAATCTAAAATTATCAAAAAATCAAAATATGTTTGTTGATTTCTTTTTGTTAAACTAAGCTAGACTTTTTCTTTTCTAATAAAGGTAATGAAATCGACAACGGATCCTGAATTCATAAGATGACAATATTGCAAAACATTTAGACTTTAATGAACTTGTGAACAATTTTAAGTTATAAATTTATTTTAAATATTTTACTTTTAATTCATGTACATATTTAATTTAATTATATTTAGAATTGTTTAAATAATATTATAAAAGCAGTCGAATTTAATTGTGTTCTATAATAAATATAATTTTACAAAATTTACTTTTTTTACATTAATACCAATTAAGTGTTTTTCTAAGCTCTATTTACATCTTTTTACCATAAGTAATTGTTATAGTCAAATTTATATGTTTGGAAGTCCATTGAAAATTATTAGACGCAAATAAATCCAAATTTTCTAACATTTATTATTTAATTACAAAATATAAATTCAAACTATTTTCTTAAAATCTGAAAATTTTATCAAACTGAGGCGTAGTAATTATTAATATTGATATAGTTATTGGTCACAAATATAATTAATTTAATTCAAAATACTTTAATATAATTTACTATAATATGATATAATTTAATATACATTTCAATATACAAATTTAACACAATAGTTATTTCAACTAGCTGATCGCACTTACAACATTTAAACTATCTTATTTTTAAATAAGAGAGATCCTTACAAGAAATAAGATGAAGTTCATAATTCTAAGCTTTAAATAATAACCGACTTGTTTAAAACACAATGTTTGTGTTCTTGAATTAAAAGTTTCAATTAAAAAATGTGCTACAAAATGCTTTCTCCTTCCTAAGTACAAACAAATTTATGAAACCATAATTCGATTTAAAAATATTTATAATATATATAAAATTAACCCAATCATAATTATTTATACTTTAAAAATAAAAAATAATGCAAAGAAATTTTCATCAAAACAACTAATATAAAATTATCTGTCAAAGTGAATGTGATTTAAAGAAGGTCTAATATTAAATGGATTAGAAGGGCCCCGATAATTCCAGTTATGTATTGTCATAAGAACTGGTCTAGTAAAAATGAAACTTATGTTTATATAAAGACTTTGTAAAGCACAAACCATGGTAAATAAATGCCATAAAGATGGCTCCGAAAATATAAGAGCAAATGCTCCCACAGCCCAAACTAATAAATACGACAAACTCAATTTAACACTCATTCTACAACGAACTTGTATCAAACTGAATTCTGGATCTATAAATTGTTCCATAGGAACATTCATGTTCTCGTTGTGTCTTTCATTTGTCTGTTGGGTTTCATCTACAATTCCATTTTCCATGGAATAAAGCATTCGATGCTTTGATCTCAAAACTATTAACAGACCAATGCCACCAATCGACTGTAAAAATATAATAATCAACAATGGTGTAAGAAACATTTCAAATAAAGTTTTGCTTTGACTGAGACTGCACTCAATTTCGTGATATTTTGAATCATAAATTGGAAACGAAGTTTTCGTTGCAGATCTCGAAATTCCTCTCCAAATTCCAAAAAACAATGGAAATCCAATCGCGAAAGACACTTCAAGAATAAAGTAGACAATCTTTAGAAACAATTGTGTAAATAATCGAGGATGGTAATTGGTAATGGAGAATTTTCTGGTTGGAAGAAAGACTGTGAATTTTGTCAATAAAGCCACTTGCAAAATCGCGATTAAATTCCAGGAGACTGCGGATAAGAACAATGATTCTGTCGTGATTTCCGGCCACGTGGATGAAATTATCTGATCTTTAGAAATTGCTATTCTCGTGGAACAGCTCACAATGAGAATGATGAAGCCAATTGTATTTGTCAATAAACTAAGAGTTATTGCTAGTCCATACAGGAATTTCAGATCTCTGATACAAATAATAATTCCCAAATGCACCAAATGACAAACAATTGTGATTCCAAAACAAACATGACTAATTGATGAGGATTGGAAATTATCCGTGGCGTTAATCGGATGAGAACTCTCATTTAACATTTTCCCATAACAGATACACTAATACAAAATTGTATGCGAGTAAGTTGAAAAACTTAGGATCTTAAATAATAATCTAACCAATCAAAATTGAGATTAATATTATTTGTCGACTAATGGCTAATCAATATTTATTGATTCTGAATTTCTGGTCAAGAGATTTTTTATCAAATATTAAAAGTTTGATTTTTTGTTACGCTATTAATAATATTTTAATGAAATAAAAAAATATTTTTTTGAAAATCTTCATTTTGTAACGAATGTTTCTAGTATTTTTATAGTGATAACACACTAATTAAATGTGGAAAGCTTTTTATATTATTAATTGCAATTAAATCGCATTCTTTATTAATTTCTTAAAATAAAAACTAAGTTAATTAATCATTTATTCCAATTAGAACTATATGACAGTGGAATTAATGTTAATAAAACAAATTTGAGGCCTTTGAATTTCGAAATTGAAGTGATATTTTATTTTATTTTTTTGTGAAGTAAGAAGCAGTTTAAATTACTCTGTAGTATTTATTGAGCACAAAATCAAGTGAAATGCCATATTTTCGTTGGTCAATAAGTTATACTATATCACTGTTTTTCAAACTTTATAAACTCAAAGCGAACTTTGAAGAATAATTTAAACTTTGGAAGGCACCTTAAGAGAATTATGCCGGAGTAAAACACTGTTTATAAAATATACACCTACAATAACTTTTTAGGTATAAGTCAGTGGTCTTCAAATTGGGTTACGCAAAAAAAAATTAATATATACATATTGCTTAAGGCTTAAAAATAACGGATTTTATAAAAAAAACTATATTAATAAACAAAAAATTTAATTCCATTTTGGATTCAATTGTTAAATTAATATCCTGAGGTTGCCGAAAAAGCAATAAAAATTCTAATGTCTTTTGAAACAGAGTATCTTTGCTATGAAAACTAAATACAGAAATAAACTTGATGCAGAAAATGCCATGCGATCACGATTAAAAGCAATTTCTCCCAATATAGCCTATTTATGTAAAGATAGGCATGCACATCCAAGCCATTAATTTAAAAATTAAATTATTTATTTAAGGTTTTTATATTTGTTAAATATTGTATAAAAAATATTACTTATATTTTAACAAGTTAATTAGGGTTCCGCAAGCATATAAAGTTTGAAAACCACTGGTATAAGTTATCAATGAAATAACCTTTAAACACAATTCCCAATGACTAGATCAGATCATAATTTACCTAGAACTTTATTTCAATGAGTTTTGTTTTAGATAATCATACGATTGTTGTCATATAACCAGATTTTTTTTCAATTTGGCCAGACTCAGGCAAACGTAAAAATCTAATGTGAATTAGGCCTAAAGTAATTAGTTTATGTAAAAATGTAATTGTTTTTAAAAATAGCTTAGTAATTTCATTATAGAAAAATATATAATTTAAATAATTTAAAATAAATTTATTAAAACAGAAACAGATGGTGACAAGCTGACTTAATTAGGCTATTTAAGCTATTCCACGGTCCGAATTAGGTTAAGTCTATCACTTCAAAAAATAAAATTTTGAGATATAAAATTAATTTTATATATATTAAAGTTTAACTTCATTTATATATATATATATATATATATATATATATATATATATATATATATATATATATATATATATATATTTATAATAAATTATTTTTCATTCACCTTCGATATGTTTTTCTTTTAAAATCTCTTTTAGTTTTAATTTTACTACAGATCTATGTTTTCTTTATTTATCATAAGTTTTCGAAAAAAGTTAAATTTTTATATAATATAAATAAAGTGCTGAAAGCATGTGTAAATAGGAAAAAATGGATCTACAGTCTAAATGAAGACTGTCATATTATTTACATTTTATTTTTATCTTATAAACAAATTTATTAATATATAAATTAAAGTGTTTTATTAATCGAAAAGTTTATTTTATATTTCTAAAAGAATAATAAATTGGTTTAAATGTGATTTCAAATTTAATGAAGTTAACTAAAATTAATTTTATACAATTCAAAAGTTCTACGAATGATAAAAATTGTGAATGAAAAAGAAGAACCATTACTCTTGAAATCATATTTTATGTCTTAGGAAGATTATTGAAAATAAAAATAAATATATTTAATAAACATTTGAACTAAAATTTAATTACCTTGTCATGTTTTCAATCAAATAAGATTCCATTTTTTTCAAAATTAAAAAAAAACTTTTTTGCGGAAAAATTTAATTTTCTTTTTATGATCTCAAATTTGATGATTTTGGAACAGATTAATAATAGAAAACAATGCATTATTAGCAAGAAAATTTATTAAAACCTCTTTTTACTTTAAATTAATATAAAATAGTTTAGTATTTCTGGGGCACATTAAATTTATTAAAATAAATTACTAAATCATAAAATGATAATTTCCTTTAGGAAAATTTACCTAGAGGTAAAATTTTAAGAATTTATAGTCAGGATTTTATTTGTTCAATCAACCGGATCAGAACTGTTTCGTTAATAAAGTTTCAATATTGTTGGATTTTAATTATTAAATCGTGGAAATATTGAGTGAGATTCAAAAATTTATTCCCGCCAAAATTTTAATAAATTCATCGATAAGGTCCCTCCTATTAGGTACTTCCTTATAAGAAAATATCAAAAATTTCAAAAAGGTAAGTGTCAAAAGTTCGTTTTCGCTGATATGTTACTTCTTTTTCACGGGCGAATACAGACATTGTCCTTCTGCAAAAAAAGCTCTCGCTTATTCAACATGAACAGAAAAAGTTTGAGTTTAATAAGCAGGAAACAAATGCCTTGTGCTTTTTTACACTTGTTGTCTAAAAGAAACATACTTCCGTTTTGAGGTATTTTAGAGTTCTGAACTTACAATCTACTCTTTTCTATTCAACTTAAGTTTTAAGATTTTAATATTTGTAAAAAAAGAAAAGGAAATTAAAATTTAAATAAAAGATAAATTTTCTAGTTCAATTACAAGAAAGCAAAAATCAACAACCTCAAAATGAACAAATATGATATTATTTTACAAAAATATTTTGGACAATACTTGCTGAACAATACTGAAACTGTAACAAATTATAATTTGAATTTGTGACTAGTTTTATGATAATAATATAAGTTTTTAAAAATAAAAAAAGTAAAAATAAATAAATAAAAGTTTTAAATATTCAGAGGTTTTCCAATAAATCTAAAATAATTTAAGACAGATAGAGATCCCTGAAAAGAAAGATCATTTTTAATTAATTTCAAATCATTTATTAATTATATAATATTATTAAAATCGCCTATATTTAATTGTCTGAGTAATTATTTTTAAATACAATTCGGATAAAAGCCTGGCTTTCATTTTTTACAGTGAAATATAAAATTATAATTAAATATAGATATTTTTTGAAATCGTAAGTTTTTATTGAAGTTTATAAGAAAATGACAACCAATTCATGTTAAAACAAACATATAAACTTACTTGACATAAAATAGTGTTTCAATCATTTGGATCCAATGATGTGGAAAATAAAATAAAACATGCAAACTCGCACATTTTTGGTATTATAATTTATCAACACAAATAAACATAAAATGAATAGAACTAGTTTCTTCAATAGCATCATATTTTAAATGTCACTCACCTGGTTGTAGGAGGTTCTAAAGTAGATCTAAATTATTTCACTTTTTAGTCAAAAATAAAACAATATAAAAATAAGTGAGTAATTAACAGTTGAAGTTCAAATTAATACCTTGCAACTTTACTTATTTATTATGCAAAGGTAAATGCCTGAATGTCACACTTGTGCACAATCAAAGGTCTTACTCTTCTGTCAGAAATTCACTCCTAAGTGATATCTTTTAATTCAAGCAATGATTGTTACTGATCTGATCCACACTCGCGTTTTTTGACATTTCTCTAGTCTTATCTATTCACAAAGAATAAATTATTCCGCTCACCATTTTCAAACAATCAGGAGAAATAGCACCTGCTTCTAGTAAAATGACAAAAGATTCTTGCATCCCCTATAATCTTCTACGATTTCTTATTTATACTTAACATAGTAGTTAAGTATAAAAAAATTAAAGCTAAAATATTTTTCAAATTTAATAAAAAAGTGAAACCAAGTGTTAATTAAATATCTAAAAGTCACAAGTACACACGTTACTTATGGATTGAACTTATAACAGATCTGTACTTTAACTCAAGGATTACTAATTATCAGTCTGTGAAAGAGTCAAAAATTAATTTTAATTTTCAACTGTTTTTTTAAAATAGTTAAATTATTTGAATGTTACTTATTTTAACATACTAAATTAAATGCTATCAGTGATATTGAAACAAATCATGATTTTAACCTTATAATTTTCTCAAAAATAAATGGTTGATTTTGTCAGCGCTCGTTATTTAAGTTAGCGGTTCTTGATCTTCAACAAAAATTTCCCGCCGGCCAGTCGCTTGAAGAACTTTATGGACACTACTTTAAGTTTTTTTCTTTATATTCCCAGATACAGAAGTTCACCAGATATCTCATTACTCGGCACAGCCAAGAAGTTAATGATACAAGTTATCCCAGATAAAGATGTTGGAACTCTAACAATTATTACCACTGGAATTGCAATGACAAATGCCGATTTAATTACTAATTCGGGGACAATTGACAGATCAGGAGCTATGGAAATTATCGAAGAATTGCAAACTGGAGCTGAAGTTTCCATGATCGGTCAATTACTTGTTGCTTTCTACTTAGCTTATCATGGTAAAAAAAGCATACCTCTTGCTATTCAACCAGAGCAACATACACTGAGATAACTAATATTTATAATCGAATTTTTTATTGTTTTTTATGTTATATAACAAAGTCCTGGGCAATAAGAAAGATGTAAACAAAAAGAAAAGGGATTAATTTAATATACATAGATTAATCCTTGCAATTTTCAGTATTTAAATTTGGGGTTTTCGTCACTACACTTAAAAAAGAAATTAAAAAAGAAATTAAAAAAAAATTATGAAGACTAAAGTTACTCATTTCAAAGTTTACAGCGTATTTCACAGATTTGACACTTTCATATTATTTGGCAGTCAAATTATTTGATAGACCTACGTGAGGTTTTCGTAAATATTTGAAAATCTGCCATAATTTTACTGAACTAATTAAATATAATTAATTAGTCAAAATGTTACAAAATAGCTGAAATTTTATCTCGTCTTTGGTTGATTAATTAAAATTAAAGTAAACATTAATTTATAATAAATTATATAATAAAAAATAATAAATAAATGGTTTAAAAAGCTTACTATAACAATAATATTATTATTATAGAGACTTTTTTTTTGTTTTTCACCTCTGATTTCTTTTTCTTTTTTTTTATTAGACATTTTATTTTATAAATAAAAATAATGTTATTATTAATAATTTTAAACACACGTTTGCGAAATATTTCGACAGAGAAAAAGCCAAACAAATTTCTATTTCGATAATATGTTCTATTTCAATTTTCCCTTCAGCCATATAGATTCCAAAGGGCAAAGAACTTTATATAAACAGCAAATAATAATAAGCTTTTTAATTTAAAAAATAATTTTTAATTGATTTTATTAATTTTAATACATACACTACTTCCAGTTTCAAAATTAGTATAAGCATAAAATAATGTTTTTTATTATAAAGAAATAATTTATTCATAAATTTTAAGAAAATAAACAAAAGCAGCACACAACTTACTGATTCGATTTATTTGCATAAATTTTTTTTCATTTATTTAAGCTTTTACCGTTTGTCTATAACATTGCCAATTGAATGAAAACTTTAAACTGTATGACTATGAGTAACTCCAACTTTTCGAAGTGAGCTAAAATATATCTCACCTTGTATAAAAAGTTAAGTAAAAATTGTGAAAGCTTTTAACCCACCCAGCCCCAAAGAGTTAAATATAAATCTAGTAGCGTGAATAATATAATTTTCATTACTTTATCTTCATAGACATTTTTGGTACTAAAATTTATTTGAAAATTAAAATACTTCATGTAATTTATAAGGCTAAAAATATGGAAATTAAAATGTATAAAATTAAACGTTATAAATAATTATTAAGTAGGAAAAGAAATTTGGTGAAACAAGATAAATTGTTCAGAAATTTTTTGAAAACATCATCCAAAATCGACAAAGTCACTTTGAAAGTCAAGAAAGAATGAGAAATAATCTTCGGCAGAATATAAAAACAAGAATAAATAATTAAATTTTTATTTTCTTCAGAAATCTTTAATAAACTTTATTGAATAATAAGTTTACATTATCTATAGGTACAAAACACAAAAAATTTGGCTAATCAGTGTTTTTTTAAAGCATTAAAACTTGAAATCTTGAAATCTTTCATTAAAACAAAGGTATTTTTCCTGGTTTTCAAGTTACTTGAGTAATGTGCCGATCATCTAATTCATGATTATAAAGTAATGATCATGATCTATTACTTTATAATCCTCCTTCGTAAATATTTACCCACTGAAAAATAAACTGCTGAATTTATTATTATTTAATTTGATTTTGGATATCCAAAGTAAATTTCTTAAAAATCTGAAAAGTTTGGGAACTCGATTTTTTCATTAAGTGATAACAGCTTTTTTCACAATATCCATTCTAAAATAATTAAACTGGTTATTGAAAAAATTAACTGTAACAATACAAATTGTTTGCTACCAAATCGACGATTACCCAATAAAATATTAGTAAAAACCACAACGCCATAAAATGATCTATGGACAGAGTAATGTTGGTGACCAAATTAAAGGACATAAAAAGGTCCGCTCAAACGGTCACCAGCTTAAAACATATTAAATATGAAAATATTATTAAACAGTTTTCAGATTAATTGAACATTGTGGGGCATATTATAAACATAAAAATATTATTTTTTATTTTCAACCCGAATTTTATTTTGAACATAAATTATTTTACTAGTGTATTACTGGGAATTATTTAGTATTTAAACTATAATTTTCTCTAATTTCAATTATAGTTTGATCCCAAATTAGGGAAAATGTTGATTGAACCAGTAAATTGGGCAAAACGTATTGCCATTATTAGCGTCGCCATAATCCTACACAAAAAATAATGTATAATGTCAAATATTTATTCTGCAGTCAAATCGAGCTTATTATAAAACTTTTCACCAACTGGTTCAATTTATCACTACTTGTCATTTTCCAAAAAATATATTCCGTGAAATAACTGATAAAATTTTAGTGAAATAATTTTTATATATTAAAATGTTTGAGGTTATTTATTAACTGAGTTTGTTTTTATAATTTTGTATTTTCCAAATGTTTTTTTGAAAAAAATTATTTTTTATTAAATATTTTTATTATTAAAAGAATAAAATACAATTTTGGCCAATAAAATTGATAGATTGAATAATAAATATGTTTCCTTTACATATTCAGAGTTACACATGTTTCTTACTGTATGTACTCCATTTCTATAATTTGTTGGGGTTTAACAAAACGGTTACAAAATAAAAACAAAAACTAATTGCAAATCAATAAAAACATCGAAATTCAAAGTTAATAGTTTTAGTGCAAAAATAAATTAAGAAATCAAAGTTTTTAAATAAATATTTAGCGGAGATATCTGGTCTGGGCGGATGGCAAATTATGAGACGAATTCAAATATAATAAAATAACATAAATTGTGTGTGCCAAAAAAGAAATATTAATTAGCTAATAGAAAAACCGAAAAGTGTAGAAAACCCGGTTTGTCAACTAAATTATTTATTTAGAGTTTGGCAAATTGAGAAATAAAGGAGAGCCCAAGATAAAAGGAAACCCGACTTCAATTTAAAGTTAATGAAATTTTTCCTATGCAAATAAGCTATGTGAAAGATCCAAGATTCCTTAATTGAAAACTAATTGCTAAAATTGGTAAATTCATGAGGAGCTTTATCATTAAATCAATTTAAAAGAAAAGAGAGAATTCAATTAAGAGAACAGTTTTAAAAAAAGACAAATTAATGAAATTACCAATTGAAAGAGAAAATAGAATTATGCAGATGAAAATTGTGATTGATATTGATATTGAAAAGTGTTTAGATTAAAAGTTTCTGTGAAAATCGTGTCAATATAAAATTTTTGTAATCGATTAAGGTAATTGTGAATAAGCGTTATTGTGTTGGGTTGTTCGATTTACTTGATCAAATACATTGATGAGTCAGAAATTAGTACCAACTTGTAATAAATGTCCAACAAATGTAATATTCTAACTTTACATTTTTATTTTAAGTAATAAATGATATTAAATATCAAAAATTGTATTTAAAGAGTAGTTGATATTTTTGTTTTCAATTGGATTTGTATTATAATTTAATCTACCATATTTTACGTGCCGACATTTTGTCTACTACGATAACTTGTCTAATGATAATTCATCTAAAGATAAATCTTCTATGAATAATTTTTAAACCGATTGTTTGTTTACCAATCAAACTAAAACCCATTTGAATGAAAACCTATAATTTCCCAATAGTAACTATAAGTGGGTTGCTCGTTTTTCAGAAATAACTTTAATTCTGGTCAATAAGGTCAGGAAAGTCAAACTTATGTTAGATTAGAACCGCGACACATCATTTTACATTAGTTGCAACTTGAAACTATATTTAGTCCTCTTCTTTCATAGAAATGAAGTTATTTGCCATGATCATATAGACTAATCCATACCACGACTTCTGATTTAGAATTCCAATACCGGGATTCCAAAATCCCGGGATATTGAGGTTTTGCGAGGATTTTTTAAAGTGTTGATGCTATTTGCAAAGAATAAGAAATAGACAGAATGGTTTGCTCCGTTTGTGGGTCCTTGTTTTTTTGTTACACATTTATATTGCAAGCAATACTATAATTTGGGAAATTATAGTTTTACCAACTGGTTTTACCAATTGAGAAACAATCTGTATAAAAATTAATGATAGACGAGTTATCTTAGTAGATGAAAGGTCGACATGCCAAATTTCACCAAACGAAATATCTTTAGACGGATTGTCGTGACACCGAATTGATTTATTTATAATGTGAAAAATGAAACTTAGTAATTTATTAAAACATTAATTAATTAGAAACTTTGAACAGTAGCGAAGCACGGGCTAGTATATATGTAATTGACAAACGCCAAATATGTAATTTGTATAACATATCATTGTATATTTCGACCATTAATCAGTCTTTTTCAGGTTAGAAATCACATTAACAATAACTAAATGAAAATAAGAAAACTTAAACAAACATACCAATAATAATCTAATCAAATTGTACCAAAAAATATTATATAGACTTGTAAATTACTTTTTAAAAAACAAAAAAGTTATCATTCCTTTTAAAAAACAAGTTTTTTGTAAAACAATAAAGTTTTAAAAATTAAATTAAACCTTCTTTTTACATTACAAAATCAATTTAACATCCCAAAAAATTAATTCAAACACTTAATATACACAATTCACATTCAAATTATATTAATACACTCAAAATGTCTGTAGATTGAGCATATTGAACATTAATTGTAGGAATTCTGAATTTATGTGGTTTAACTCCGATAAGCTGCTGGAAAGAGAGTATCATTATAAAGTATGATGTATTCATCTTTACATAAATTCCCGAATGGCAACAAATCCTTGACGAAAACTTCGTTGAAATTCTCCAAGAACCATGTTTAATTTGTATAAACTATTTATCATGTTTCCACTCCATTTTATTGATAGACTTAGCTGTAGCTAACGGAATGTCTTCATTTGCACTTTCTTCCATGCCGAAATCTTGATCATCAGAGTCAATATTTGTAATTAATTCATTTAACTGTTTAGATTCTTCATCACTAAAACATATAAATCCATCCACTTTTAGGGCTAATTTTCAATATTTATTGTAAAAAATAAACACGGCTCTTAGCACAAAACTGAAGCGCAAGTTAGAACTGAAATATCATGTGTTTTCATAAATAGTTCTTAAACAGTTCATAAAGTTCTCGTACGTATAAAAACGGAAGAAAATAATTTATAAGTACTAAAAACTTAAATGTACGAAAGTAGAGTATAAAAATATAATATGGAAAACGTATGTTTACAGGCCTAGCAACAAAAGCTTTCAAATCATTTTAAAATAAAAGTAATATGGTTTTTTCGAAATAATATTGCAAAATAATTCTTGGTGCAGTGCACCAAATATCTCGTCATTTTTGTCAGTCAAATGTAATTTAGAATGTGTTTTTAAAAATTTTAAAAATTTTTTGCTTATTGTTTACCACAATATATCGTTATATTACGGTTGTCAAATGTCATTAACAATTTGTTTTAGAAGTTCTAAATTAGAACGATTTAAAAAAAGCATATATAAATTATAAATACAGTAATTTTATGTTCCTTTTTATTTTTATTATTTTTTGAATTAGTTTATAGAAATAATATTTAAATGAAAATTTTTTTGTCTATGATTTTTTCGATTAAATTTTAATTAATATTGTTTTTTTAATACATGATAAAAATGAATGAAGAATATTTTTATTTATAATTTAACAATGTAATTTACATGGTAAGTGCCAAATTTTCTTTACCTCCAGGGGTCCCGACATTATTAAAAGCGCGTCTGCGGTGCAAACTTATAAGATGGTTATTTTTTTAATCGATTTTTATTTAAAATAATTAAATATAATATAATTATTGAAGGCACTTACATTAAAAATAAACCAAAAGTAGGCTTAGAAACACATTTTGTATCTGATAAGAAAAAACCTCTGTTTGTGTAGTTAACAATTATTTTATTTATATTTAACACTGCATTTCCGAAGCCTGGTCAATTTGATGGATTTCAAATTTAATGATTATAAAAAAAATAAAAATATTATTTTTTTGAAAATTATTTTAATTTTTATAAATTTTTTTCCCCATTTAATTTGTTATAAAACCGTATTTCAATGTGATGAAGTTCAGTAATAAATATGTATGAAATTCTGTCCGTTACTATTTATTATTTATTATTTGTCTACGTAAAAATACGTAGAGAAAATTATTAAATATAAAATTTATTGAATTTTGTTTAAAAAGTCTAAAATTCCCGTTCTAAGATATTTTCGGTGGAAATAAAATTATTCTATCTAACAATTTTACGACCGCCTGCAATAAATCCTTACTTGTATAGATACTGAAAATTATTTTCGTCTTGGGAAAAATATATCTTTATTCCGCAAAGTTGAATAGGAAACCTATTTTTCATACTTAATGAACAGAATATCAGATATATTTATAAAATTAACATTAATTTAGTTATATATGGAAAAACTAATTTGATTCTCAATAATTTACCGGAACATCTGACAAGTCCTTCTGGGTATTCTCTGAAAAATAATAATAATAATAATAATGATAATAATATAATCAAGTGGGACGCAATTTCCTTACTTGAATAATTTATCGCTGAGGTGAGAATGATGCCCGATCTCTCCCTGCCAGATCCTACATCGAAACTAATTAATCCAAAACTCACGAATAAATGTAATAAAAATGGACAATAATCTAATTGTTTTCACATCCGACTTCAAATATCAAAAAATAATTTTTTGAGATAATTTTGCTATAACTGCTGTTATTTTTAATTTATTAATTTTGCATGGACCTGATTGACGTTTCAACAATCTAATTACTGGAATTTATAAACTGCTGGAAATTCTATTGGAATTAATTAATTGGAATTTATTGATTATTACTGAATAGAAATATGTTCCTAGTATTAATAAATGGAAATAATATATTAATTTTAATTAAAATAAAATAATTTCAAATAGAAAAAATATAAAATACTGAAAAATTATTTTTTGGATTATTAGCTTTATTTTTAACTTGAATCAGAAAAAATCTTTTTATTGTTTTGTTCACATTTGATATGTTTTCTTTTTTTATGATATTTCATTTGTTTTTCATTCTGACTATTGTGATTCAACATTATTAAATAAGTTAAATTCAAGATCCGTATTTTATTATAAAATCACATGTTTGAAAGGGAAGTAGTTTGGTATTCGATCCATGATGAAAAGTATTTAATAATATTTTCATGACTTAGACGTGAAAGCATCATGATTTCATTTTGCAGAAGTCTACTTGATTTGCTTAGGGTTTGTATCTCATCATTATTATACGAGCTGATCTTAATGCAATACCAATGGGAATCAAATCTGTGCTCAGCACGAAAATATTTGACACCAACAAGGCTGTGTAGTTTCACCATGTCACAGAATGTTGGAGAAACATGGAAAGAATTATAAGCCGAAATATAGCGATCATTTAAATCTCCTTCCAAATCCGGCTTCCTATACTCATGCTTATCCATGACTCTCAAAATTATGCTTCTTTCATTTATATAAAAGAAATGCAGAAACATCAGTTTCATTTGTAATTTACTGTCGACATTTTTACATTGTTCATTTTCATAGCTTTTTACCTTACTGTAATTTATATATTTCAACAAGTTGCCTTTTCGAATTTCTAACAATGATTTTTTACTATCAATGGCATTAGAATCGTTGCTTCCAGAACAATCTTGAATATCATCCAATAGGATTTTGGAGCCGAACAAAGTGTTAGTTCGAGAATTATAGGACGGCTTGCAAAGAGGAGAATTTTGGAATTTTTCTGTAAAAGTTGTTTGCCCAAAATTCAATTTGAGCCAGTACTCGCTGTTGCATATCAGTGAATTGAATTGGAGCTTTTCTTCAATCAATGAAGATGAAACTTTACCAGAAATTATTTGATTATCCAGAGAGAATAAAGTATTGAAATCTTTAATAAAGCAACTTTCAATTTTATTGGATGTTTTCAAATTGATTTACACAATTGTTTACTTTCATTTTAGGGAAACTCAAACCAGGAATGAAAATTTGTTCATAAGAATCGTCTTTATCTAATTTCTTAATAAAGGGGGAATTTTTTTGCATTAGACAACTTAGCATTTTTTGAATCATTATCGGAAAATAGTTCATAATCAGATCCAATATTCCTATTCACATTTCAGTCTCTCGTTATTGAATAACTTTTTATTAAGTTTTAAATGAAATCCAAAGGATCTTGAACGAAATTTTAAATTTAACAATAATCAATTATTCAACAAATAAATTCTATATTTTTTAAAGAACACTAATTTACTCATCTTATAAAAACACACATATTAATCCAAATAAATTAAAAAATATCACAAAAAAATATTTTTAAATTAAAACCCACATTTTTAGAAAACGGGGCTAAATTATTGTTCTTTATTTAATTTTCGAGAATTTCAATTGCAAGGTCCCCTACAATTTATTTTAATTTACTTAATCATGATTTAATTTAGTTTAATTAATATGGTGCCTATCCATCACATATATAAACCAATTTAATGTTATAAAATATTTAATTTAAATCTTATTGCAATTAATATTAATATCCAAATAAGCAATTTTTAACACAGACAAAAGATGAAAATTTTATTACATGTAACTATTTCTTCTTCTTCTTCTTCTTCTTCTTCTTCTTCTTCTTCTTATTATTATTATTATTATTATTATTATTATTATTATTATTATTATTATTATTATTATTATTATTATTATTATTATTATTATTATTATTATCCTCATCATCATTAACACATATTATTATTATTATTATTATTATTTTTATTATTATTATTATTATTATTTTTATTATTATTATTAGTATTATTATTATTATTATTATTATTATTATCATTATCATTATTATTATTATTATTATTATTATTATTATTATTATTATTATTATTATTATTTTTTTATTATTATTTTATTATTATTATTTTTATTATTATTATTAGTATTATTATTATTATTATTATTATTATTATTATTATTATTATTATTATTATTATTATTATTATTATTATTATTATTATTATTATTATTATTATTATTATTATTATTATTATTTATTATTATTATTATTATTATTATTATTATTATTATTATTATTATTATTATTATTATTATTATTATTATCATCATCATCATCATCATCATTTATTAATGGGAAATGGGGTTTATGTGAGACCATGGCCCCCTAATCTAAATGATTTTTATCCGTCTACGTTCGGGTTACTAATGCCTAAATGGTGATGGAAATTGTCAAGGTCACCACATCAGAAACCTTCCAATTATAATGATAATGATAATAAATTTTTTAACAATTATTTACCAAATAGATGGAAGAATATCTTCAAGAAAACTTAAAACCACTAAATTATGATAAATCTCTTTTTGAAATAATATTATATTTCAAACGAAAATTATATAATTATATATTGAAAAATATATTTGATAATAACTTTTAGTTTCCATTGGAAACATTTGATATATTTCCTCAAAACAACAATTTTTACACGTGTTAAAGTGTCAATTTCTTTTTAATGTTCAAGTAAATGTAAGTTATTTTAAGTTTTGTTTTTCTAGTTGATTTTAAAAAAGACAAATCTTGGTTAAATTAGAAAATATATATTAAATATTTTATTTACTATTTACCATTTTCGGAAACTATAAAACCCAGCACTTGGGGTAGATATGAAAGGGTTTTCTTCATAAAAGAAACTCATCTGCAATTTCTTTAGCATGTTTTCAAAGAAATAAAACATGAATGCCATTGCGATTTTTATCAACTGTTTGCTAGAATAAAAATTTTATTCAGTTAATAAATTTATGATTGAATTTAATTGAATAATAATTTTTGATAAAACAATTTTTATTTCAATATTTAAAATCAAAATAAATACTTATTTAATATTTAGTTTTACTTTAACTTTAATTAATAAAAAAGAAAAAATGATTGTGATTATATTTATTTATAAGATTCATTTCGTTAGCCTTGTAATTGAAATTAAAGACCAGCAAAATTATATTTTCTTACATCCACATAGTTGTATTGTATTTTTTAACACTGATTTTTTTAAACACAGAAATAATCAGTTTCCAAACTTTTTTTCATCAACGATTTTTCCTTTTTTCGGATTTATGCTTAACGGCTAAAATATTAATTTACTAAATTAAAACTTTTCAATAAAATAAATAGATCTCTATCAACTTGAAACATTTGTCTTATTACAATATATTTATTTAATCAAGCTACACACGAATAATAGAAGACCATTTTATTAAAAGTTATAAATCTTTTTAAATACGCTTTTTCAAAATAAACCATACAATATTTTTTTCAAAATTGCACAGACCTCCAAATCATGGTAAAAATATATATAATTCGTAATAATGATATTATATGACTGCGGGTCGCACATAAAAATTATTAATTTTTAATATCATTTCTATTATAAAATAATTTAAATTTATAAAGTATTTTATTATTATTTTCAAAATGTTATAGTAAATTATAGTAAATGAAAAATGTTATATTTAATATTAATAAAATTTTTTAAAAAGTATTTAAACATTTATTAAAATATTCAATTGAGAAATAATTTGTTTAAATATATATATATATATATATATATATATATATATATATATATATATTCATATTATTTTAATTGATTTTTAGTACTTGAAGATTACAGTTAAACTATCTAAATATATAGTACAACGAGTGATTGAATGGCGGTTTCTTTTAATTAAATTTTAGTTATTAATAAATCATAAAATATATATAAATTAACAAATAACTCCAAATTATGTACCATTCCAAATAGTATTCCCATTTAAAAAAAATTAAACATATTATTTAATAGTGTCACTAACTTGTTTTGATCAATAGTCAATTCTTGCCATAGAAATTCATGGAATTCTCTATCACCTGAAAATACAATAAATTCTATGAATGCGGTCGTGTTTTCCCTTGATATCAGTGAATGGTATATAGCAAAGCATGATGTTTACGGTGGATTAAAAAATATTTACAAATGAAAAATAATGAAAAATATTTACAAAGGAAATTGCCTGATCTAGCAATTGAAAAAAATTGATGTTTCCAAAGAATTGGATGAATTTGAAATAGAAGACAAATAAATTTATTATCAAAATTATCACAGCTTTTTGGCACACTCCAACATTTTAAAAATAAAAAATTCTCATTAAATTATCTAAAATTAATAAATTTTTTGTTCTTTTTGTATTTAATAAATGATGCTTTCAAAATTTATTCAAATTTTATATAAAAATGTAACAATTTTTTGTCGATGGAGATGCATATTGAAGCATCATAAATTTTTAAAAGACTTTCTTTTATAAAAGTATCCAAATCCAGAAAAAACATGAGATAATATTTATATTCTGAGTGAGCAGCAAAAAAGAAATAAATATAAAATTGAAAAACCAGAAATTCAGCAATAATTTGTATTTAAAAGATCAGGAGTTATTTTATGTCAAAATGAAGCTTACTTATTCATTAATACTTTATTTGTAAATTATTTTGTCACCGACATACTAATTATTTTAATAATAATAATAATAATAATAATAATAATAATAATAATAATAATAATAATAATAATAATAATAATAATAATAATAATAATAATAATAATAATAATAATAATAATAATAATAATAATTTGTTTAAAATATATTAAAGAGTCCATATAATCTTTTTTGGTTATACATTTTTGTTGGTGACAATGAATCTGTCGAAATATATCGCTTTTTAATAATAAATAAATCATTCAAACACTCGTTTTATGATATATTTTGAATTATTCACTGTCATCATAGAGTTTAAAAATTGAACAACATATTTTATATAATTAATTCAATTCCATTAAATTGAATTATTTATAAAATATGCTTTTTATGGTTACTGCATCACTCAACTCTAAGATCTGGAGGATGTTTCTTTATGTGAGCTGAAAGAAGACGCTCAAATGATATTCGTTCTCGGGTTCCATTTCGCGATATTTCGACGGTCTTGATATTCTGATATCTATTTGTGATTAAGAATGGTTATTCATATATTGATTGTAGTGGTCTTCTTAGTTCTCTTCTCAACCACACGTATTTGCAAGTCTGCATTGATTTTGGTATATGTGTTTGTTAGATCATGGTTTCGGAATATTAGACATGACATTTCTTGGTTTATCGCAGTTTTTCCACACGCGATAGACGGTATTACGATATCTCCTGGTAATCTCATGTTGGTTCCAAGCGTCATTTGGGCTGCGGATAATTCAGTATTATCGCTAACTGAGTTTCTGATTCAGAGCAAGATCAGCGGCAAGTCTGCAAGCCATGTTCTTTCATCATTTTCTGTATGAGACCCTACTACGACTTTCAAGATTCTATGAAATCGTTCAATTTTCCCATTGCACTGAGGATGATAAGCACTGCTCCGCCTGTGTTCGATTCCAAAGTTTCTGCAAAATTGATTGAATGATTCTGAAATGAACTGTCGGCCACCTTCGCTTATTAGTAATTCAAGACAGCCAACTCGAGATATCCATTCCTTTGTTAATGCGTTAATAACACTTGTTGAGGAAATGTCTTTCAATGCCGTAATTTTGGTCCATGATGTTTCTCTATCCATCATGGTTTAAATAAGATTTTTGAATATTTATTTATTACAAATTTCTTTATATTTAAACAATATATTTTATATAATTAATTCAATTCCATTAAATTGAATGATTTATAAAATATGCTTTTTTGTGGTTACTACAATTTTATTATTATTATTATTATTATTATTATTATTATTATTATTTTTATAATTATTATTATTATTATTATTATATTATTATTATTATTATTATTTTTATTATTATTATTTATTATTATTATTATTATTATTATTATTATTATTATTATTATTATTATTATTATTATTATTATTATTATTATTATTATTATTATTATTATCATCATCATCATCATCATCATCATTAACACATATTTTAAATAATCAACGTTTAGATTAAATTCATTATTTATTTAAATATGATAGATTGAATAAAAATAGGTGATTTAGAATTTCTGAGATTTATATTTATAATTTATTCTAATATAATCAATCAAAACTGAAATAAATTTATTTGTTGACTAGCTCTAATTTAATATTAAATTCAACATATTTTAATATATGGAATATTTAAATTAATTAAATTTAGGACCACCCAAATCTGAACAAATTATTATTTATGTATATTTCAATCTGCCACGGCAAATTAAAGAATCTAAAATAGACAAAATGAAATTAAATTTAGTTTACGAAATTTAAATAATTATAATTGTGCTTCCTAAATATGCCACATCAGTTGAACACGTGAAATAGTTGGATATAGATATTTCTAAAATTATTTCGTATCATAATTCAGTTGCCTTTGGAAAATTAATGTTTTAATAAATTCCTAAATAAATAGAGGTTAGAAAAATGATTTAAAATTTTTATAAATATTATTGAAGTTAAATATTAATAGAATGTAAATTTTTATAAATTTAAATTTAAATATTTATAAAATATTTTTGTGTCTTATTTACAATCAAACTTAGCAAGTATCGCACAATGTGTTATGCATGACATAACTACATTTGGTACAGATGGCAGTCGACTTTTACCACATGTTTTTTAACCTCAAGAGATTTAATTATTTTTATCTACCTTTGATATCATGTGAGGTTTTCCTTTTTATAATAAATAAATAACGGATAATACTATACGAAATAGCGATACTTTTCTAAATAATATCAACTAATGTAAATGCCTTTTAGTGATACTATTTTAGTAATGACACAATCTAAATGGTATTAATATAAAATTTTTATTTGAGATTAATTTTTAATAATTATTTTTTAAATTATTGAAAAAAACACAATTGTATTCAAAACGGAAGTGATTATCATTTTAGAATTCTCAGATGGATGAAGCAGGTGTTTGTTTCGAAAGAAAACGTAGATTTTCTTTTTCGAAAGTACTAAAGTTTTCTGGATTTTTCTACATGATAATTTCCCTAAATTATATCTGTCTTGTCTTTAAATATAGACACCTTTTCAAATCCAGCCTAAATAATTTAAGAAGAATTTTATTTTACTAACCCTTATACTACCTGTCACGAATGGCTACCCAAACGGATACACCTAAAAAATAATAATTATAATATTTTTCAAATTCTTAGTATTTTTAGCTGCATCCTAAAGAGTAAAACTCCAATAATATAAGGCATTTTAATTATTAAAAGTTTTATTAAGTGTTTAACAATTTCTAATTTTATTTATATTTTAAAAATGAAATTATATATAAAAGAAAGCATTTCTAATTCAAATTCTAATTTTGTCGTTGAATTTTTGCTAGAAATGTAGTAAATCGAATGTACAGACAAAATCTAAATTTTATTCTATATAGGGTTTGTATTTACGTAGTTTTGATAATATTATTTGTTTGAATAATTGTTGTTTTTTAGGTAGTGAAATAAGAAAAGTTGAAGCTTGAATAAAACAGAATTTATCAAAATTATTCGTAAGCTTAGAAAATTAAAGAAAGGACAATTTGTTATAATTAATTTAACAATATTTCGTTTTAAAGGAAAAGATTTTGATATTAAATCATACTTTAAGAAGTATGCAAACGGAAAAAGTTAATATTTGTTTTTCTAAGTACAAATTTTCAAGTTTTTCATTTATTGTTTTGTTGATGAAGGGAACTGAACAACAATAAACAAATTTTATTGAAAACAAAAATATCAATCAAAAAAGGGTTTTTCCCTCACTTGACGTTCTAATTTTTTCTCTAAGTTTTCAATAATTTGTTCGTTTGTCTTCACAGAAGTCAGCATGTTTTCTAGTTCTTTCTGGATCTCCTGCACCGAAGAAAACTTTAACAATTCAAATTCAAGAGTTGATTTGGAATCCATTGTAACTTATAACAATAAAATTATAATTTTTTTAATATTTTTCTTTATTTATATATTTGTCAGTGATTTAATTGCTTGTATGAATAACTAATTACCTCATCACTTGACCGACTTTACTTTTTATTAATTATTGAACCAGTAATTAAATATTATATAACATATTATATAATTATTGAATATTTTTGAAAAATTAACCATTATTCTTATTATTATTATTAATATTATTATTATTATTATTATTATTATTATTATTATTATTATTATTATTATTATTATTATTATTATTATTATTATTATTATTATTATTATTATTATAAAATTAAAATTAAAATTATTTACTATGAGTTATTTATAGATTTTCCAAAAATGTTTATATTTTTCTCTCGAATTATTAGTTCCGATACCTAAAATTTTTAGTTTTAATTACATATCTAATTTTCACAAAAGTAATTAATAATTAATTAAAAAATCTACGGCTTATTAATTAGTTGAAATAAACGTATGGGGAAAATGTGAAAAAAATATGATAAGTCAGAATTTCTAATTATTAGATGATCGATATGCATAACAGAATTTCTGTGAAACACTTCTGAGAATCTTCAATTATGTGGAAAAAACAGTAATTTAAAAAAACTCAATTTTTACAAGAAATAAAACGGTTTGTTGAATTGGTGCGTGCAAACGATGTTATGCGATTTAGGAAAATTTTCAAAACTAATTTTTGCTTTAATTGGAGCGCTGCGGTCAAAATAATGAATTTCATTTTTTAATTTGATTTTATTAAATAAGTTAAGACATAAATATCTAAAAATTAAATTTTAAAATTATTAAAATTTTTTTTAACATTAAGAGCTTTTTTAGAAGGGTGCTTTACGAAAAATATATAATCTTTTTTATTGGTTGAATTTATGATTTAGGAACCAAGACTTTCCTTACAGTTTTGGGTCTTAGCTAATTTGTTCCGTATTCAGGCTTAGATGATCATTTTCTAGAAATTTCAGTATTTTAGAAGTCTAAATATTTTAGATGAATCTTTTGGTGACAATTATTAAAAAATGTGCGTTGTGTGTTCATGTTTGATTAGACTTTTAGTAATTTATCAGCTAAAATGAATTATTATTTTATATAAAATTATTATATTATACAAAAATTAATAATACATAATGGTTGGTCGAATTAATGAAAATAAATTTTAAATGAAATATTTATTTCTAGTAATATTCATCATTTTCATCAGTTATTTTCTTACTTGTTCTATCAATATTTTACAAAATTGTGATATGTTTTTTCAAAACTTTGGTTAAGAGGTTTTTAGACAGATGTGAGGTCGTAGAGCCAACTCTTTCCCAATGGCAGAAATTTTTTTTGTAAAATTAGCGAATTCAGATTTCAGATACATTTTAAGTAATTTTCAGCTGCAAAGTTAACTTGAGTCGGTTGACGTTTTAACTGAAAGTTGGTAAGTGTTGTTTTTACATGTTATTTGTCAATTTTCCGAACAGTAACTAAGTTATATTTTTACTACAGATTTATTTGTTTTTGTTTAATTTTTTTCGCCTTTTGATAAAATTTGAATATCTTTGATATCATTTATTATTTTTGCTGGAATTTTGTGTGTAATTTTATACACACAAATTTTGGTTATCGAAATTTTTTATTATCGCAATACAAACAGAATTAAATTAAGAGTACAGTCAACCCTCTCACAAAATTCTCACTAAAGGCCACGTAGTAGGAAATCGCGTTGTAATAGACATAAACTTCATAGAAAAACAGGAGTTATGTTCCCAATAAAAAATAAACTGCGTTTTTGTTATTATTTAAACAAGAAGTTTAATTGGTGGATATTCAACAGATTATCAAAAATCTACTTCAACAAATTTCTAATAAATTTACCAACATAATTCGGATTTTCAAAAATTAAATTCAATGAAATCAAATTTAAGTTTATGAAAATTATAAAATATATAAAATTCAAAAAAAAAATCTTGATGCATATTCACTTAAACTTCTTCGTCCGTGCAAATTAAGAGTGAGTTACGCAGTGAACATTTTATCTTTATGGCAAAATCCAGTTCTGAACTTAGTTCTCTTTCATTGTTATTATTTCTTTTGGTCGTTAACAATTTTTGCAAAATCTGTAATTAAAGATAACTTGCATTCTTTCGCAAATTTTTATGAACTTCATAAGCGAACAAACAATTTTATAAATTTCTTTTTAATTTTTCTGCTTTTTTCAGCAGTGGTTTGTTATTTAAAAAATGATCCATTTTAGAGTGAAGGTTTTGGGTTCTTCGTCGGTAGGTCTTCAGAATTATTATCTTCAATCAGAAATGGTTTACTGATTATTAATATCAAATTGTCTTCTTTAATTTTGTCCTCTAAGTCTTGTATTTAATATACATTTGTGTAATATATATGGGTACTTGTTCATTATCGTGAACCCCAGTAAATTTTCAACTATTTTGATTAGAATGAATATCTTTAACTTGCCGATCACCGAGGGGAAGCCGTTGCGTTTCTTCAAGAGAAGGGTATCTTGCCGGCCAATCGAATCTGTCAGAACGGTCACGAAATGAAGCTCTACTTTGGCACACGCATTTTTTTTAAATGTAACATCAAGTCTTGCAAGAAGAAGGTCAACATGCGCGATGGAAACTGGTACAACTTCGTGGTTCCGGACACCGGCACTCACACCCAGACCGTCGAACGTATGTGGGGATCGGCCAAATGGCGCAACAAGAAACACCGAGGCACCGCACATGATCATTTGGAGTCGTATTTGGCTGAGTTCATGTGGCGCAAGCACATAGCCAGAAAGGATGTTTTCGAGGCTTTGTTAGAAGCAATTGTGGCTTTCTGGCCTCCTGAGTCTCAGATGCAGTAGTTGTAATTGTTGAATTAAATGTTTTCACCGAATTTTTGATTTTGTTACTGGGGTCCCGATAATGAACAAGTATCTATATAGGTAATATACATGTTTAATCTTCATTTTTATGTTGAGTACAAGAGTTCAAATTTAAACTTTAACTCAAAATTGAGCAACCCATCAAATCTTGTTGCCTAATTTCAACAAATCTTACATAAAAAGATTTTTAATACAAGATACTTTTCTTATTACAAAATTTTTCTCAGACAAATATTTCAGGTCAAATTACATGTATTTGAATTTAATTTCAAGTCAAATGATAATAAATTACTTTTTTAATTTAGGAGGTTTAGAATAAAGGTATTCCCTGATTTTTTCCCATGGGATCTTTTGGGTTGAACCTTTTCTCGAATCATCCTACCCTTTCATATTTGTTTTGTCTAGTAATGGACGGAGAGGTTAAAAATATTTTTTTAATGAAATGAAATGAAATTATTTGTTTAAATTAAGTGATTTTTATTTATTAATAAGATTTTGCACTCTCAATAAAATTCCATGACTTTAGGCTGTTATTAAAAACTCTAGACTCTCACGCTAAAGTGTTAATAATTATCATTTTCACATCAAATTAAGTTAATGATTTTTCTTTGTGTTGAAAACATGCACTTTCATTTGTTAAACACGTTTGTAGTAGCCAATCCGCAGAAACAGATTTCCTATATGGGCACAAATAACTGAATAAGATAGTATATTGAATTTTTATTATTTAATATCATTTTCAGATCGAGAATATGCAAAACACCAATTATTTGCTGTCCTTTCTGACGAGGATTCCAGTTCAGAGACGAGAGAATAAAATTATATTGAGATTTTAAATGATGATGGTAAAAAGTTTATTTTTACAGAAATTATTTTGTAAAACCTGTTATTTTAGAATATGCTTTGGAACAAAATGTTCTCGAAATTTCTGATGTACAAAATACTTCCTTCGTTATTGATTCCGTGCAAATTCTTGATCAAAATGGAAATAATATAGTGGTATTTCCTTTTCAATAATCAATGGTATCAACAAATAGATGGAGTCGCTGTGTGTTTTTGTTTTGCATTAACGATGGCATCAATATTTTTGGCTATTTTAGAAAATAAAATTACTTCTTTCCAATTTGAGAACGATTATTTATAAACTGTAAGTGAATGATATTTTCCATGTTTTTGAAGACATGAGACATAAAACCGTTTTTACATTTTTATTTTTAGCTTGTATTTTTTGTATTGTTTTTACATTTGTATTCAAAAATTAAACGGAGAGAAAGTCATCGATTGCGTACTTAAATTTATTAATTCAGTGCAAAGATAAACACTGGGGCAGAGATTTATAGAAAATCAATTAATCTTAGTGATTATACTTATCCATAAAGTTTTGATGAATTTAAGTATAAGAAAAATAGGATGAAAGGATTGATTGATCGTTTCTTGTCTTTATGTTCTACTTTTGAAAATTCAATAAAAAGTGTCGTCACTGCTGTTTGATGATTCGAAATTTATAGAACCAACTTCAATTCAATAGTCTTGATCCAGAATCTAGTGGCTAAGGATATCATCAAGATATTCACGGGTCATATGTTAGGTCAAAAATACAGGTCAAATAATAACTCCATAGTAATTGTTACCATTATCTGTTAAAGTTGTTTCTGTTATTACACCACTAGACCATGTCACCGCTGGACCACATACACCCCCCGGGATAAAAAAAATCTAAGACTGAAAGTAAAAATTTTTCCTGAGACAAACACAAAAAAAAAATTCAAAGTCGTTTAAACTAAGACCATGACTTACCCAAAAAAAATTTCAAGGTCATTATGAGTCGTAATATATTTTCAAGGTCATTTAAAAGTAGGTCAAGGTCATTGGATGAGTCATCATATTTTTTCAAGGTCATTCGATGAGTCATAATAATTTTCAAGGTAATTCAAATTTTCTTAAGGTCATAGTATTTTTAAACATTTTTAAATTTAAATTTACTACTAGTTTTTATAAGTAGTGCTTTAATGTTTTTTAATTTTTATTCTATTATTATTATTATTATTATTATTACAATTATTATCCTTATTATATAATAAAATAAAACAAATCAACAAAACCTTTTATTATAAAGAAATAATTTTTCCGTACTTTCGATATCGGCCAGCGCAGCAATGAAATCCATCACCACATGGATATTCGGGTTCTATATTCTTTAACATTTTGTTTTGTTCGATATCTCATAGGAACTCATCGATTACAGAAAATATCCATATAGACGTATAATTGAAGACCAAGTCTGGAATCATTGATGCTGGCTTATTCTTCAATATTTCCTGTATATCTGGATATTAGAATTCCAGACGTTCTTTGATAACTTTAAAATAATCATCTATAAAACAAGTAAAAAATAATAGTAATAATTATTAATTACCATGTTTAATTTCGTTCATACCTTGAACTGCGCTTGGTACATCCATTTTAATGATAAAAATTGAAATAACAATTACTTTTATACTAATTTAAACCAATGAGAAGTTAAACACATACAAACATTTAGCTATAAACAATAAATATTAATTTATAGATTTGAAAATGATTAAAGAAATTTTAATAATAATATTAGTTGTTAGTTATTTTAAAATGGCTTACTCAATTGTTGTAACCGTTCAAGGTACATATTCAACAAGATGTGTATGTCCTGATACAGCAGTGTTGATGGATATTTTGTATATGATAGATAGACCTAGATATTTGAAAACTCCAGTCAAAAGATTATCTGAAAGAATGAGTAATTTAGAAGTCCGATATGAACTCACATATGAGACTTTAAAAAGATCTCGGAACGCAATATATGATGATATTTTATATCTAAATTGGACTATAGGTATTATCAAAAATAAATTAAGAAAATCAATATTAGAATTGAATGAAAATCGTAAACTTAATGAAAAAATGATGAATCAAGTTCAATATAGTATAAAATTTTATTCTAATAAAACAACTGATCAGTTCAATCGTATAATGAAAGAAGTTCAACAACCGGTTAACAAATTGAAAGAAGTTCAACACACGGTTAACAATGACAACAAATCATCATTGTCATTTCCATTATATATTTTTACATATTTTCTTAAATAAAGACATTGCAACTTAAATTCTGATTGGTCCAATATAGTATAATTAAGCTTACACTTCAAAATATTTTTATAAAATGCCAGAAACTAAATTGTTTATATTTTTGTTGAATGAGCTGGTTGCTAATAATGAAGAAGAAGATGATATCATTAAAAACATAAAATTCATGGTCAACCGTACCGAGAAAATCGTAGAAGACATCCCATTTGAACCTATTCTCAATTTGCCAACATTGGAGAGTAGTGGGATGTGTCATATCCAGCACATGTAATATCCAGCACACTATCCCCCCCCGCCGAGAGAAAATTTTTCTAAGTCCAAAAGTACAAAAAATTTTTAAGACAAAGACAATGACTCATTCAAGGTCAATGAAACAAAGACCATGACTCATTCAAGGTCATTGGATGACTCATCATATTTTTTCAAGGTCATTCAAAAGTAGGTCAAGGTCATTGGATGAGTCATCAAAAATTTTCAAGGTCATTCAAAAGTAGGTCAAGGTCATATTATTTTTAATCATTTTAAAATTTTAATTTACTACTTATAAAAATAAGTAGTATATATTTTGTAAATTTATTTTATTATTATTATTATTATAATTAATATTTTTATTATTATTATTAATATTTCGATTATTATTAATATTATTATTATTATTCTATTAGTATTATTATTATTATTATTATTATTATTATTAATATTATTATTATTATTATTATTATTATTATTATTTTTCAAGGTCATTCAAAAGTAGGTCAAGGTCATTTAAAAGTAGGTCAAGGTTATTCAACATTTTTTCTAGGTCATATTATTTTTTTAACATTTTTAAATTTTAATTTACTAATTATAAAAATAAGTAGTATATATGTTGTAAATTTATTTTATTATTATTATTATTATTTTTATTTTTATTATTATTGCTATTATTATTATTATTATTATTAATATTATTATTACTTATAAAAATTTATTAATACTTATAAACTTTTTATAATATTATTATTAATATTATTATTATTATTATTCTATTAATACTTATAAAAATTTTATTATTACTTATAAAAACTTTAATTATTATTATTAATACTTTTAAAAACTTTTATTAATATTATTATTATTATTATTATTATTAATAATATTATTATTACTTTTTATTATTATTATTACTTTTTATTATTATTATTACTTATAAATTTGTAAATTTTATTCTATTTTATTATTATTTTTTATAAATATTATTATGATTATTATTATTATAATTAATATTTTGATTATTATTATTAATATTTCTATTATTAATATTATTATTATAAATATTATTATTATTATTAATATTATTATTATTATTATTATTATTATTATTAATATTATTATTATTATTAATATTGTCAAGGTGATTGGATGACTCATCATAATTTTTCAAGGTCATTGAAAAGTAGGTCAAGGTCATTGAAAAGTAGGTCAAGGTCATTCAAAAATTCTCTAGGTCATATTATTTTTTAAACATTTTAAAATTTTAATTTACTAATTATAAAAATAAGTAGTATATATGTTGTAAATTTATTTTATTATTATTATTATTATTTTTATTTTTATTATTATTGCTATTATTATTATTATTATTATTATTATTATTATTACTTATAAAAATTTATTAATACTTATAAACTTTTTATAATATTATTATTAATATTAATATTATTATTATTATTCTATTATTACTTATAAAAATTTTATTATTACTTATAAAAACATTAATTATTATTATTATTAATATTATTATTAATATGCTTATTACTTATAAAAATTTTATTTATACTTATAAAACTTTAATTATTATTATTAATACTTTTAAAAATTTTTATTAATATTATTATTATTATTATTATTAATAATATTATTATTACTTTTTATTATTATTATTACTTTTTATTATTATTATTACTTATAAATTTGTAAATTTTATTCTATTTTATTATTATTTTTTATAAATATTATTATTATTATTATTATTATTATTATAATTAATATTTTTATTATTATTATTAATATTATTATTAATATTATTATCATTTTTATTAGTATTATTATTATTATTATTAAATAGGTCAAGGTCATTCAAAATTTCTCAAGGTCATATTATTTTCAAACATTTTAAAATTTTAATTTACTACTTATTTTTATAAGTAGTATATATTTTGTAAATTTTTTTTATTATTAATATTATTATTACTATTATTATTATTATTATTTTTATTATTATTGTCAAGGTTATTATTATTGGATGACTCATCATAATTTTTCAAGGTCATTGAAAAGTAGGACAAGGTCATTCAAAAGTAGGTCAAGGTCATATTATTTTTAAACATTTTTTAATTTTAATTTACTACTTATTTTTATAAGTAGTATATATGTTGTAAATTTATTTTATTATTATTTTTATTATAATTAATATTATTATTATTATTATTAATATTATTAATATTATTATTACTTTTTATTATTCTATTATTACTTATAAAAAATTTTATTAATACTTATAAAAACTTTAATTATTATTAATATTAATATTTTTAATAATTTTATTATTATTATTATTTTTAATATACTTATTACTTATAAAATTTATTAAAATTTTATTATTATTAATACTTTGAAAACTTTTTATAATATTATTATTATTATTATTATATTTATTATTATTATTTTTATTATTATTATTATTATTATTTTTAATAATATTATTATTATTATTAATGTATAAAGCTTCTATTATAAGGAAATAATTTTATTATTATTAATATTATTAATAATATTATTATTAATATTAATAATTAATATGATTACTTATTAATATTGTTTAATTATATTTATTTTTATTATAATTATTATTATTATTGTTTTTATTATTATTATTGTCAAGGTCAATGTCATAGTATTTTTAAACATTTTTATATAAATTTACTACTTATTTTTATAAGTAATGTTTTAATGTTGTTTAATTTTAATTTTATTATTATTATAATTTTCTCAAAGTCATAATATTTTTTAGTCATTTTTAAATATAAATTTACTACTTATTTTTATAAGTAATGTTTTAATATTTATTATTATTATTATTTTCAAAGTTATTGGATGAGTCATAATATTATTTCAAGGTCCTTTAAAAGTAGGTCAAGGTCATAGTATTTTTAAACATTTTTAATTTTAATATACTACTTATTTTTTATAAGTTGTGTTTTATTGTTCTTTAATTTTTATTCTATTATTTTTATTATTATTATTATTATCTTATAAGTAGTGTTTTAATGTTTTTTAATTTTTATTTTATTATTATTATTATTATTATTATTATTATTATTGTTATTTTTATTATTATTATTAATATTACAAGTTTTTATTATTATTATTTTCATTATTATTTTATATAAATTTTTAACAAAGTATATAAAATTAATATTGAATAGAAAAAGTTTGTTCAATTGTGGTTCATAGTATACAGGGATAGAACAATTGTAAATGTTTGTAAAAAGTTAAAGAAAAATTCTATATTTTTAAAAAAATATGTGCAAATAAATATCAAAACTAATTATGGCTCAAATGTGTGTGTTAAACCATCGATATGTTACAGTGTTTATGGAAAAACTTTAATGAAAATATGTGTTATTTTTCAACAATTTATGAAATATTTATTTTATGGCTAATAATGTGTATATGTTAAATGATAAAAATAGTTCAATATTTATGTAAAGTTTGAGATTGTTAAGAAAAATGTAAATAATTTATGATACACACGTGTTTTTTGATTGAAATATAGGTGTTTGTTTTACCGATATAAGAAAAACTATGGACATTTTTTAAGAAAATACACGTAATTTATGATTATCATGGGATTAGAATTTGATTAAAGTTGTGAGAAAGTTGTTAAATTTGAGACCTTAAAATAAGACCTTCAGCAAATTGGTAAGAAAATAGTAGTTATTGAGTAATACTTATTAAAATTACCAAAGTTTTATAATTTTGACAAGTCTTGATAGATCTTTAATAAAATTTGTTAGTACTTTAAATAAGAATTTTTAAAAAAAAAAAAAAGTTTCAACACAGTAGCAAATCGTAAAGAAACTAGTACTTATCAGTTAATTAAATTAACTAAGTTGTAAAATAATTGAAAAAAATTTGTTAGATTTTCAAAAATTTTAAAATTGTTAGGTAATTGTTCTAGGTACTTGTTGAATAAAAATTAATGTATTTTATCAACAGCTCATAGTTTTTAATCGTACAATTTCTCTTCATTCCTGGAAATAATCGTAAATATTTAAATTATTCAGAAAATTGTCAATAACAACATAAGTAATGGGTAACATAAATTTTTTAAATACTAATCAATTTTAGTTTTTAAATAAATTACAAATATAATAATAAAATCAAATAAATACTTGAATGCATGAATCGAAAAATTTCTTAGAACTGAACACGTATCGTATATTTTATTCAGATTCCAATAATATCATTAAAATTAACCAAAATCTTATTGTTATATTTTGATAACCCTTAAGTCAATGAAAATGTATCGATTTCACTAAGTATCCATCTTTTGACATTGATATCCAACCGAATAAATCACCCTAAAAGTAAGATTCCCCCTCTTGACCTATCGTTTTCCCCTAAAATACTATATAAAATTTACTCTCAACCAATCATTTCTCTTTAAATGACAATAATCCCAGCTATATTCATTATTTTCATAAAAATCAACGACTTATATCGATATTCAACCGAATAAATTTCTTGAAATCCCCTTAAAATAAATTCATCTCTTGACCAATCTTTTACCATCAAATAACACTTTCTCCTACTTTACCATATTCATTTTTTTTATAAAAATCACCTATTAAATAACGATACTTAACCAACATAACCCCTTAAAAATATCAACAAATCTGTTCTTAATCGATTATTTCCCCTTAAAAGATCATAAATTCTCTTCTTAGCCAATTGTTTCCCCCTAAAATAAAATTTACTCTCAACCAATCATTTCTCTTTAAACGACAATATTCCAAACTATATTCAATATTTTTCATAAAAATCACGGACATATCGATATTCAACTGAATAAATTTCTTGAAATCCCCATAAAATAAAATTCCTCTCTTGACCAATCAAATTACCTTAAGATTATCATAAATTCTCCTCTTAACCAATCATTTCTCTTTAAATGACAATAACCCCACCTATATTCATTATTTTCATAAAAATCACCGACTTATATCGATATTCATGATCAATCATTTCTCCTTAAAAGATCATAAATTCTTAACAAATCATTTCTCTTTAATTGACAAATTTTTTTTATTATTAATATTATTATTACTATTATTATTATTATTATTTTTATTATTATTGTCAAGGTTATTATTATTGGATGACTCATCATAATTTTTCAAGGTCATTGAAAAGTAGGACAAGGTCATTCAAAAGTAGGTCAAGGTCATATTATTTTTAAACATTTTTTAATTTTAATTTACTACTTATTTTTATAAGTAGTATATATGTTGTAAATTTATTTTATTATTATTTTTATTATAATTAATATTATTATTATTATTATTATTAATATTATTAATATTATTATTACTTTTTATTATTCTATTATTACTTATAAAAAATTTATGGTATTAAAAATTATGGTATGTATATTATTCGATGTATATTTTCTCCATTCAAAGTATATTACCCTTGTAAGTTATTAAGATATCAATTGATATTTCATCTATTTAGTAGATATCTTTAGCTATCCCACTGTTGTCAGTAATTTCAACGATTTTAGTCACTTAATGTACTATCTCACCAATATTACTTCTTCACTGAAAATTTTCTTTATAGAATATAATCTTTACTAATTAAAATTCCATTTGTTGACTTGTTATTTTCAATGAAAATTTAACTAAATAAATTACATCTTTCAATAGATTAAGTTGTACTCGACAAAAATAAAATAATTTTAGGCTATGTAAATCAATTAGAGCTTTTAGGGAAATTTTATTATAATTTAAGTAATATCTAGTTTTACGAGTTATTTATTTTAGTAAATTTTAACCATCTTTGTGAATTTTATGGTTTTCTTTTGAATTTTAATGGATTTAAGGTTTGATTATGTTTTTAATGAAATTATTGAAGAAATTAGGGTAAATCTATAATTTTAGAAACAATTAATTTCTTCCTAATTTATTAGATTAGACTTGATTTTAGGATTATTTTAAATAAAAAATAAATAAATAAATAAATAAATAAATTTAGGATCAAAATGTTTATGAAACATCTATTTAAGATAATTATTTACCAATTAGAATCCAATTTGACTGATAGATTTTGAATAGTAAATGATATTTTAATTATAATTTTATGTTCTATTTAAATAGTTGATTAAATCAGTTAATTTTTAAAAATATTTTAGTGAAACCTAAAATTTTAATTGATTTTACAGTGTAAATAAAGGTGTCAATAATTACTTTCATTTTCAAATCTAATATTGATTTCATGGATATCAATCACAAAGTAGTATAATTTAGAGATTTTTAAGGGGATGCTCAGTGTGGTTATCAGTATAGTTATGAAAATCATTGAATTATCTCTAATGGTTGACTGGTAATTTTTATTGAATTTATACTTGATTTACTGATTAATTTTAATGAGCAATATGATATATATTTTGTGATTTTACAATAATTTAATTTATGTGGAAAACATAGATTTTATTCGATTTAAGTCATTTTTGATGAATTTTTTAATTGCTTGAAATTGTTGCCAGAACAAAATTGTGGTAATTTTCGATGGAAAATGATGATAACAATTTTGTAATACTTTAAAGAAAATTTATTTTTATTGGTAAAATTCACATTTTTATGATAATTTTAAGGGAATTTGATTGGTTGAATACATATAGTAAATATGATTCGAATGATGAATTTTTAAGGAGTAGAGTCGGTTAAACATAGATTTCTAAAGAAATTTTACCTTGTAGGTTTTTAAAAAATATGTATATTATTGGTGCAGTTGGGGGGAAATGTTATTTCAATGGAAATGATTGGTTAAGAGTAAATTTATGATATTTTAAGAAAATAATCGATTAAGAACAAGTTTGTTGTCATTTTTAAGGGGTTGAGTTGGTTGAATATCTGTGTTCAAAGGGTAAATATTTTCTAAATGGAAAATATAGATGAGGAATTTATAATATTTTTAGGGGATTTGTTCAGATAGATATCAATATGTGTGCAAATCTTTTGAGAGAGTGGACCACAATGAACCACAATTGAACAAACTTTTTCTATTCAATATTAATTTTATATACTTTGTTAAAAATTTATATAAAATAATAATGAAAATAATAATAATAAAAACTTGTAATATTAATAATAATAATAAAAATAACAATAATAATAATAATAATAATAATAATAAAATAAAAATTAAAAAACATTAAAACACTACTTATAAGATAATAATAATAATAATAATAATAATAGAATAAAAATTAAAGAACATTAAAACACAACTTATAAAAAATAAGTAGTATATTAAAATTAAAAATGTTTAAAAATACTATGACATTGACATACTTTTAAATGACCTTGAAATAATATTATGACTCATCCAATAACCTTGAAAATAATAATAATAATAAATATTAAAACATTACTTATAAAAATAAGTAGTAAATTTATATTTAAAAATGACTAAAAAATATTATGACTTTGAGAAAATTATAATAATAATAAAATTAAAATTAAACAACATTAAAACATTACTTATAAAAATAAGTAGTAAATTTATATAAAAATGTTTAAAAATACTATGACATTGACCTTGACAATAATAATAATAAAAACAATAATAATAATAATTATAATAAAAATAAATATAATTAAACAATATTAATAAGTAATCATATTAATTATTAATATTAATAATAATATTAATAATAATATTAATAATAATAAAATTATTTCCTTATAATAGAAGTTTTATACATTAATAATAATAATAATATTATTAAAAATAATAATAATAATAATAATAAAAATAATGATAATAAATATAATAATAATAATAATAATATTATAAAAAGTTTTCAAAGTATTAATAATAATAAAATTTTAATAAATTTTATAAGTAATAAGTATATTAAAAATAATAATAATAATAAAATTAATAAAAATATTATTATTAATAATAATAAAGTTTTTATAAGTATTAATAAAATTTTTTATAAGTAATAATAGAATAATAAAAAGTAATAATAATATTAATAATATTAATAATAATAATAATAATAATATTAATTATAATAAAAATAATAATAAAATAAATTTACAAAATATATACTACTTATAAAAATAAGTAGTAAATTAAAATTAAAAAATGTTTAAAAATAATATGACCTTGACCTACTTTTGAATGACCTTGTCCTACTTTTCAATGACCTTGAAAAATTATGATGAGTCATCCAATAACCTTGACAATAATAATAAAAATAATAATAATAATAATAGTAATAATAATATTAATAATAAAAAAAATTTACAAAATATATACTACTTATAAAAATAAGTAGTATATTAAAATTTAAAAATGTTTGAAAATAATATGACCTTGAGAAATTTTGAATGACCTTGACCTATTTAATAATAATAATAATATTAATAAAAATGATAATAATATTAATAATAATATTAATAATAATAATAAAAATATTAATTATAATAATAATAATAATAATAATAATATTTATAAAAAATAATAATAAAATAGAATAAAATTTACAAATTTATAAGTAATAATAATAATAAAAAGTAATAATAAAAATAAAAAGTAATAATAATATTATTATTAATAATAATAATAATAATAATAGCAATAATAATAACAATAAAAATAATAATAATAATAAAATAAATTTACAACATATATACTACTTATTTTTATAATTAGTAAATTAAAATTTAAAAATGTTTAAAAAATAATATGACCTAGAAAAAATTTTGAATAACCTTGACCTACTTTTAAATGACCTTGACCTAATTTTGAATGACCTTGAAAAATAATAATAATAATAATAATAATAATAATAATAATAATAATAATAATAATAATAATTATACTAATAGAATAACAATAATAATATTAATAATAATCGAAATATTAATAATAAAATTAAAAATATTAATTATAATAATAATAATAATAAAATAAATTTACAAAATATATGCTACTTATTTTTACAAGTAGTAAATTAAAATTTAAAAATGATTAAAAATAATATGAGCTTGACCTACTTTTGAATGACCTTGAAAATTTTTGATGACTCATCCAATGACCTTGACCTACTTTTGAATGACCTTGAAAAAATATGATGAGTCATCCAATGACCTTGAATGAGTCATGGTCTTTGTTTAAATGACCTTGAAAAAATATGATGAGTCATCCGATGACTTTGGATGAGTCATGGTCTTTGTTTTAATGTCCTTGAAAAAATATGATGAGTCATCCAATGACCTTGAATGAGTCATGGTCTTTGTTTAAATGACCTTGAAAAAATATGATGAGTCACCCAATGACCTTGAATGAGTCATTATCTTTGTTTCAATGACCTTGAATGAGTCATGGTCTTTGTTTAAATGACCTTGAAAAAATATGATGAGTAATCCAACGACCTTGAACGAGTCATTGTCTTTGTTTCAATGACCTTGAACGAGTCATTGTCTTTGTTTCAATGACCTTGATTGAGTCATTGTCTTTGTTTCAATGACCTTGAGTGAGTCATTGTCTTTGTCTTAAAAATTTTTTGTACTTTTGGACTTAGAAAAATTTTCTCTCGGCGGGGGGGAGGGAGTAGTGTGCTGGATATGACATGTGCTGGATATGACACATCCCACTACTTTGGAGAAAAAGAAAAATTCATTCCAATCGATTTTTAGTTAAATGTTTGATGAAAATAATAAATGGATGCGAATAATAGTAGGATTAATGTATATGAAACACATGATATTAAATTCTGGATCCGACTATGAAAATTATTTCCAATGGTCTATAGAGGTATATTACTTTATATTATTATTAATTTATCATTATTTAGGTAATAGAAACAAAAATTGATCCATGACTAGAAGCAAACGGTGGATGGATAACAATTATTAAAGTTGCTGCAGAAGCCAAACGTTCCGATATTTATATTTCAGATTGCAAATTTTTATTAAAACTATTAACTGGAGCATCGGTTTTATATAAATGTAATAAAGTCATAAATTTTAATAAATATTTCTTTGTTATTATTATTATTAATAAAAAAACTACGTTTTTAAAGATTTATTGATTATTACATGTACATGCTTCATCACCACAATATTCTATCATAATATTTTCTATAACATGGTCAACACAAGTTTTAAATTCATTAGACTCAACTGGGGTTTCTTCATCATTAATAATTTTTTTTCATCATTAATAATTTCAGTATCATTAAAAGTTTCAGTATCATTAATAATTTCATCATTATTAATAATTTCGCCATCATTAACAATTTCTTCATCATCATCACTCTGACATTCTGAATCACAACATGAATTTTCTTTACCCAATGCTTCAACTAGAGTCAACATATCTCTAATTTTTACACCGGTTACTTCTTCGAGTTTATCACACAAAAAGTTTATTAAATATTCTAAACAAAAATTAATTAATTATTTTATATTTTATATTTTACCTTTTTCAGACATCATTTTTAAACAATTTTAAAACTAATTATAATTTTGTTTATAGAATGATAAAGAAAACAAAAAATTAATACATTTATTAACATCCACATTGAACATTATACATTAAAATAATTGTGAAAGTCTAGCAGTAACAATTTTCCATACTGGAGAAAGCACATCATTTTGATCAGCTTTATATCCTTGTAATGCTATTGTTAAATGCTAGTTTTCCTGTTCTTTGAAACATATTTCTGTAAATGCATCATAATATCTGGTATATTGACTGGTGAAGAATGCATTTTCATTACATTTTAAATTCGAATTGATCTTTTTGAAAACCGTATCCTTGATATCTATCATTGAGAGTGTCCCAGCGAGAGATTGAAATTGAGTTAGATGGAGTTTGACTGGATTTTACAATTGCATATTAATAGACTCAGTGATAATGCGTGACTGTATGTAATTTACAAAGAAAGCACATGAATATTTTTGTTTGTATGTGATTTACAAAGAACACATACATCAAAATTTCTCACCTATATGTGTGTATTTCTATACTTATTAAGTGCTAAATTATTATTATCATTTAGTATTAGTGTCATCATCAATATTATTATTATTATTATTATTACTATCATCATTTAGTATTACTATATAAATTATTACGAAAACAAAAAATAAAACAAACGCTAAACATTGATTGGCGTAAAAGATTCAATTTCAACAAATTCCTAAAGGAGCTTATTATACTCCATTCTACATACCGTTGGTAACGGAAATTGCAACAAATACAATCTAGAATACATGGTATTCTGTTGCCATTTTCCGTTACCGTTTTATTAATCTTGTTATCCAATAGAGCCTGATTGATCAGGTCTGAAATTCGGATTCTGGTTTCTTCGAATACCAGTTATTGACTCATTGTAGGATCTTGGTTCATCAAACTCCGCTGCATTTGCTGGTAATAGAATATTACTCTCTCTATTACCATAGGCGCATATTTGTCTAAATAAAATAAATAATAATAATAAAATAAAAAATAATAAATTTACCGTATTCAGTGGTATTTTTGTTCTGTATTATATTTTCCATTTTAAAAATGAAATAAAATTAATTACCAAGCTGTTTTAATCACTCATTAGCCAATCAGATATCGACCAATTCCGCGATTTCATTGTGTATGTCACTAACAATATTTTTGTACTCTAGATTTCGCAACCCTAATATGACTATTTTCCCACTGGCAAACACGTTAACACACATTGGGTTATATTTTAAAAGCCTCAGTGCAGGAAATAATTCTGGCTCGAACATACAAAAGCATTTTGTTGACATGTTGTATAGATTGATAGATTGTCTCATATCCATGGTATCCGTAATTGACTGAATTTTAATATCCTTTATTCTATATTGTAATTTATTGACATCTAAAGGTTTCTTTCATCCCATGATTCTGCATTTGCCGGATTTGAAAAATATTCTAGGGTATTTTCCACTGCTTTCAACAATTTGCTGTGGTTTACCAGTCTGAAACGTCATTTTTGACACGTCAAATGTTCATTTATAATTTATATTTGATAACATAATTAAACAATAATGAAATATTAATCTATATATATGATTTTTAGAAAGAGTTCATTAAATTATATAATATAAACAAAACCATATAATTATACAAATTAATAATGGAATTAAGAAATGATGCGGTATATCAAATCGTCGGCCCAATTGGTAGCGGTAAAACTATGTTTGTGTGTAACTTACTAAAATCTAATTTATTCCAAACAAAACTTAACAAAGTTTATTGGCATATGTGTGCAGATGAAAAACATGGATTAACTCAAGATAATTTCTGTAAATTGAAAAACATGAAAATAGTAAAGGGTTTCGATAAAAACTGGTCAAGTCGTTTAAGGAAAGGTGATGTCATCATTATCGATGATTTGTATCAGGAAGCTAATAAAGAAAAGGATTTTAATAATTTATTCACAAAAATCAGTCGAAATGTTGGTGTTACTGTGATTTTTATTACTCAAAATCTATTTCATCAGGGTGGTGCACATCGAACAAGGAATTTAAATGTTCAATATTTAGTTATTTTCAAGAATCCTAGAGATGCAACAGTTATTGATTTTCTTGCTCGACAAGCATACCCTAATAATCGTAATTTTCTTATCAGTGCATATCAAGATGCTACAAAATCACCACATGGATATATATTTCTTGATTTCACACAACAATGCAATGATGATTTACGGGTAAAAACAGATATTTTCAATAAAGAACGTACCATGGTTTATAAACAAAGTTGAAAACATAAACATGTAAAAATGTTTATGAAATATAGACTTAAAAACGTCAGAAAACTTAGACAAAGAACATAAAGACTGAAAACGTTCCACCCCAAAACCAGTTATGCACAATCTAAAAACTAATAACCGAGAATTTCCTCGCAATGAATTTAATTTTGAAAAACCCCTATTAAAAGGAGTAATAAAAAAGTTAAAATTGTAAAAAGTCATAGAAGTTTCCCATATTTTAATTCATTGTTAAAGGCATCGAGTAGTAAAAGAATGTCTATTTTACAATCATTTCCAAATTTTGTTGTCGATGATTTACTCAAACTTCTACTAAAAGTAGTCAGAGGTAAAATTAAAATCAGTAAATCTAAGAAACTATTGTTGAATAAACATCGAAAACCTTTGTTATCGCTAGTAAATAATAAAAATCGTAAGCAAATGAGAAAAATCATATATAAACAACAAGGCGGTTTTATCGGTGCTATATTACCATTAGCAATATCATTATTAGATGGATTACAATAAACGACGGGGCAATCATTACCTAATGTCAAATTAAAATTTAAATCATCTTGTTGTAATGGAGAAGATTTGGACAGACCCAGAAGACGAATCAGGTTTCGATGGAGTGGCAAAGTTAAAGAAAAGAGTGCCAAATTCGAAACAGGAAACGCAAAAGTGGTTGTCAGATCAGCTTACGTACAGTTTAAACAAACCGATGCGGAAAAGATTTCCAACAAGAACTTATAAGACATTCGGTATTAATGATTTATGGCAAATGGATTTGATAGAGATGATACCGTATTCGAAGATTAACAAGGGTTATAAATATATTTTAACGTGTATTAATGTTTTCAGTCGTTTTGCCCGATGAGTACCAACAAAGACAAAATCTGCAGAGGAAATATCTAAAGCAATTAATATTTTATTTAAAAATGGGCATCCTGACAATTTGCAAACCGATTTAGGTATTATTATTATTATTACAAGTTAATATTATTATTATTATAGGCAAGGAGTTTTACAATAGTAAAGTTAAGCAAATCCTGGATCATCTCAAAATAAATCATTACTCTGTACATTTTCAATACAAGCTGCTTATGTTGAAAGATTTAATCGGACATTGAGGGATTTATTGAAGAAATATTTCGTACATCAAGGTAATAAAATATGGATAAATGTATTACCGAAAATACTTGTTAGTTATAATAATTCATCACATCGAGGTCTGAATGGTTTGAGACATATAGATATCAACTCAAAAACACCAATACGATCTAAAAAAGTTGTAAAAATTACAAAACCAAAATATAAAGTTGGTGATTACGTTAGAATTAGTAAAATATCTGCTTTACCTTTCATCAAAAATTTCAATAGTAATTGGAGTGATGAAGTATTTCAAATTACAAAAATTAATACTAAACAGAGTCCTGTAATGTATGTTATTAAAGACAGTGACAACAATGTAATACAGGGGAAATTCTGTGAACAGGAATTACAAGTTATTTCCAAACCTACAGTATTCAGAATTCAGAAAATATTGAAAACTAAAATAGTGGGTAAGGATAAACAATACTTTGTCAAATGGCATGGATATCAAAAACCCTCATGGATATCATCAAAATGCCTAGTAAATTGAGTTTCTATACTATTTTACCGAGCAACAGTTGCCGACTAATCCATCCGGAAAATCAAGCAAGTAAATTTATGGTTGATCTTCAAAATCCTATTTATTTACATGGAAATTGGGAAGTTGCTTTGCAAGACTTTACATTTGTGTACAATACATTCACATTTTATAGTCATTGTAAAATCGGTTACAAGAAGTGTGTTCCCAAAACATGTAGTGGTATTTTCTCAATCAATAATATTGATCGATATTGTCATATTCCGAATCAAAATTTAGATGAAAATAGTGGCATGTTTTTCAAAGATGGATTGAATGTTAGTTGTGATTTTAGTCCATTTACAATAAAGTTTGAAAGTATTGATGATGCCAAGCGAATGGGTAGGAAACTTGGCATTGTTGTTCCTGGTACTAAATACCTAATACGTTTCAAAACTTTTATTGATGTCGGCCCTGTGAATGAACACATCAAAATAACTGTATCATATATTAATGAGGTGGAAGATACATTTACATTTACTAAAGATTTATATATTGAAACACTTGAAGAGTTACATAAATATATTTTCTATTCAATTGTTTACATATATTTAAAACTATTGAATTTGTTAAATATGGATTATGTAAATTCAGTCTGAATAATAACATTTGTGAAGTTACATTTGATAAATATTTGGCTAATACATTGGGATTAGATAAGCAAACATATCGGGCAAGTGCTTTTGGTGTACGCAAACCAAAAATAATAAGACTTCATAGACAAATGTTCATAAATACTAACATCATCGATCCTATGATTGTTTGTGATTTTTTGGTTCCTCTATTGAAATCTGTTTGGGTTGATAAACATGACCAGGATGAAGTTGTCAATATAAATATCGATAATCCCATGTACTTATCGGTATCAACATCATGTATAAACAATATAGAAATAAATATTCGTGATGATAGCGGTAAATTTATTGAATTTAGTAAAGATACAAAAACTCATTGGACATTACATTTTCGTAAATTAGATGGCCAATAACGATATTATTAGTATGTATAGTGGTAGCCAAAGTGGTGGCGAATTACCATATTTTATTGGTAAACAGTATGGATCAGGATGGTTGAGAACTATTGGTAGATTTGCACTTCCTATTCTTAAACGCCTTGGTAGTTTTGGTATGAAAACCGCTAAAAGATGTGATAATGAATGAGCAGAAAATATTACCATCTCTGAACTCAAATGCATTATCCGAGTTAGGGAAAGTTCTACCTAGTGTTGCAGGTATGTTTCAAAAACAAGAACCAGCACCGGCTCAAAAACGTAAACGACATCATAAACATATAAACAAACGTATGAAAGGCCATGGAACTATATTTCAAAAATGATTTGTGGTAAATCTGAATTGTGCTTATTTAATAGACCCATCTCCCCAAGCAGTAATTAAAATGGGGGCTTTTGAAGAAGTATTTCCGATGAATTCTATTATGGATATTAGTACTGATATTGAATTTTATATTAATGGTTCCCAAACTGAAAGTCTAGATTTGAACGATACATTGTTAAATGTTCAGATCAAAGTTGTAGATAAAGATAGAAAACCGTTGGGTTAACCTAGTGATGTAATACCAAATAATTTCTTGTTTCATACACTTTTTAAATATGTAGTACTTGGATTTAATAATATCAAGATTGAGGGTGGTAACAGTACATATATTCACAAAGCTCTAATAGAAACTATTATAAATTACAATAGCGATACTAAAAATACATGTTTAACTCCTATGGGTTATGGTAGTGATGACGATAGGAAAAGTGGATTAAAGGCTCGAAACTATTTACCATGTTCTCATCATTGCAACTCGATTTTATGGATCAACTGAAATATTTACTCCCAGGTGTTAATGTACACATTAGATTGAAAAGATCTGAGTCGGCATTATCACTAACAAGTGCTACCACAGCACCAATTCTTCAATGAGTTGATGCAAAATTATTGGTGAGAAGAGTTTGTGTTGAGCTCTCTGTATTAGCCGGTCATCAACTGGGGCTTAATTCTAAGCATGCAATATATCCATTGAAAACAACGGGAATTGTTCAATTTGCTATTGCTAAATGTTCAGCTTCTTTTTATAAGGAACAATTATTTGGAGATAAAATGCGCAACTTTATATTGGTAACATTTCAAGGTGAATCTCAATATAATGAAGCATACTTAACATCGAGCTCAATTTTTCAAATATTTTGGAGTAACATCGCTAAATTTATCGAAAAGTAGTGATTATAGAAAAACATATACTCAATATTTCGATAATGATAATTATTGTGCTACATTTATGCAGAGTATAGTTAGAAATATGGGTTATTTGGATAAAAACCTTAATTGTGGTATAACTCTTGATGATTTTAAAATCAAATATCCATTCTTTACATTTGTTTTGGAACCCGATTTTTATTTAGATCAGAGTGAATTACCTCAAAATGGAAATTTAAGATTAGATATAAAGTTTACTAAAGCTACGATTGAACCGGTGCATGTTGTAATATATGAAGTATTTGAAAATGATATTCAAATAACTGCAAACAGAACCGTACTAGTTTGAACGAACATTGTTGGTTTGAATGGTATAAATGTATAGATAATTTATGATAATTTGTCATGGAGTAAGTTTTTCATGTATTATTAATATTATTGATGTAGTTCTGTTCAGGTATTTTGAATTGGAAAACAAATACTAGGACATGAATTTTTAGGGGTTTTTCCTCTAGATAAAATTCCATATTTACGTGATAATCAAGCCATAATCGTCAATACTCAATTGTCTCATCTCGGTGGAGAACATTGGTTAGCAATATATATGAAACCTAGCAAGATATTTGTATTTGATCCTATGGGTTTCTACTATCCGGCTTTAATGGTTTCGAAACTGCAAACAATGGGTAAACCTATTGTGTCTAATAAAACTATGTTTCAAAAACCATGGACCTTATAATGTGGTCAACATTGTTTAGCTTGGTTATTATTCAAGCGATTTGATGTATAGTAAATGTATTAATGTTTGTGTTATGTTTTATTAATGTTTGTTATTATTATTATTATTATTAATTAATTAATTAATTTTAACAAAGGTAATGCGTGATCACAAAGACACTGTAAATCACATGATTTACACTGCATGATCATGATTCACAAAGCCAGTGCATGATAAGTGAGTGACTGCATGCATATACACTCAAGACTGTATGTAATGTACAAAGAAAACACATACATACTTTTGTTTGTATGTGATTTTACAAAGAAAACACATACATACTTTTGTTTGTTATGCAATTTACAAAAAACACATACATCAAAATCTCTCACCTACCTAAATCCTGATTCTCTTTATGAGCATTGACAACTTTTGTCACAATTAATTCAAAATTTCAAAATGACAGGTCGAAATAATATTTTAAGAAGTCTTCTGACTTCCGAAACCGGTAAAGATTTTTAATTTAATTTTTCTTTTATTATTTATTATTATTTTAGACTGGTTTTCAACAATGCAGAATCAGATCGATGGAGTCAATGGATTTGAAAAAGGTAAATTTTAAATTAATTTCGACTTATTTAGGTTTATTTTAGAAAATGCAGTAATCGACGATGATACTCCGCTGGAAGTCATTGTTATCGAAGATACTCCGCCGGAAGTCTTTGTTATCGATTATGGTAAATTTATTTAATTTTTTAAAAATTATTATGAATTTTTAGATAAAGAAATCATTAATGTTACAATCTTTTCGGAAGATTTTTCTGGAGATGCCCACATTGATGTGGATGATGATGATAAATGTTAGTTTTTTATTATTGTAATAATATATTATTTTAATATTATTAACATTTATTATTTAAATATTATTATTTTAATATTATTAATATTTATTATTTTAATATTATTAGCGATGATAATGATAATAATAAAATAGGGGGTTCAATTAATGTTGATAATTAACCTGAAATAAGGTAAAATTTAAATGGAACCATAAAGTATTAGATTCGATGTTGAACACGAAAATCTAATTCAAATCTCCTTAACAAATAAAATAATTAATAAATTAAAATCTGAAATAAACAAAATGGGGTCAGTTAAAATACAATTCACCATTCTTATACAATTCGAAAAAGATGGTGAAATTAAAGATAATCTTTTTAGTAAAAAGGCAGAACTTTTTTCTGATAATTTTCTGCTAGATGGGATTACTAAATTAAATAATAAAATAGAACGTTTCACATATTTAGGGAGTGGATGCGGGTTGTTAAAATCAAAGAAATTGATTTTATATTAACTAAATATTATCCCATAAATAGACTAGCTGGTCATAGTTATATCCTCACACCAAGATCTTTATCTTGCAAAAAAGCTATAGTTAATGTTCAAAACAATGACCATCATTGTTTTATATAGTATGTTAGCCCTTTTAAAACGTAATGTAGTTCGCACCCATAGAAACAGAGTTATTTCTTACGAAAATTATTTGGACAAATTGAATTTTGACCCCATTGACGATTGTCCTATGAGACTCTGCAATATTCCCAAGTTCAAGAGAAAGAATAAGAACTTAAACCTTGCTATAAATGTTTGGACGTATAACGTAAAACCGTCTAAAATTCCTCAAAATGATGATATAAATTATATCCCCCATCATCCACATTTAGATATGATTCTCCATTCCAAGGTTACTGACGGTACACCTATTTATTTACTTCTTTTGGAGGACGGCGATAATTATCACTATACGGCTGTTTTTGATTTGGATAAATTAATGAACTGCCATGCGGCTACATCTTGCAATATCGAAATCTCTGTATATTGGTGTCCCCATTGTCTTAATGGCTTTAGATTAAAACCCGCATTTGACACCCATGTTTCCTTGTGGATTAAAAATCAAACAGGCCCTACCCTTTATACGTTGCCTAAAAATAAATATTTAAAATTTTCTAATTATGCAAAAACTATTATCCCGCCATTCGTAATTTATGCGGATTTTGAATCTTTTTTCTATTGTCTTGCCATATTACGACGTTCATTGTCAAAAAACTCTAGGACCACTTTCTTTCAATGAGGAACGTGAGTTCAAGGAATGTCGCACTTGTTATTTGTGTAAAAAATTTATTAGGTATAAAGTTAAGGATCATTGTCATTTCTCAGGTAAGTATTTAGGGGCTGCTTGTAGGAAGTGTAATGTTTCTCGAAGAATCCAGAAACAATTACCTGTGGTTTTTCACAATTTGAAGGGATATGATCTCCATCATATTTTAAAGTATGGTTTAAATAATTTTTCTTCTTGGGAATTAAATATTATTTCGACCACTTCTGAAAAATTTTTCTCCTTCATCGTGTACATTAATAAATTGCCTGTTCGTTTTTCTAGAGAGCATGCAATTTGTTAATTCGTCTTTAGCAAAAGCGGTTAAGACACTTACCTATTTGCTTTTAACTGATTCTGTTTTTGATGGCGCAATTGTTAGAGCCAAGGTTCTTGAATCGACGACTGAATTTCCTCCTATTATGGGTTCTGTATCTGCTGATGAATACGCTACAGCCCAACAAATTTGGACACAGCAAAATTGCGAGACAATGTTAGATTATATGTTAACCTACTTAAAATTAGACGTATTCCTCCTTGCAGATTATTTTCAGCAATTTCGCGCAAAAGCAATTGCTTATAATAGTCTAAAACTTCTTAATTTTTATGGAATTCCTGGTATGTCATGAGCGTCAGCTCTCATGACATTACAGGAACCTATAGAACTTCTGCAGGACATGAAAATTTTTAATTTCTATGAGGGAGGAATACGGGGTGGGTTAACATTTGTTAACAAGCATTATGTCGCAAGTTCTGAGGATACAGAACTCTTGTATATAGATATAAATAATTTGCATGGTTAGGCTCTTAGCCAATATCTTCCGTATGCAGATTTTGTTTGGGTATATGATGGTTTGGATGATGTATTGAATGAGTGCATGAATGTTGAGGATATTGAAACCCTTCCATGTGGTTATACAATGGAGGTTGATATCGAGATTCCTTATTGTGTGCATGATTTTTTGAATGATTTTCCGATTGGTCCGGAAAAGATGTGTCCACCGAATTCTAAAGTTGAGAAGTTGATGCTCACGCATTGGCCTAAGAAGAACCATGTTCTTCATTGGCGGCTTCTCAAGCTTTATCTTTCTCTCGGTGTGAAGATTGTTAAAGTTCACCTCGCAATTAAATTTAAGCAAGCACCTATATTTCATTCATACATTGACAAAAACACAAAATTAAGAGCTCAAAGTACTAGCGAGCTATATAAGAACTTGTTTAAACTTTATAATAATAGTTTGTATGGAAAGTCTGTCGAAAACCTTAAAAACCGGATGAATTTGAGGCTATGCAATTCTGATGAAAAGATGATTGTGGTGGGTTACTGGGTGGCGATATTTAAACTATATGGTTGTTACCCAGACAACCCCATACAAATATTCTTTTGCTTACCACTCGGCACCCATTTCTAAGCAACGTTGGAACTGTGTTCGAGTGGGTAGATCTTCCGCAAAAAGTGAGCGCTATTGCTAATGCTATAATTGACCGAACGATCTCTGGGTCCAACGAGCTTTCGATAGTAGACCTGTGCTCGCTTTCGATCTTTAGGTCCCCTTATACCGTTAATTTTATCACTCATATCCATAATTCCCATATAAACTGTTTATTCACACATTTCAATGTCCTCATACTACTTCCTGCGATTTACCACTTATCAAATCCTCTAAATAACATTTAAGCAACAACAAATATATATTTCATAAAAGAAGCAACACGTTTCGATATGTCATTTACGTGCTGTTTGATACTCGAGCGGCTCGGCGCTTAGCTCGTTCTTTACGCCCGGGCCTGTAGCTGCTGGACTTCGGCATGATCTTCGGGCCTGCTGTTGCCTCTCTGTATGCCAGTTGAGCAGGAGCGAAGACGAGGGGATATGTCACTGCCGCTCCTCTTGGCAGGCTGACACTGCTATCTCTAGCCCCTTTATCTGGGTCCTCAGGCTTTGATTCAACTGCTTTTCTTCTGACCAACCCTTTTGCGCGGCTGTGAGCTATTGATAGAGCGACTTTACTACCTTCGGCTCTACCCATGTGGCTTTTATTTGCTGGCTTCCTTTGATAGCTGGAGGATTTGCTCGTAGAAATTCTTGTTAATTCTACGCGCGTGCTCCAACTCCTGCTGTAAAACTTTCAGTGATTCCATATCTGTAAAAGGTAAAATTATTTCTCGTCTATTAGTCTTAATTCAATTAACTAAATCATATAAGTATTATTATCAATAAAATAATTCTAGAAAAATAAGAAATCGGATACAAACTAGGTACTTATTTAAATTCAGTTATACTAAGCGTTATCATTAATTTGTGTAGACAAATCACTAGTGGAAACGATGGTTTCGGTGATGCCCATCGACGTTTCCTTCTGGAGCCGGCCGAGCGTAAGGGTGCTCGCGATATACGTAGCTTGGTCTTTCTGTCCTTCTCCTGTGGTCGTGAAGGGTTTTCTGGAGTACGACACCATTGCTTTTCATGGGTCCAGTACTCGACCGTTCGTCATCCAGATTGAGAGAGGAGCTGTGCGGCGGGGTATAATCGTCGGTATACGCAATTCTGCCGGCTGCGATATCTTCCTTCATATTTACAAGGTATAACCTGGCTCTGGCTACCTGAAGGTTGGCCTGGCGCTGGTGCTCCTCGAGACGAGCGAGGAGGTACACCGTATGTTCGCGAATTTCCTAGGCCGGTCTTCGGCCCGATTCTCGTTTTATCGCTACGAATGGTAGCTCAACTTCTTCCGTTTGTCGTAGTGTACCCGATCGGAACTCTCTTGGCTGGAATACGGTAAAGCCCGCATCCCACATGGCCTGTTGCCACTGATCAGCGGCCTGTGAGGGAAATCGGATAATGACTCTCGATTCACCTGAACAAGATTCAATTAAATTAATCATTCAAATTTTTCTGGGCCGTCTAGCTGTTCGATAACTGCTTAGTTGTGCGTCGATTAGCGTTTTCGAGTGTTTCGCGGGTTACTTCCAATGTCTCATTGTTCCCTTTCATTATAAAGGGATAACATGATCCTTTTTGGATACTTCTGATTAGAACTAATTTAAAGTAAATGATTATATTCACCATGAGATGGTGAATTAATTTTAACCACCCGCTAACTGAAACATGCTTGAACTAATCGTTAATCGTACGGTGATGTTTGCTAAAAATTTTCTCCTGGCTAATAAATTCAATGTTCCTTGTCTTAACCCCTTAAGTAGTTTAAATTAATTAGTTGGCTATTTTTCTGTACGTGATGAAATTACTTTCGCCAAAGCTGAGTACGATTTTTAACCCGGAAATTTCTACATAATTATTCTTTAGCTTACATGAATGATGCAATTTAAGATACCTATATTGACTGGGCGCGAATATTTCATTTTTAAATTATTTCATCCATATCTAACTACGATTCTATTCATCAATACTACCTACATAAATCATCTTAATAATACACTTATATACATTTGACACTGACATCTGAGTTACCATGCCTTATTTAACATTATTTACCTACGATGTGTTATGGCCACCCGTCGTTACTACCGGACTTGTTAAGTAAAAAATTAGAATCGAGAATTTGTTTATCGGATTAAGATTCATGAAAAATACTCGTTAGGCAAATTTTAAATCGAAAATTTGTTTATCGTAGAGTAAATAAAGTTCATGTTAATACTTGTTAAGTGGAATTAAAGTCAGAAATTCGTTCATCGGATAATAAATAGTGTTCATAAAAAAAATACTTGTTAAGTGAACCAAAGGTTCGTTTATCGAATAATAACTAATAAAAATACTTATTAAATGAAATTAAAAATCAAAAATTCATCTATCAAATAATAATCCAGGTTCATAAAATTACTTATTAAATGAAATCAAAAATCAAAAATTCATCTATCAAGTAATAATTAGTATTCATGAAAAATAAACCAAATTAGTTTAATATATTTTAGATATTTAGTTTAGTAATAACCTGAGGTTGGAAGGGTCATCGAAATCAATGAAACATTACATCATTAAAAAAGGTTTGAGTTACAGTATTACAACAAACATTCTCGAAAAATAAACACATCTTTGAACTCGTTTTGACACTGGGATGGTCCCTCTCTTACTGGCGGATCGCGAGAAATCGAAGTATCTCTGAGAAATTTTGCGTATTACAGACTATAGTCGTCGGAAAATGAATACGATATCGGTTACGTTCTCGACTGGTTCCACGGCATGGTAACTACAAGTCGGGGTTTTGTTTGATAGAAAAAAAATAACTCAGATAAAACACTAATCCTCTCAGTATCGTGTTTTGTGTTTGGTAACTCGTTATGGTTATCGGCATTCTTAGCGTTGGGGTTGATGCGGCGAACTTCCTATCTAGTGCTCTTATAGATTAACGGCGAAATTCATAGAAAACAAAATTTACCTAAAATTCAAGATCCTGGATTCAGATCTATATCCTCATCTGGTATCCTGGCCGTCGTGTTTCTATCGGTGTAATTTAATTGGCGATACATTTCGAGAGTTTTACAATTTGACTGTCAATCCGAATCATCGGGGTTCTTTATGTAGTCTGGTGGCGATGTGTGCATACCAGTTTTAAATTAACTAGTTTGGCTAATATTACGTAAGATGAATTTGCTGACTGGGCGTGTGTGTTTGCCGGTGTAGTCATTGGTGAACAACACACTTTTCCTCCTCTACTATCGCCTAATTGTCGATGCGCTGTGTGTGGAGATTTTTTAGAATTATCGATCGTGACATTCTCGCAAAATGTCACGCTCCCTATTTATTTTGTGGATTCAGGATTTTTATTTATATCCGACCACTATCTATTGGATGAATACAAAATTGGTATTGCTGTTCCCTTCGACCGAATGGTTCTGATTTCTTTTAACTATTTGCTAATGGCAGCCCTTCTCCTCCAATGGTTATTTATTTCCGTGGTAAGTTGTTCGTTATATGCAGATATATAATATTATCTATTTCTAGTTGCCCCGTTGGAGTCTAAACAATTCAAATGGTTTCTGGGTATCGTCTTAATATGGTGATGGAGTGAGTTCGGGGGTCGTGGTTATTCGGGTCCGGCAATTTAGGTCAACAAAGCCTTACTGCGGGTTACTTCGAACTTCCTGCTAAATGGAGCCTGAGAATTATTTCTACATCCGATCTCAAACCAAAACGATGTATATCCGCGAGGTATTTTCGCGTTCAAACAAAAAGGAACATGTGTTGGAATTTGACTAGTCGTACATTGGATATGACTAGATTTATCGTAAACATTCTGTTGTTGTGTTGTTAAATTGATTGTTCCTATGTTCATATGATGGGTAAAGTATTGGTTGGCTTTATTTTCTTTTACATGTTTTATGTTTTACTATTTTATTTCGTCGGGCGAATGGTAATAAAAATTCTTTGGGAAATAATTTTCGTTCCAGGATTAGATTCATCTTTTATTATACTCACTATTAGTCCTCGATTTTAATATTTTCGCAAGGTGTTTATATTTTTATGTTTTAATTCAGGTGGTAAATGCGTTTAATATTGATAGAAGTTTTGGAACCCAATTTCGTTTAATCCGAGCGTCTCAAATTTTGATTTACTCTTGGTTTCTGAAGTCTTAATTTTTTTTGGCCTTAATATTTCGGTCTGATTTTATTTAACGTCTGTATAAGTTGTTCACATTTATTATTAAATTTTATCAGACTCCTTATTTTCTAATCCCTTTGTTTACTGATTTTAGCAAAATTCCCTTATCTTTAATCATAGTATTTTGATTTCAACGACAAGTTCCTCAATACCCTTCGCGGAAATCTTTATATCCTAGCATAGCTTTTTAGTTCGATCATACTTGGGAAACTTTTTATCTCATTTTTATTCAAATTTTATATTCTCTTAGCACCTTAGTTGGATGGTAGTTCGAAACTTTTATTTCATGTTAGTTCAGGGGAATTTTAACGATTTTATCTTTGGTTATAGCATTACTCAGTATTTACACTACAATCCTTTACATTTTACACGTCATTTTACTTAGCAAGTTTCCTTTTACAAAATTTCCTATATTATAGCGTTTTATTAACAACGTTTTAATATTTTTTAGACTTCGTTATATTTGTAGCATAGCAACGATTTTATTTATTTAAGATTCCCGTCACCGTCCTGCATTTTGGTCCTAGGCGCGTTGTGTTCATATTATAGTTAATGAGTGCCCACTGGACTACTCGTGTGATGATTTTTAGCCGTGTGTGAATATAATTTAGGTCGAGTTTATGGAAATTGGGAGACGAGGAAACAGCCAAAAGACTATTTCCCCTTCCCCCTCTTCCCCTATACGGAATGATATTGACGTTCCAGCTCCTGCGTTCCTCACGCCGGAGCCTTCACGGGCACGAATCATTGGCGATATTCCACGCGCTTACACGATTACGAATTGTATGTTAGATTTTGATATCTTGTAGTGTGTTTCGGCTGTGGGCCGGAAAAATTTCGACAATATAAAACAAAGATTTGATGCTATTTAAATATTTTATTAAAATATAATTTACCCGATACATTCATCATAAATATAATCACAAATATACCGCTCTCCCCACGCCGACACCCAAGCAGAGCTCAATCGAGATTGCGAGGATGCGACGAGGAGAGAGTTTCGAACAAAACTCTCACTTACATCGTAATTCTTCGTTTGAAAAAACTAATTTAACGATTGTTAAAAACGATTAAAATTATGTAAAAATGAATCGGTATATATACCTATTGTACGACACTACCCTTGCGTGTTCTTTTTGATTTAGTAAAACAAAATTTGACCTTGGAATTTTCTGGTATATTCTAATCTTTAATTTTATTATTTTGAAATTTTATTTGACAATTTTTCTTTTTAATTTTAAATTGAATTATTTCTAATTCAAATTATCTGATTTTTATTTCATTTTCATGAAATTTCGCATTTTTGATAAATTGTCAAATTTCGCTCAAATTGTTGGGTTTTCGTGTTATGTTTATATTTATTTCGTGCGGATCTTGTTGCACTTTGTTATTATTTTAATTTATTTTTGTGTTTATAATTTTATATTTAATTATTTTCTTTCTCGCATTTTGATAGGGTTAATTGGTGTTTTAATAGGTTTGAATTTAAATCTGCATGTTATATTTGCATGTATGTTACCGATTCATTTAAACATTTACAAGGCCGTCTATGTTCTGGCCCAACAATTGTATGTGCCTCAAAGCTGACTTTCAGAAAATCTATTGTAATTGATGATAACCTGATTGCTGCTCATCTGAATAAGGATTCGATATGTTTAGACAGGCCTAGTTACATCGTACAATCAGTTCTAGACCTGTCTAAACTTAGAATGTACGAACTACAATGTAAGGAATTAGCTAAATACCGTAATGAATTTAATTGCGAAATAAATATCGTTGCCGGCTACACGGAATCATTTTTCCTGGAGGTTAAGCACTGTAGGCTAGACACTCTTTTTTTGGCAATGATAAGAGACAACCTTTTAGATACGTCTAATTATGACCCGGCACATCCCTTGTACTCGAGGAAACTAGATTCAGTGATAGAAAAATTTAAAGACGAAAGTAAAGGTCTCGTGTATAAGGAGTGAGTTTTCTTAAGACCTATGTGCTATAGTCTTTTAAGTACTAAAGATACAATGAGGGCTAAGGGGGTGAAGTTGTTGGGTGAAGTTGTTGGGGACAGAGATTGAGCACCAGTCATATTTAGATTGTTTTAATAATGACACAATATTCACGGTGCCTCAAACTAGGATAGGGACGCGGAACTCCGAATTGTTTACAAAAATTGATTTTCAAAAATTATTATAATAAGTAAAACAAATTGGGAAAATAAAATAATTAATTAAAAATAATCAAAAAATTAAAATCAATATTTTCCGGGAGAAATGGGTATCTACCGATGCCAAATAACGAGACAAGTACGAAAATAATAATATAAAATTCATTCGGGACCTATAGAAAAGGTTATTTAAAAAATACAAATTAATTAATTAATTAAAATGACGAAAACAAATAAATTAAATTAGGGAGAAATTCTCCGAATTGAATAAATTTAATTAAGAAGGGAACTGATTATTCCTTAATGTGATTTATTTCTTAGTCTTCTCCCGGAGAACGGCCGCAGCGGCCAAAAGATAAAAGTAAAGTATCTAACTAGTTCCCCGGGAGTCCAATGTAAATTGCCGTAAATCAGATTAGTTGTTTGAGGAGAGATTCCCTATATAAGAGAGTCTCAAATCAACAACAGAGACACAAATAATATTGGAAAATAGCGAGTAACAAAAAGATTAAAAAGATTCGTGAGATTGAAAAAGAACTAGTCAGGCTTGTCAAGGATATTTTAGTAGTTAATAGAAAAGGCGGCTTCCCGTGGGGATTCCTGCCATTATTGTAAATATAACATTCGAATCGTTGTGAAATTGTTAGTATCAAATAAAAGTTTTCCTGTGTTGAGTTATTCCAGTATCATTTAAAGAGTACGTGGAGTCAGAGCAAACAGTTCTACCGAACCAAATAAAATTATAACTCAACAAAATTTATTTATATTCTAATAACTACATAAAAACTAATATATAACTGAGTATATACTGTAAAATAAATATATTTGGAACTGTTTATACTTATGACATTTAATTAAAGATGGCAATTGTAAGGTTAAATTTTTTATTAATAAAAAAAATTAGGCCTTGTAAATAAAAATAAATGAAAAAAACGCAAGTTTAAAAATGAAAACCGTTCATTTCAAGAATCTTGGACCAACAACTTTTTTGTTGAACCAAAAGGTGTTGGAGTTATATGCTTGATTTGTGATGCAGTTATTTATCTCAAAGGATATAATATTAAAGAACATTTCTCAAATAAACAGAAACAAACATACGACAAACTTTCAATTTAACAACGTGAATGTGAAGTAAAACAATTAGGTAAATAAATAGCTCTTCCAGCAAAACCTTTTGTAAGTTGTAATGATGAATGTAAAGGCATCAAGTTAGCTAGTATTATGGTTTCTCAGCAAATTGCACAAAGATCAAAGCCACATTCGGATGGTGAATTTATAAAAGATTGTCTAATTGCAGTTGCAGGTGTTTTAGTTCCTGATAAGGTTAACATTTTTAAGCAGATTAATTTATCAAGAAATACAGTTGGTCGCAGGATTACAGATATTTCTACAAAAATCGGAGACACTTTCATAAGTAAAAGTAGTGTGATACAGGCCCTCTAGCTCAGAGGCCCTCTAGCTCACATACCCTCCCTCCCTCCGGCAAAAAATTTTTCGCGCTAAGTTTAAAAGTACAAATTTTTTTAGAACAAAGACAATGACTCATTCAAGGTCATTGAAACAAAGACCATGACTCATCAAAAAAATTTTCAAGGTCATTTAAACAAAGACCATGACTCATTCAAGGTCATTCGATGAGTAATCATAATTTTTTAAGGTCATATAAAAGTAGGTCAAGGTCATTCAAAAGTAGGTCAAGGTCATTCAAAATTTCTCAAGGTCATATTATTTTTAAACATTTTTAAATTTTAATTTACTACTTATAAAAATAAGTAGTATATATTTTGTAAATTTATTTTATTATTATTATTAATATTTCTATTATTATTAATATTATTATTATTATTATTATTATTATTAATATTATTATTATTATTATTATTATTATTATTAATATTATTATTATTATTATTATTATTAATATTATTATTATTATTATTATTGTCAAGGTGATTGGATGACTCATCATAATTTTTCAAGGTCATTGAAAAGTAGGTCAAGGTCATTGAAAAGTAGGTCAAGGTCATTCAAAAGTAGGTCAAGGTTATTGGATGACTCATCAAATTTTTTCAAGGTCATTCAAAAGTAGGTCAAGGTCATTAAAATTTTCTCAAGGTCACGGAATGTTTAAACATTTTAAAATTTTAATTTACTAATTATAAAAAATAAGTAGTATATATTTGTAAATTATTTTATTATTATTATTAATATTATTAATATTATTATAATTATTATTACTTTTTATTATTCTATTAATATTTATAAAAACTTTAATTATTATTATTATTATTAATAATTTTACTATAATTTTTATTATTATTATTTTTAATATTATTATTAATATTATTATTACTTTTTATTATTCTATTATTACTTATAAAAATGTTATTAATACTTATAAAAACTTTAATTATTATTATTATTATTATTATTATTACTTTTATAAAAACACTTATTAATATTAATACTTATAAATACTTATAAAAATTTTATTATTATTAATATAATTATTACTTTTTATTATTATATTATTACTTATAAAAATTTATTAATACTTATAAAAACTTTAATTATTATTATTAATATTTTTATTTTATTATTATTATTATTATTATTATTATTATTATTATTATTATTAATATTATTATTACTTTTTATTATTATTATTACTTATAAATTTGTAAATTTTATTCTATTTTATTATTAATTTTTATAAATAATATTATTATTATTATTATTATTAATATTATTATTAAAATTAATATTTTTATTATTATTATTAATATTATTGTCAAGGTTATTGGATGACTCATCATAATTTTTCAAGGTCATTGAAAAGTAGGTCAAGGTCATTCAAAAGTAGGTCAAGGTCATTGAAAAGTAGGTCAAGGTCATTCAAAATTTCTCAAGGTCATATTATTTTTCATATTGTTTTTAATAACTATTCCTCCGCGCATAAGTATCCATCAAAAATATATATCCCTATTTAAATATAATTAACCGATGAAATCTACTCAATTGTTAATAATTTTTAATTTAATATAATAGTAATTAATACACTCTTAAAGTACAATTGATTTTCAGTAAATATTTTCATCTTTTATGTATATTTGTTGATCATTGAATAATTCAGACCATTTATTTCAAGTATTTCACAATATTTAATTGATATTTCATCTCATCATTGAGAAATTTTACCGACTAATTTATTATAAGCAATTCTCGATTCACTGAATATTTGTTAGCTTCAATTCATATTTTCTCACTTTAATGATTGCTTTCCTCTTTAATGAATATTTTCTCTCTTCAATTAATGTTTTCCTTATTCAATGAATGTTTTTTCCTCTTCAACGAATATTTTTCTCTTCGATGTATATTTTCTCCATTCAAAGTATGTTATCTTTGTAAGTTATTAAGATATCAATTGATATTTCATCTATTTAGTAGATATCTTTAGCTATCCCACTGTTTTCAGTAATTTCAACGATTTTAGTCACTTAATGTACTATCTCACCAATATTACTTCTTCACTGAAAATTTTCTTTATAGAATATAATCTTTACTAATTAAAATTCCATTTGTTGATTTGTTATTTTCAATGAAAATTTAACTAAATAAATTACATCTTTCAATAGATTAAGTTGTACTCGACAAAAATAAAATAATTTTAGGCTATGTAAATCAATTAGAGCTTTTAGGGAAATTTTATTATAATTTAAGTAATATCTAGTTTTACGAGGTATTTATTTTAGTAAATTTTAACCATCTTTGTGAATTTTATGGTTTTCTTTTGAATTTTAATGGATTTAAGGTTTGATTATGTTTTTAATGAAATTATTGAAGAAATTAGGGTAAATCTATAATTTTAGAAACAATTAATTTCTTCCTAATTTATTAGATTAGACTTGATTTTAGGATTATTTTAAATAAAAAATAAATAAATAAATAAATAAATAAATTTAGGATCAAAATGTTTATGAAACATCTATTTAAGATAATTATTTACCAATTAGAATCCAATTTGACTGATAGATTTTGAATAGTAAATGATATTTTAATTATAATTTTATGTTCTATTTAAATAGTTGATTAAATCAGTTAATTTTTAAAATATTTTAGTGAAACCTAAAATTTTAATTGATTTTACAGTGTAAATAAAGGGGTCAATAATTACTTTCATTTTCAAATCTAATATTGATTTCATGGATATCAATCACAAAGTAGTATAATTTAGAGATTTTTAAGGGGATGCTCAGTGTGGTTATCAGTATAGTTATGAAAACCATTGAATTATCTCTAATGGTTGACTGGTAATTTTTATTGAATTTATACTTGATTTACTGATTAATTTTAATGAGCAATATGATATATATTTTGTGATTTTACAATAATTTAATTTATGTGGAAAACATAGATTTTATTCGATTTAAGTCATTTTTGATGAATTTTTTAATTGCTTGTAATTGTTGACAGAACAAAATTGTGGTAATTTTCGATGGAAAATGATGATAACAATTTTGTAATACTTTAAAGAAAATTTATTTTTATTGGTAAAATTCACATTTTTATGATAATTTTAAGGGAATTTGATTGGTTGAATACATATAGTAAATATGATTCGAATGATGAATTTTTAAGGAGTAGAGTCGGTTAAACATAGATTTCTAAAGAAATTTTACCTTGTAGGTTTTTAAAAAATATGTATATTATTGGTGCAGTTGGGGGGAAATGTTATTTCAATGGAAATGATTGGTTAAGAGTAAATTTATGATATTTTAAGAAAATAATCGATTAAGAACAAGTTTGTTGTCATTTTTAAGGGGTTGAGTTGGTTGAATATCTGTGTTCAAAGGGTAAATATTTTCTAAATGGAAAATATAGATGAGGAATTTATAATATTTTTAGGGGATTTGTTCAGATAGATATCAATATGTGTGTAAATCTTTTGAGAGAGTGGAAATATTGTCAATTAAAGAGAAATGATTTGTTAAGAAGAGAATTTATGATCTTTTAAGGAGAAATGATTGATCATGAGATGAATTCTATTGTAAGGCGATTTCAAGAAATTTATTCTGTTGAATATCGATATAAGTCGGTGATTTTTATGAAAATAATGAATATAGGTGGGGTTATTGTCATTTAAAGAGAAATGATTGGTTAAGAGGAGAATTTATGATAATCTTAAGGTAATTTGATTGGTCAAGAGAGGAATTTTATTTTATGGGGATTTCAAGAAATTTATTCAGTTGAATATCGATATGTCCGTGATTTTTATGAAAAATATTGAATATAGTTTGGAATATTGTCGTTTAAAGAGAAATGATTGGTTGAGAGTAAATTTTATTTTAGGGGGAAACAATTGGCTAAGAAGAGAATTTATGATCTTTTAGGGGGAAATAATCGATTAAGAACAGATTTGTTGATATTTTTAAGGGGTTATGTTGGTTAAGTATCGTTATTTAATAGGTGATTTTTATAAAAAAAATGAATATGGTAAAGTAGGAGAAAGTGTTATTTGATGGTAAAAGATTGGTCAAGAGATGAATTTATTTTAAGGGGATTTCAAGAAATTTATTCGGTTGAATATCGATATAAGTCGTTGATTTTTATGAAAATAATGAATATAGCTGGGATTATTGTCATTTAAAGAGAAATGATTGGTTGAGAGTAAATTTTATATAGTATTTTAGGGGAAAACGATAGGTCAAGAGGGGGAATCTTACTTTTAGGGTGATTTATTCGGTTGGATATCAATGTCAAAAGATGGATACTTAGTGAAATCGATACATTTTCATTGACTTAAGGGTTATCAAAATATAACAATAAGATTTTGGTTAATTTTAATGATATTATTGGAATCTGAATAAAATATACGATACGTGTTCAGTTCTAAGAAATTTTTCGATTCATGCATTCAAGTATTTATTTGATTTTATTATTATATTTGTAATTTATTTAAAAACTAAAATTGATTAGTATTTAAAAAATTTATGTTACCCATTACTTATGTTGTTATTGACAATTTTCTGAATAATTTAAATATTTACGATTATTTCCAGGAATGAAGAGAAATTGTACGATTAAAAACTATGAGCTGTTGATAAAATACATTAATTTTTATTCAACAAGTACCTAGAACAATTACCTAACAATTTTAAAATTTTTGAAAATCTAACAAATTTTTTTCAATTATTTTACAACTTAGTTAATTTAATTAACTGATAAGTACTAGTTTCTTTACGATTTGCTACTGTGTTGAAACTTTTTTTTTTTTTAAAAATTCTTATTTAAAGTACTAACAAATTTTATTAAAGATCTATCAAGACTTGTCAAAAATTATAAAACTTTGGTAATTTTAATAAGTATTACTCAATAACTACTATTTTCTTACCAATTTGCTGAAGGTCTTATTTTAAGGTCTCAAATTTAACAACTTTCTCACAACTTTAATCAAATTCTAATCCCATGATAATCATAAATTACGTGTATTTTCTTAAAAAATGTCCATAGTTTTTCTTATATCGGTAAAACAAACACCTATATTTCAATCAAAAAACACGTGTGTATCATAAATTATTTACATTTTTCTTAACAATCTCAAACTTTACATAAATATTGAACTATTTTTATCATTTAACATATACACATTATTAGCCATAAAATAAATATTTCATAAATTGTTGAAAAATAACACATATTTTCATTAAAGTTTTTCCATAAACACTGTAACATATCGATGGTTTAACACACACATTTGAGCCATAATTAGTTTTGATATTTATTTGCACATATTTTTTTAAAAATATAGAATTTTTCTTTAACTTTTTACAAACATTTACAATTGTTCTATCCCTGTATACTATGAACCACAATTGAACAAACTTTTTCAATTCAATATTAATTTTATATACTTTGTTAAAAATTTATATAAAATAATAATGAAAATAATAATAATAAAAACTTGTAATATTAATAATAATAATAAAAATAACAATAATAATAATAATAATAATAATAATAAAATAAAAATTAAAAAACATTAAAACACTACTTATAAGATAATAATAATAATAATAATAATAATAATAATAATAATACTAATAGAATAAAAATTAAAGAACAATAAAACACAACTTATAAAAAATAAGTAGTATATTAAAATTAAAAATGTTTAAAAATACTATGACATTGACCTACTTTTAAATGACCTTGAAATAATATTATGACTCATCCAATAACCTTGAAAATAATAATAATAATAACTATTAAAACATTACTTATAAAAATAAGTAGTAAATTTATATTTAAAAATGACTAAAAATATTATGACTTTGAGAAAATTATAATAATAATAAAATTAAAATTAAAAAACATTAAAACATTACTTATAAAAATAAGTAGTAAATTTATATTAAAATGTTTAAAAATACTAAGACCTTGTGAAATTTTAAATGACCTTGACATACTTTAAAATGACCTTGAAATAATTTTATGACTCATCCAATAAGATTAAAAATAATAATAATAATAAATATTAAAACATTACTTATAAAAATAAGTAGTAAATTTATATTTAAAATGACTAAAAATATTATGACTTTGAGAAAATTATAATAATAATAAAATTAAAATTAAAAAACATTAAAACATTACTTATAAAAATAAGTAGTAAATTTATATAAAAATGTTTAAAAATACTAAGACCTTGTGAAATTTTAAATGACCTCGACATACTTTAAAATAACCTTGAAAAAAAAAATTAAGACTCATCCAATGACCTTGACAACAATAATAATAAAAACAATAATAATAATTATAATAATAATAAAAATAAATATAATTAAACAATATTAATAAGTAATCATATTAATTAATCATATTAATAACCATATTAATAATCATATTAATAATAATAAAATTATTTCCTTATAATAGATGTTTTATACATTAATAATAATAATAATATTAATAAAAATAATAATAATAATAATAATAATAAAAATAATAATAATAAATATAATAATAATAATAATAATATTATAAAAAGTTTTCAAAGTAATAATAATAATAAAAATTTTAATAAATTTTATAAGTAAAAAGTATATAAAAATAATAATAATAATAAAATTAATAAAAATATTAATATTAATAATAATTAAAGTATTTATAAGTATTAATAAAATTTTTTATAAGTAATAATAGAATAATAAAAAGTAATTATAATATTAATAATAATATTAATAATAATAATAAAAATATTAATTATAATAAAATAAATTTACAAAATATATACTACTTATAAAAAAAAGTAATAAATTAAAATTTAAAAATGTTTAAAAAAAATATGACCTTGAGAAATTTTGAATGACTTTGACCTACTTTTCAATGACCTTGACCTGCTTTTGAATGACCTTGACCTACTTTTCAATGACCTTGAAAAATTATGATGAGTCATCCAATAACCTTGACAATAATATTATTAATAATAATAAAAATATTAATTATAATAATAATATTAATAATAATAATAATAATAATAATAATAATATTTATAAAAATTATTAATAAAATAGAATAAAATTTACAAATTTATAAGTAATAATAATAATAAAAAGTACTAATAATATTAATAATAATAATAATAATAATAATAATAATAATAATAATAATAATAAAATAAAAATATTAATAATAATAATTAAAGTTTTTATAAGTATTAATAAATTTTTATAAGTAATAATATAATAATAAAAAGTAATAATTATATTAATAATAATAAAATTTTTATAAGTATTTATAAGTAATAATATTAATAAGTGTTTTTAAAAAAGTAATAATAATAATAATAATAATAATTAAAGTTTTTATAAGTATTAATAGAATAATAAAAAGTAATAATAATTATAATAATATTAATAATATTAATAATAATAATAAAATAATTTACAAATATATACTACTTATTTTTTATAATTAGTAATTTAAAATTTTAAAATGTTTAAACATTCCGTGGCCTTGAGAAAATTTTAATGACCTTAAAAAATTATGATTACTCATCGAATGACCTTGAATGAGTCATGGTCTTTGTTTAAATGACCTTGAAAATTTTTTTGATGAGTCATGGTCTTTGTTTCAATGACCTTGAATGAGTCATTGTCTTTGTTCTAAAAAAATTTGTACTTTTAAACTTAGCGCGAAAAATTTTTTGCCGGAGGGAGGGAGGGTATGTGAGCTAGAGGGCCTCTGAGCTAGAGGGCCTGTATCACACTACTTTTACTTATGAAAGTGTCTCCGATTTTTGTAGAAATATCTGTAATCCTGCGACCAACTGTATTTCTTGATAAATTAATCTGCTTAAAAATGTTAACCTTATCAGGAACTAAAACACCTGCAACTGCAATTAGACAATCTTTTATAAATTCACCATCCGAATGTGGCTTTGATCTTTGTGCAATTTGCTGAGAAACCATAATACTAGCTAACTTGATGCCTTTACATTCATCATTACAACTTACAAAAGGTTTTGCTGGAAGAGCTATTTATTTACCTAATTGTTTTACTTCACATTCACGTTGTTAAATTGAAAGTTTGTCGTATGTTTGTTTCTGTTTATTTGAGAAATGTTCTTTAATATTATATCCTTTGAGATAAATAACTGCATCACAAATCAAGCATATAACTCCAACACCTTTTGGTTCAACAAAAAAGTTGTTGGTCCAAGATTCTTGAAATGAACGGTTTTCATTTTTAAACTTGCGTTTTTTTCATTTATTTTTATTTACAAGGCCTAATTTTTTTTATTAATAAAAAATTTAACCTTACAATTGCCATCTTTAATTAAATGTCACAAGTATAAACAGTTCCAAATATATTTATTTTACAGTATATACTCAGTATATATTAGTTTTTATGTAGTTATTAGAATATAAATAAATTTTGCTCTGACTCAACGTACTCTTTAAATGATACTGGAATAACTCAACACAGGAAAACTTTTATTTGATACTAACAATTTCACAACGATTCGAATGTTATTTTTACAATAATGGCAGGAATCCCCACGGGAAGCCGCCTTTTCTATTAACTACTAAAATATCCTTGACAAGCCTGACTAGTTCTTTTTCAATCTCACGAATCTTTTTAATCTTTTTGTTACTCGCTATTTTCCAATATTATTTGTGTCTCTGTTGTTGATTTGAGACTCTCTTATATAGGGAATCTCTCCTCAAACAACTAATCTGATTTACGGCAATTTACATTGGACTCCCGGGGAACTAGTTAGATACTTTACTTTTATCTTTTGGCCGCTGCGGCCGTTCTCCGGGAGAAGACTAAGAAATAAATCACATTAAGGAATAATCAGTTCCCTTCTTAATTAAATTTATTCAATTCGGAGAATTTCTCCCTAATTTAATTTATTTGTTTTCGTCATTTTAATTAATTAATTAATTTGTATTTTTTAAATAACCTTTTCTATAGGTCCCGAATGAATTTTATATTATTATTTTCGTACTTGTCTCGTTATTTGGCATCGGTAGATACCCATTTCTCCCGGAAAATATTGATTTTAATTTTTTGATTATTTTTAATTAATTATTTTATTTTCCCAATTTGTTTTACTTATTATAATAATTTTTGAAAATCAATTTTTGTAAACAATTCGGAGTTCCGCGTCCCTATCCTAGTTTGAGGCACCGTGAATATTGTGTCATTATTAAAACAATCTAAATATGACTGGTGCTCAATCTCTGTCCCCAACAACTTCACCCAACAACTTCACCCCTTAGCCCTCATTGTATCTTTAGTACTTAAAAGACTATAGCACATAGGTCTTAAGAAAACTCACTCCTTATACACGAGACCTTTACTTTCGTCTTTAAATTTTTCTATCACTGAATCTAGTTTCCTCGAGTACAAGGGATGTGCCGGGTCATAATTAGACGTATCTAAAAGGTTGTCTCTTATCATTGCCAAAAAAAGAGTGTCTAGTCTACAGTGCTTAACCTCCAGGAAAAATGATTCCGTGTAGCCGGCAACGATATTTATTTCGCAATTAAATTCATTACGGTATTTAGCTAATTCCTTACATTGTAGTTCGTACATTCTAAGTTTAGACAGGTCTAGAACTGATTGTACGATGTAACTAGGCCTGTCTAAACATATCGAATCCTTATTCAGATGAGCAGCAATCAGGTTATCATCAATTACAATAGATTTTCTGAAAGTCAGCTTTGAGGCACATACAATTGTTGGGCCAGAACATAGACGGCCTTGTAAATGTTTAAATGAATCGGTAACATACATGCATATATATAACATGCAGATTTAAATTCAAACCTATTAAAACACCAATTAACCCTATCAAAATGCGAGAAAGAAAATAATTAAATATAAAATTATAAACACAAAAATAAATTAAAATAATAACAAAGTGCAACAAGATCCGCACGAAATAAATATAAACATAACACGAAAACCCAACAATTTGAGCGAAATTTGACAATTTATCAAAAATGCGAAATTTCATGAAAATGAAATAAAAATCAGATAATTTGAATTAGAAATAATTCAATTTAAAATTAAAAAGAAAAAATTGTCAAATAAAATTTCAAAAATAATAAAATTAAAGATTAGAATATACCAGAAAATTCCAAGGTCAAATTTTGTTTTACTAAATCAAAAAGAACACGCAAGGGTAGTGTCGTACAATAGGTATATATACCGATTCATTTTGACATAATTTTAATCGTTTTTAACAATCGTTAAATTAGTTTTTTCAAACGAAGAATTACGATGTAAGTGAGAGTTTTGTTCGAAACTCTCTCCTCGTCGCATCCTCGCAATCTCGATTGAGCTCTGCTTGGGTGTCGGCGTGGGGAGAGCGGTATATTTGTGATTATATTTATGATGAATGTATCGGGTAAATTATATTTTAATAAAATATTTAAATAGCATCAAATCTTTGTTTTATATTGTCGAAATTTTTCCGGCCCACAGCCGAAACACACTACAAGATATCAAAATCTAACATACAATTCGTAATCGTGTAAGTGCGTGGAATATCGCCAATGATTCGTGCCCGTGAAGGCTCCGGCGTGAGGAACGCAGGAGCTGGAACGTCAATATCATTCCGTATAGGGGAAGAGGGGGAAGGGGAAATAGTCTTTTGGCTGTTTCCTCGTCTCCCAATTTCCATAAACTCGACCTAAATTATATTCACACACGGCTAAAAATCATCACACGAGTAGTCCAGTGGGCACTCATTAACTATAATATGAACACAACGCGCCTAGGACCAAAATGCAGGACGGTGACGGGAATCTTAAATAAATAAAATCGTTGCTATGCTACAAATATAACGAAGTCTAAAAAATATTAAAACGTTGTTAATAAAACGCTATAATATAGGAAATTTTGTAAAAGGAAACTTGCTAAGTAAAATGACGTGTAAAATGTAAAGGATTGTAGTGTAAATACTGAGTAATGCTATAACCAAAGATAAAATCGTTAAAATTCCCCTGAACTAACATGAAATAAAAGTTTCGAACTACCATCCAACTAAGGTGCTAAGAGAATATAAAATTTGAATAAAAATGAGATAAAAAGTTTCCCAAGTATGATCGAACTAAAAAGCTATGCTAGGATATAAAGATTTCCGCGAAGGGTATTGAGGAACTTGTCGTTGAAATCAAAATACTATGATTAAAGATAAGGGAATTTTGCTAAAATCAGTAAACAAAGGGATTAGAAAATAAGGAGTCTGATAAAATTTAATAATAAATGTGAACAACTTATACAGACGTTAAATAAAATCAGACCGAAATATTAAGGCCAAAAAAAATTAAGACTTCAGAAACCAAGAGTAAATCAAAATTTGAGACGCTCGGATTAAACGAAATTGGGTTCCAAAACTTCTATCAATATTAAACGCATTTACCACCTGAATTAAAACATAAAAATATAAACACCTTGCGAAAATATTAAAATCGAGGACTAATAGTGAGTATAATAAAAGATGAATCTAATCCTGGAACGAAAATTATTTCCCAAAGAATTTTTATTACCATTCGCCCGACGAAATAAAATAGTAAAACATAAAACATGTAAAGAAAATAAAGCCAACCAATACTTTACCCATCATATGAACATAGGAACAATCAATTTAACAACACAACAACAGAATGTTTACGATAAATCTAGTCATATCCAATGTACGACTAGTCAAATTCCAACACATGTTCCTTTTTGTTTGAACGCGAAAATACCTCGCGGATATACATCGTTTTGGTTTGAGATCGGATGTAGAAATAATTCTCAGGCTCCATTTAGCAGGAAGTTCGAAGTAACCCGCAGTAAGGCTTTGTTGACCTAAATTGCCGGACCCGAATAACCACGACCCCGAACTCACTCCACCACCATATTAAGACGATACCCAGAAACCATTTGAATTGTTTAGACTCCAACGGGGCAACTAGAAATAGATAATATTATATATCTGCATATAACGAACAACTTACCACGGAAATAAATAACCATTGGAGGAGAAGGGCTGCCATTAGCAAATAGTTAAAAGAAATCAGAACCATTCGGTCGAAGGGAACAGCAATACCAATTTTGTATTCATCCAATAGATAGTGGTCGGATATAAATAAAAATCCTGAATCCACAAAATAAATAGGGAGCGTGACATTTTGCGAGAATGTCACGATCGATAATTCTAAAAAATCTCCACACACAGCGCATCGACAATTAGGCGATAGTAGAGGAGGAAAAGTGTGTTGTTCACCAATGACTACACCGGCAAACACACACGCCCAGTCAGCAAATTCATCTTACGTAATATTAGCCAAACTAGTTAATTTAAAACTGGTATGCACACATCGCCACCAGACTACATAAAGAACCCCGATGATTCGGATTGACAGTCAAATTGTAAAACTCTCGAAATGTATCGCCAATTAAATTACACCGATAGAAACACGACGGCCAGGATACCAGATGAGGATATAGATCTGAATCCAGGATCTTGAATTTTAGGTAAATTTTGTTTTCTATGAATTTCGCCGTTAATCTATAAGAGCACTAGATAGGAAGTTCGCCGCATCAACCCCAACGCTAAGAATGCCGATAACCATAACGAGTTACCAAACACAAAACACGATACTGAGAGGATTAGTGTTTTATCTGAGTTATTTTTTTTCTATCAAACAAAACCCCGACTTGTAGTTACCATGCCGTGGAACCAGTCGAGAACGTAACCGATATCGTATTCATTTTCCGACGACTATAGTCTGTAATACGCAAAATTTCTCAGAGATACTTCGATTTCTCGCGATCCGCCAGTAAGAGAGGGACCATCCCAGTGTCAAAACGAGTTCAAAGATGTGTTTATTTTTCGAGAATGTTTGTTGGAATACTGTAACTCAAACCTTTTTTAATGATGTAATGTTTCATTGATTTCGATGACCCTTCCAACCTCAGGTTATTACTAAACTAAATATCTAAAATATATTAAACTAATTTGGTTTATTTTCATGAATATTAATTATTATTTGATAGATGAATTTTTGATTTTTGATTTCATTTAATAAGTAATTTTATGAACCTGGATTATTATTTGATAGATGAATTTTTGATTTTTAATTTCATTTAATAAGTATTTTTATTAGTTATTATTCGATAAACGAACCTTTGGTTCACTTAACAAGTATTTTTTTTATGAACACTATTTATTATCCGATGAACGAATTTCTGACTTTAATTCCACTTAACAAGTATTAACATGAACTTTATTTACTCTACGATAAACAAATTTTCGATTTAAAATTTGCCTAACGAGTATTTTTCATGAATCTTAATCCGATAAACAAATTCTCGATTCTAATTTTTTACTTAACAAGTCCGGTAGTAACGACGGGTGGCCATAACACATCGTAGGTAAATAATGTTAAATAAGGCATGGTAACTCAGATGTCAGTGTCAAATGTATATAAGTGTATTATTAAGATGATTTATGTAGGTAGTATTGATGAATAGAATCGTAGTTAGATATGGATGAAATAATTTAAAAATGAAATATTCGCGCCCAGTCAATATAGGTATCTTAAATTGCATCATTCATGTAAGCTAAAGAATAATTATGTAGAAATTTCCGGGTTAAAAATCGTACTCAGCTTTGGCGAAAGTAATTTCGTCACGTACAGAAAAATAGCCAACTAATTAATTTAAACTACTTAAGGGGTTAAGACAAGGAACATTGAATTTATTAGCCAGGAGAAAATTTTTAGCAAACATCACCGTACGATTAACGATTAGTTCAAGCATGTTTCAGTTAGCGGGTGGTTAAAATTAATTCACCATCTCATGGTGAATATAATCATTTACTTTAAATTAGTTCTAATCAGAAGTATCCAAAAAGGATCATGTTATCCCTTTATAATGAAAGGGAACAATGAGACATTGGAAGTAACCCGCGAAACACTCGAAAACGCTAATCGACGCACAACTAAGCAGTTATCGAACAGCTAGACGGCCCAGAAAAATTTGAATGATTAATTTAATTGAATCTTGTTCAGGTGAATCGAGAGTCATTATCCGATTTCCCTCACAGGCCGCTGATCAGTGGCAACAGGCCATGTGGGATGCGGGCTTTACCGTATTCCAGCCAAGAGAGTTCCGATCGGGTACACTACGACAAACGGAAGAAGTTGAGCTACCATTCGTAGCGATAAAACGAGAATCGGGCCGAAGACCGGCCTAGGAAATTCGCGAACATACGGTGTACCTCCTCGCTCGTCTCGAGGAGCACCAGCGCCAGGCCAACCTTCAGGTAGCCAGAGCCAGGTTATACCTTGTAAATATGAAGGAAGATATCGCAGCCGGCAGAATTGCGTATACCGACGATTATACCCCGCCGCACAGCTCCTCTCTCAATCTGGATGACGAACGGTCGAGTACTGGACCCATGAAAAGCAATGGTGTCGTACTCCAGAAAACCCTTCACGACCACAGGAGAAGGACAGAAAGACCAAGCTACGTATATCGCGAGCACCCTTACGCTCGGCCGGCTCCAGAAGGAAACGTCGATGGGCATCACCGAAACCATCGTTTCCACTAGTGATTTGTCTACACAAATTAATGATAACGCTTAGTATAACTGAATTTAAATAAGTACCTAGTTTGTATCCGATTTCTTATTTTTCTAGAATTATTTTATTGATAATAATACTTATATGATTTAGTTAATTGAATTAAGACTAATAGACGAGAAATAATTTTACCTTTTACAGATATGGAATCACTGAAAGTTTTACAGCAGGAGTTGGAGCACGCGCGTAGAATTAACAAGAATTTCTACGAGCAAATCCTCCAGCTATCAAAGGAAGCCCAGCAAATAAAAGCCACATGGGTAGAGCCGAAGGTAGTAAAGTCGCTCTATCAATAGCTCACAGCCGCGCAAAAGGGTTGGTCAGAAGAAAAGCAGTTGAATCAAAGCCTGAGGACCCAGATAAAGGGGCTAGAGATAGCAGTGTCAGCCTGCCAAGAGGGAGCGGCAGTGACATATCCCCTCGTCTTCGCTCCTGCTCAACTGGCATACAGAGAGGCAACAGCAGGCCCGAAGATCATGCCGAAGTCCAGCAGCTACAGGCCCGGGCGTAAAGAACGAGCTAAGCGCCGAGCCGCTCGAGTATCAAACAGCACGTAAATGACATATCGAAACGTGTTGCTTCTTTTATGAAATATATATTTGTTGTTGCTTAAATGTTATTTAGAGGATTTGATAAGTGGTAAATCGCAGGAAGTAGTATGAGGACATTGAAATGTGTGAATAAACAGTTTATATGGGAATTATGGATATGAGTGATAAAATTAACGGTATAAGGGGACCTAAAGATCGAAAGCGAGCACAGGTCTACTATCGAAAGCTCGTTGGACCCAGAGATCGTTCGGTCAATTATAGCATTAGCAATAGCGCTCACTTTTTGCGGAAGATCTACCCACTCGAACACAGTTCCAACGTTGCTTAGAAATGGGTGCCGAGTGGTAAGCAAAAGAATATTTGTATGGGGTTGTCTGGGTAACAACCATATAGTTTAAATATCGCCACCCAGTAACCCACCACAATCATCTTTTCATCAGAATTGCATAGCCTCAAATTCATCCGGTTTTTAAGGTTTTCGACAGACTTTCCATACAAACTATTATTATAAAGTTTAAACAAGTTCTTATATAGCTCGCTAGTACTTTGAGCTCTTAATTTTGTGTTTTTGTCAATGTATGAATGAAATATAGGTGCTTGCTTAAATTTAATTGCGAGGTGAACTTTAACAATCTTCACACCGAGAGAAAGATAAAGCTTGAGAAGCCGCCAATGAAGAACATGGTTCTTCTTAGGCCAATGCGTGAGCATCAACTTCTCAACTTTAGAATTCGGTGGACACATCTTTTCCGGACCAATCGGAAAATCATTCAAAAAATCATGCACACAATAAGGAATCTCGATATCAACCTCCATTGTATAACCACATGGAAGGGTTTCAATATCCTCAACATTCATGCACTCATTCAATACATCATCCAAACCATCATATACCCAAACAAAATCTGCATACGGAAGATATTGGCTAAGAGCCTAACCATGCAAATTATTTATATCTATATACAAGAGTTCTGTATCCTCAGAACTTGCGACATAATGCTTGTTAACAAATGTTAACCCACCCCGTATTCCTCCCTCATAGAAATTAAAAATTTTCATGTCCTGCAGAAGTTCTATAGGTTCCTGTAATGTCATGAGAGCTGACGCTCATGACATACCAGGAATTCCATAAAAATTAAGAAGTTTTAGACTATTATAAGCAATTGCTTTTGCGCGAAATTGCTGAAAATAATCTGCAAGGAGGAATACGTCTAATTTTAAGTAGGTTAACATATAATCTAACATTGTCTCGCAATTTTGCTGTGTCCAAATTTGTTGGGCTGTAGCGTATTCATCAGCAGATACAGAACCCATAATAGGAGGAAATTCAGTCGTCGATTCAAGAACCTTGGCTCTAACAATTGCGCCATCAAAAACAGAATCAGTTAAAGGCAAATCAGTAAGTGTCTTAACCGCTTTTGCTAAAGATGAATTAACAAATTGCATGCTCTCTAGAAAAACGAACAGGCAATTTATTAATGTACACGATGAAGGAGAAAAATTTTTCAGAAGTGGTCGAAATAATATTTAATTCCCAAGAAGAAAAATTATTTAAACCATACTTTAAAATATGATGGAGATCATATCCCTTCAAATTGTGAAAAACCACAGGTAATTGTTTCTGGATTCTTCGAGAAACATTACACTTCCTACAAGCAGCCCCTAAATACTTACCTGAGAAATGACAATGATCCTTAACTTTATACCTAATAAATTTTTTACACAAATAACAAGTGCGACATTCCTTGAACTCACGTTCCTCATTGAAAGAAAGTGGTCCTAGAGTTTTTTGACAATGAACGTCGTAATATGGCAAGACAATAGAAAAAAGATTCAAAATCCGCATAAATTACGAATGGCGGGATAATAGTTTTTGCATAATTAGAAAATTTTAAATATTTATTTTTAGGCAACGTATAAAGGGTAGGGCCTGTTTGATTTTTAATCCACAAGGAAACATGGGTGTCAAATGCGGGTTTTAATCTAAAGCCATTAAGACAATGGGGACACCAATATACAGAGATTTCGATATTGCAAGATGTAGCCGCATGGCAGTTCATTAATTTATCCAAATCAAAAACAGCCGTATAGTGATAATTATCGCCGTCCTCCAAAAGAAGTAAATAAATAGGTGTACCGTCAGTAACCTTGGAATGGAGAATCATATCTAAATGTGGATGATGGGGGATATAATTTATATCATCATTTTGAGGAATTTTAGACGGTTTTACGTTATACGTCCAAACATTTATAGCAAGGTTTAAGTTCTTATTCTTTCTCTTGAACTTGGGAATATTGCAGAGTCTCATAGGACAATCGTCAATGGGGTCAAAATTCAATTTGTCCAAATAATTTTCGTAAGAAATAACTCTGTTTCTATGGGTGCGAACTACATTACGTTTTAAAAGGGCTAACATACTATATAAAACAATGATGGTCATTGTTTTGAACATTAACTATAGCTTTTTTGCAAGATAAAGATCTTGGTGTGAGGATATAACTATGACCAGCTAGTCTATTTATGGGATAATATTTAGTTAATATAAAATCAATTTCTTTGATTTTAACAACCCGCATCCACTCCCTAAATATGTGAAACGTTCTATTTTATTATTTAATTTAGTAATCCCATCTAGCAGAAAATTATCAGAAAAAAGTTCTGCCTTTTTACTAAAAAGATTATCTTTAATTTCACCATCTTTTTCGAATTGTATAAGAATGGTGAATTGTATTTTAACTGACCCCATTTTGTTTATTTCAGATTTTAATTTATTAATTATTTTATTTGTTAAGGAGATTTGAATTAGATTTTCGTGTTCAACATCGAATCTAATACTTTATGGTTCCATTTAAATTTTACCTTATTTCAGGTTAATTATCAACATTAATTGAACCCCCCTATTTTATTATTATCATTATCATCGCTAATAATATTAAAATAATAAATATTAATAATATTAAAATAATAATATTTAAATAATAAATGTTAATAATATTAAAAATAATATATTATTACAATAATAAAAAACTAACATTTATCATCATCATCCACATCAATGTGGGCATCTCCAGAAAAATCTTCCGAAAAGATTGTAACATTAATGATTTCTTTATCTAAAAATTCATAATAATTTTTAAAAAATTAAATAAATTTACCATAATCGATAACAAAGACTTCCGGCGGAGTATCTTCGATAACAATGACTTCCAGCGGAGTATCATCGTCGATTACTGCATTTTCTAAAATAAACCTAAATAAGTCGAAATTAATTTAAAATTTACCTTTTTCAAATCCATTGACTCCATCGATCTGATTCTGCATTGTTGAAAACCAGTCTAAAATAATAATAAATAATAAAAGAAAAATTAAATTAAAAATCTTTACCGGTTTCGGAAGTCAGAAGACTTCTTAAAATATTATTTCGACCTGTCATTTTGAAATTTTGAATTAATTGTGACAAAAGTTGTCAATGCTCATAAAGAGAATCAGGATTTAGGTAGGTGAGAGATTTTGATGTATGTGTTTTTTGTAAATTGCATACAAACAAAAGTATGTATGTGTTTTCTTTGTAAAATCACATACAAACAAAAGTATGTATGTGTTTTCTTTGTACATTACATACAGTCTTGAGTGTATATGCATGCAGTCACTCACTTATCATGCACTGGCTTTGTGAATCATGATCATGCAGTGTAAATCATGTGATTTACAGTGTCTTTGTGATCACGCATTACCTTTGTTAAAATTAATTAATTAATTAATAATAATAATAATAATAACAAACATTAATAAAACATAACACAAACATTAATACATTTACTATACATCAAATCGCTTGAATAATAACCAAGCTAAACAATGTTGACCACATTATAAGGTCCATGGTTTTTGAAACATAGTTTTATTAGACACAATAGGTTTACCCATTGTTTGCAGTTTCGAAACCATTAAAGCCGGATAGTAGAAACCCATAGGATCAAATACAAATATCTTGCTAGGTTTCATATATATTGCTAACCAATGTTCTCCACCGAGATGAGACAATTGAGTATTGACGATTATGGCTTGATTATCACGTAAATATGGAATTTTATCTAGAGGAAAAACCCCTAAAAATTCATGTCCTAGTATTTGTTTTCCAATTCAAATACCTGAACAGAACTACATCAATAATATTAATAATACATGAAAAACTTACTCCATGACAAATTATCATAAATTATCTATACATTTATACCATTCAAACCAACAATGTTCGTTCAAACTAGTACGGTTCTGTTTGCAGTTATTTGAATATCATTTTCAAATACTTCATATATTACAACATGCACCGGTTCAATCGTAGCTTTAGTAAACTTTATATCTAATCTTAAATTTCCATTTTGAGGTAATTCACTCTGATCTAAATAAAAATCGGGTTCCAAAACAAATGTAAAGAATGGATATTTGATTTTAAAATCATCAAGAGTTATACCACAATTAAGGTTTTTATCCAAATAACCCATATTTCTAACTATACTCTGCATAAATGTAGCACAATAATTATCATTATCGAAATATTGAGTATATGTTTTTCTATAATCACTACTTTTCGATAAATTTAGCGATGTTACTCCAAAATATTTGAAAATTGAGCTCGATGTTAAGTATGCTTCATTATATTGAGATTCACCTTGAAATGTTACCAATATAAAGTTGCGCATTTTATCTCCAAATAATTGTTCCTTATAAAAAGAAGCTGAACATTTAGCAATAGCAAATTGAACAATTCCCGTTGTTTTCAATGGATATATTGCATGCTTAGAATTAAGCCCCAGTTGATGACCGGCTAATACAGAGAGCTCAACACAAACTCTTCTCACCAATAATTTTGCATCAACTCATTGAAGAATTGGTGCTGTGGTAGCACTTGTTAGTGATAATGCCGACTCAGATCTTTTCAATCTAATGTGTACATTAACACCTGGGAGTAAATATTTCAGTTGATCCATAAAATCGAGTTGCAATGATGAGAACATGGTAAATAGTTTCGAGCCTTTAATCCACTTTTTCCTATCGTCATCACTACCATAACCCATAGGAGTTAAACATGTATTTTTAGTATCGCTATTGTAATTTATAATAGTTTCTATTAGAGCTTTGTGAATATATGTACTGTTACCACCCTCAATCTTGATATTATTAAATCCAAGTACTACATATTTAAAAAGTGTATGAAACAAGAAATTATTTGGTATTACATCACTAGGTTAACCCAACGGTTTTCTATCTTTATCTACAACTTTGATCTGAACATTTAACAATGTATCGTTCAAATCTAGACTTTCAGTTTGGGAACCATTAATATAAAATTCAATATCAGTACTAATATCCATAATAGAATTCATCGGAAATACTTCTTCAAAAGCCCCCATTTTAATTACTGCTTGGGGAGATGGTCTATTAAATAAGCACAATTCAGATTTACCACAAATCATTTTTGAAATATAGTTCCATGGCCTTTCATACGTTTGTTTATATGTTTATGATGTCGTTTACGTTTTTGAGCCGGTGCTGGTTCTTGTTTTTGAAACATACCTGCAACACTAGGTAGAACTTTCCCTAACTCGGATAATGCATTTGAGTTCAGAGATGGTAATATTTTCTGCTCATTCATTATCACATCTTTAGCGGTTTTCATACCAAAACTACCAAGGCGTTTAAGAATAGGAAGTGCAAATCTACCAATAGTTCTCAACCATCCTGATCATACTGTTTACCAATAAAATATGGTAATTCGCCACCACTTTGGCTACCACTATACATATAATAATATCGTTATTGGCCATCTAATTTACGAAAATGTAATGTCCAATGAGTTTTTGTATCTTTACTAAATTCAATAAATTTACCGCTATCATCACGAATATTTATTTCTATATTGTTTATACATGATGTTGATACCGATAAGTACATGGGATTATCGATATTTATATTGACAACTTCATCCTGGTCATGTTTATCAACCCAAACAGATTTCAATAGAGGAACCAAAAAATCACAAACAATCATAGGATCGATGATGTTAGTATTTATGAACATTTGTCTATGAAGTCTTATTATTTTTGGTTTGCGTACACCAAAAGCACTTGCCCGATATGTTTGCTTATCTAATCCCAATGTATTAGCCAAATATTTATCAAATGTAACTTCACAAATGTTATTATTCAGACTGAATTTACATATCCATATTTAACAATTCAATAGTTTTAAATATATGTAAACAATTGAATAGAAAATATATTTATGTAACTCTTCAAGTGTTTCAATATATAAATCTTTAGTAAATGTAAATGTATCTTCCACCTCATTAATATATGATACAGTTATTTTGATGTGTTCATTCACAGGGCCGACATCAATAAAAGTTTTGAAACGTATTAGGTATTTAGTACCAGGAACAACAATGCCAAGTTTCCTACCCATTCGCTTGGCATCATCAATACTTTCAAACTTTATTGTAAATGGACTAAAATCACAACTAACATTCAATCCATCTTTGAAAAACATGCCACTATTTTCATCTAAATTTTGATTCGGAATATGACAATATCGATCAATATTATTGATTGAGAAAATACCACTACATGTTTTGGGAACACACTTCTTGTAACCGATTTTACAATGACTATAAAATGTGAATGTATTGTACACAAATGTAAAGTCTTGCAAAGCAACTTCCCAATTTCCATGTAAATAAATAGGATTTTGAAGATCAACCATAAATTTACTTGCTTGATTTTCGGATGGATTAGTCGGCAACTGTTGCTCGGTTAAATAGTATAGAACTCAATTTACTAGGCATTTTGATGATATCCATGAGGGTTTTTGATATCCATGCCATTTTGACATAGTATTGTTTATCCTTACCCACTATTTTAGTTTTCATATTTTCTGAATTCTGAATACTGTAGGTTTGGAAATAACTTGTAATTCCTGTTCACAGAATTCCCTGTATTACATTGTTGTCACTGTCTTTAATAACATACATTACAGGACTCTGTTTAGTATTAATTTTTGTAATTTGAAATACTTCATCACTCCAATTACTATTGAAATTTTTGATGAAAGGTAAAGCAGATATTTTACTAATTCTAACGTAATCACCAACTTTATATTTTGTTTTGTAATTTTTACAACTTTTTTAGATCGTACTGGTGTTTTTGAGTTGATATCTATAGGTCTCAAACCATTCAGACCTCAATGTGATGAATTATTATAACTAACAAGTATTTTCGGTAATACATTATCCATATTTTATTACCTTGATGTACGAAATATTTCTTCAATAAATCCCTCAATGTCCGATTAAATCTTTCAACATAAGCAGCTTGTATTGAGAATGTACAGAGTAATGATTTATTTTGAGATGATCCAGGATTTGCTTAACTTTACTATTGTAAAACTCCTTGCCTATAATAATAATAATATTAACTTGTAATAATAATAATAATACCTAAATCGGTTTGCAAATTGTCAGGATGCCCATTTTTAAATAAAATATTAATTGCTTTAGATATTTCCTCTGCAGATTTTGTCTTTGTTGGTACTCATCGGGCAAAACGACTGAAAACATAATACACGTTAAAATATATTTATAACCCTTGTTAATCTTCGAATACGGTATCATCTCTATCAAATCCATTTGCCATAAATCATTAATACCGAATGTCTTATAAGTTCTTGTTGGAAATCTTTTCCGCATCGGTTTGTTTAAACTGTACGTAAGCTGATCTGACAACCACTTTTGCGTTTCCTGTTTCGAATTTGGCACTCTTTTCTTTAACTTTGCCACTCCATCGAAACCTGATTCGTCTTCTGGGTCTGTCCAAATCTTCTCCATTACAACAGATGATTTAAATTTTAATTTGACATTAGGTAATGATTGCCCCGTCGTTTATTGTAATCCATCTAATAATGATATTGCTAATGGTAATATAGCACCGATAAAACCGCCTTGTTGTTTATATATGATTTTTCTCATTTGCTTACGATTTTTATTATTTACTAGCGATAACAAAGGTTTTCGATGTTTATTCAACAATAGTTTCTTAGATTTACTGATTTTAATTTTACCTCTGACTACTTTTAGTAGAAGTTTGAGTAAATCATCGACAACAAAATTTGGAAATGATTGTAAAATAGACATTCTTTTACTACTCGATGCCTTTAACAATGAATTAAAATATGGGAAACTTCTATGACTTTTTACAATTTTAACTTTTTTATTACTCCTTTTAATAGGGTTTTTCAAAATTAAATTCATTGCGAGGAAATTCTCGGTTATTAGTTTTTAGATTGTGCATAACTGGTTTTGGGTGGAACGTTTTCAGTCTTTATGTTCTTTGTCTAAGTTTTCTGACGTTTTTAAGTCTATATTTCATAAACATTTTTACATGTTTATGTTTCAACTTTGTTTATAAACCATGGTACGTTCTTTATTGAAAATATCTGTTTTTACCGTAAATCATCATGCATTGTTGTGTGAAATCAAGAAATATATATCCATGTGGTGATTTTGTAGCATCTTGATATGCACTGATAAGAAATTACGATTATTAGGGTATGCTTGTCGAGCAAGAAAATCAATAACTGTTGCATCTCTAGGATTCTTGAAAATAACTAAATATTGAACATTTAAATTCCTTGTTCGATGTGCACCACCCTGATGAAATAGATTTGAGTAATAAAAATCACAGTAACACCAACATTTCGACTGATTTTTGTGAATAAATTATTAAAATCCTTTTCTTTATTAGCTTCCTGATACAAATCATCGATAATGATGACATCACCTTTCCTTAAACGACTTGACCAGTTTTTATCGAAACCCTTTACTATTTTCATGTTTTTCAATTTACAGAAATATCTTGAGTTAATCCATGTTTTTCATCTGCACACATATGCCAATAAACTTTGTTAAGTTTTGTTTGGAATAAATTAGATTTTAGTAAGTTACACACAACATAGTTTTACCGCTACCAATTGGGCCGACGATTTGATATACCGCATCATTTCTTAATTCCATTATTAATTTGTATAATTATATGGTTTTGTTTATATTATATAATTTAATGAACTCTTTCTAAAAATCATATATATAGATTAATATTTCATTATTGTTTAATTATGTTATCAAATATAAATTATAAATGAACTTTTGACGTGTCAAAAATGACGTTTCAGACTGGTAAACCACAGCAAATTGTTGAAAGCAGTGGAAATACCCTAGAATATTTTTCAAATCCGGCAAATGCAGAATCATGGGATGAAAGAACCTTAGATGTCAATAAATTACAATATAGAATAAGGATATTAAAATTCAGTCAATTACGGATACCATGGATATGAGACAATCTATCAATCTATACAACATGTCAACAAAATGCTTTTGTATGTTCGAGCCAGAATTATTTCCTGCACTGAGGCTTTTAAAATATAACCCAATGTGTGTTAACGTGTTTGCCAGTGGGAAAATAGTCATATTAGGGTTGCGAAATCTAGAGTACAAAAATATTGTTAGTGACATACACAATGAAATCGCGGGATTGGTCGATATCTGATTGGCTAATGAGTGATTAAAACAGCTTGGTTATTAATTTTATTTCATTTTTAAAATGGAAAATATAATACAGAACAAAAATACCACTGAATACGGTAAATTTATTATTTTTTATTTTATTATTATTATTTATTTTATTTAGACAAATATGCGCCTATGGTAATAGAGAGAGTAATATTCTATTACAGCAAATGCAGCGGAGTTTGATGAACCAAGATCCTACAATGAGTCATAACTGGTATTCGAAGAAACCAGAATCCGAATTTCAGACCTGATCAATCAGGCTCTATTGGATAACAAGATTAATAAAACGGTAACGGAAAATGGCAACAGAATACCATGTATTCTAGATTGTAGTTGTTGCAATTTCCGTTACCAACGTATGTAGAATGGAGTATAATAAGCTCCTTTAGGAATTTGTTGAAATTGAATCTTTTACGCCAATCAATGTTTAGCGTTTGTTTTATTTTTGTTTTCGTAATAATTTATATAGTAATACTAAATGATGATAGTAATAATAATATAATAATAATATTGATGATGACACTAATACTAAATGATAATAATAATTTAGCACTTAATAAGTATAGAAATACACACATATAGGTGAGAAATTTTGATGTATGTGTTCTTTGTAAATCACATACAAACAAAAATATTCATGTGCTTTCTTTGTAAATTACATACAGTCACGCATTATCACTGAGTCTATTAATATGCAATTGTTAAATCCAGTCAAACTCCATAGAACTCAATTTCAATCTCTCGCTGGACACTCTCAATGATAGATATCAAGGATACGGTTTTCAAAAGATCATTCGAATTTAAAATGTAATGAAAATGCATTCTTCACCAGTCAATATACCAGATATTATGATGCATTTACAGAAATATGTTTCAAAGAACAGGAAAACTAGCATTTAACAATAGCATTACAAGGATATAAAGCTGATCAAAATGATGTGCTTTCTCCAGTATGGAAAATTGTTACTGCTAGACTTTCACAATTATTTTAATGTATAATGTTCAATGTGGATGTTAATAAATGTATTAATTTTTTGTTTTCTTTATCATTCTATAAACAAAATTATAATTAGTTTTAAAATTGTTTAAAAATGATGTCTGAAAAGGTAAATATAAAATATAAATAATTAATTAATTTTTGTTTAGAATATTTAATAAACTTTTTGTGTGATAAACTCGAAGAAGTAACCGGTGTAAAAATTAGAGATATGTTGACTCTAGTTGAAGCATTGGGTAAAGAAATTCATGTTGTGATTCAGAATGTCAGAGTGATGATGATGAAGAAATTGTTAATGATGGCGAAATTATTAATAATGATGAAATATTTAATGATACTGAAACTTTAATGATACTGAAATTATTAATGATGAAAAAAATTATTAATGATGAGAACCCCAGTTGAGTCTAATGAATTTAAAACTTGTGTTGACCATGTTATAGAAAATATTATGATAGAATATTGTGGTGATGAAGCATGTACATGTAATATCAATAAATCTTTAAAAACGTAGTTTTTTTATTATAATAATAATAACAAAGAAATATTTATTAAAATTTATGACTTTATTACATTTATATAAACCGATGCTCCAGTTAATAGTTTTAATAAAAATTTGCAATCTGAAATATAAATATCGGAACGTTTGGCTTCTGCAGCAACTTTAATAATTGTTATCCATCACCGTTTGCTTCTAGTCATGGATCAATTTTTGTTTCTATTACCTAAATAATGATAAATTAATAATAATATAAAGTAATATACCTCTATAGACCATTGGAAATAATTTTCATAGTCGGATCCAGAATTTAATATCATGTGTTTCATATACATTAATCCTACTATTATTCGCATCCATTTATTATTTTCATCAAACATTTAACTAAAAATCGATTGGAATGAATTTTTTCTTTTTCTCCAAAGTAGTGGGATGTGTCATATCCAGCACATGTCATATCCAGCACACTACTCCCTCCCCCGCCGAGAGAAAATTTTTCTAGTCCAAAAGTACAAAAATTTTAAGACAAAGACAATGACTCACTCAAGGTCATTGAAACAAAGACAATGACTCAATCAAGGTCATTGAAACAAAGACAATGACTCGTTCAAGGTCATTGAAACAAAGACAATGACTCGTTCAAGGTCGTTGGATTACTCATCATATTTTTTCAAGGTCATTTAAACAAAGACCATGACTCATTCAAGGTCATTGAAACAAAGACCATGACTCATTCAAGGTCATTGGGTGACTCATCATATTTTTTCAAGGTCATTTAAACAAAGACCATGACTCATTCAAGGTCATTGGATGACTCATCATATTTTTTCAAGGTCATTCAAAAGTAGGTCAAGCTCATATTATTTTTAATCCTTTTTAAATTTTAATTTACTACTTATAAAAATAAGAAGCATATATTTTGTAAATTTATTTTATTATTATTATTATTATAATTAATATTTTTATTATTATTATTAATATTTCGATTATTATTAATATTATTATTATTATTCTATTAGTATTATTATAATTATTATTATTATTATTATTATTATTATTATTATTATTTATTTTTCAAGGTCATTCAAAAGTAGGTCAAGGTCATTTAAAAGTAGGTCAAGGTTATTCAACATTTTTCTAGGTCATATTATTTTTTAAACATTTTTAATTTTAATTTACTAATTATAAAATAAGTAGTATATATGTTGTAAATTTATTTTATTATTATTATTATTTTTATTTTTATTATTATTGCTATTATTATTATTATTAATATTATTATTACTTATAAAAATTTATTAATACTTATAAACTTTTTATAATATTATTATTAATATTAATATTATTATTATTATTCTATTATTACTTATAAAAATTTTATTATTACTTATTAAAACTTTAATTATTATTATTATTAATATTATTATTAATATGCTTATTACTTATAAAAATTTTATTTATACTTATAAAAACTTTAATAATATATTATTTTATTATTTATTAATTTATTATTATTATATTTATAATAAATATTTTTATTATTATTTATTAATATTTCTATTATTAATATTATTATTATTAATATATTATTATTATTATTATTATTATTATTATTATTATTATTATTATTATTTTTATTATTATTGTCAAGGTTATTGGATGACTCATCATAATTTTTCAAGGTCATTCAAAAGTCGGTCAAGGTCATTCAAAAGTAGGTCAAGGTCTTTCAAAATTTCTCTAGGTCATATTATTTTTAAACATTTTTAAATTTTAATTTACTAATTATAAAATAAGTAGTATATATGTTGTAAATTTATTTTATTATTATTATTATTATTTTAATTTTATTTTATTGCTATTATTATTATTATTATTATTATTATATATAAAATTTATTAATATTATAACTTTTTATAATATTATTATTAATATTAATATTATTATTATTCTATTATTACTTATAAAAATTTTTTATTATTACTTATAAAAACATTAATTATTATTATATTATATTATTATTAATATGCTTATTACTTAATAAAATTTATTTATAACTTATAAAACTTTAATTATTATTATAATACTTTTAAACTTTATTAAAATATTATTATATATTATTAATAATAATATTATTATTACTTTTTTATTTTATTATACTTTTTATTATTATTATTATTATAAATTTGTAAATTTTATTCTATTTAATATTGTTTTTTATAAATATTAATTATTATTATATTAATTATTATTATTATAAATTAATATTTATATTTATTATTATATTAATTATTAATATTATATCATTTTCTTATTAATATATTATATTAATATTAAATAGTCAAGGTCATTCAAAATTTCTCAAGGGTCATATTATTTCAAACATTTTTAAATTTAATTTACTATATTTTTATAGTAGTAATTATTTTGGGTAAATTTATTTTATTATTATATATTAATTACTATTATTATTTTATTATTTTTATTCATTATTGTCAAGGTTATTGGATTGACTCATCATAATTTTTAGGTCATTGAAAAGTAGGACAAGGTCTTCAAAGTAGGTCAAAGGTCAATATTTTTTTAAACATTTTTTAATTTTAATTTACTACTTATTTTTATAAGTAGTATATTTGTAAATTTTATTTTATTATAATTATTATTATATTATATTATTATATATTAATATTTTATTACTTTTATATTCTAATTATTACTTATAAAAAAATTTATTAATACTTTAAACTTGTATTATTATAATTATATTTTTATTAATTTTATTATTATTATTATTTTTAATATACTTATTACTTAATAATATTAAAATTTTATTATTATTAATATTTTGAAACTTTATAATATTATTATATTATTATTATATTTATTATTATATTTTTATATTATTATTTTATTTTTTAATAATATTATTTTATTATTATTTAAAACTATTATTATAAGGAAATATTATTATTATTAATATTATCTAATAATATTATTATAATATTAGATTATTAATAGATTACTTATTATATTTGTTTAATTATATTTTTCTCTTTATCCTCAATACTTTATTATTATTATTGTTTTATTATTATTATTGCAAGGTCAATGTCAATAGATTTTTAAACATTTTATATAAATTTTCTACTTATTTTTAATAAGTAATGTTTTAATTTTATTATTATATTTCAAGGTTATTGGATGAGTCAAATTATTCAAGGTCATTTAAAAAGTAGGGTCAAGGTCATAGTATTTTTAAACATTTTAATTTAATATACTACTTATTTTTATAAGTTGTGTTTTTAATTTCTTTAATTTTTATTCTTATTATATTATTTTATTATTATTATTATTATTATCTTTATAGTGTGTTTTAATGTTTTTTATTTTTAATTTTATTATTATTATTATTATTATTATTGTTATTTTTTAATTATTATTAATTAATTACAATGTTTTTATTATTTTATTTCATTATTTTTATAATTTTTTTAACAAAAGTATATAAATTAATATTGAATAGAAAAAGTTTTGTTCATTGTTGGTTCTAGTATACAGGGAAGAACAATTGTAAAGTTTGTAAAAAGTTAAAGAAATTTCTATTTTTAAAAAATATGTTGCAAAATAAAATATCACTATTATGGCTTCAAATGTGTGTGTTAAACACGATATGTACAGTGTTTATGGAAAAATTTATGAAAATATGTGTTATTTTTCCACAATTTATGAAATATTTATTTTATGGCTAATAATTGTATATGTTTAAATGAAAATAGATTCATATTTATGTAAAGTTGAGATTGTTAAGAAAAATGTAATAATTTTGAACACACGTTGATGAAAATATAGGTGTTTGTTTTACCGAATAAGAAACTTGGAATTTTTAAGAAATACACGTAATTATGATTATCATGGATTGATTGATTAAAGTGTGAGAAAGTTGTTAAATTTGAGAACCTTAAAAAAGACCTTCAGCATGGATAAGAAAATAGTAGTTATTGAGTAATACTTATTAAAATTACCAAAGTTTATAATATTTTGACAAGTTCTTGATAGATCTTAATATTTTGGTTTAGTAATTTAAATAGAATTTTTTAAAAAAAATAAAAAAAAGTTTCAACACAGTGAGCAAATCGTAGAAATTAGTACTTTATCCGTTAATGAAATTAACTAATTGTAAATAATTGAAATAATAATTTGTTAGATTTTCACAAAATTTTAAAATGTTAGGTAATTGTTTCTAGGTACTTGTTGATAAAAATTATGTATTTTATAACAGCTCCATAGTTTTTAATCGTACAATTCTCTTCATTCATGGAAATATTCGTAAATATTTAAATTATCAGAAAATTGTCAATAAAACATAAGTATGGGTAACAATTTTTAATACTAATCAATTTTAGTTTTAGAATAATTTACAATATATAAAAAATCAAATAAATACTTGAATGCATGAATCGAAAAATTTTCTTAGAACTGAACACGTATCGTATATTTTATTCAGATTCCAATAATATCATTAAAATTAACCAAAATCTTATTGTTATATTTTGATAACCCTTAAGTCAATGAAAATGTATCGATTTCACTAAGTATCCATCTTTTGACATTGATATCCAACCGAATAAATCACCCTAAAAGTAAGATTCCCCTCTTGACCTATCGTTTTCCCCTAAAATACTATATAAAGATTTACTCCACCAATCATTTCTTAAATGACAAATCAGCTATATTCATTATTCATAAAAATCAACGACTTATACGATATTACCGAATAAATTTCTTGAAATCCCCTTAAAATAATTCATTCTTGACAATCTTTTACCATCAAATAACACTTCTCCTATTTACATATTCATTTTTTTTATAAAAATCACCTATTAAATAACGATACTTAACCAACTTAACCCCTTAAAAATATCAACAAATCTGTTCTTAATCGATTATTTCCCCTTAAAAGATCATAAATTCTCTTCTTAGCCAATTGTTTCCCCCTAAATAAAATTACTCTCATACCATCAATTTTCTCTTTAAACGACAATATTCCACTCTATTCAATATTTTTCATAAAAATCACGGACATACGATATCATCTGAATAAATTTCTTGAAATCCCCAATAAAATAAATTCCTCTCTGACCAATCAAATTACGTTAAGATTATCATAATTCCTCCTCTAACCAATCATTCTCTTTAAAATGACAATAACCCCACCTATATCATTTTTTCATAAAATCACGATCTTATATCGTATCAACAGATAATTTCTTGAAATCGCTTTACAATAGAATTCATCTCAATGATCAATCATTTATCCTTAAAGATCATAAATTCTCTCTTAACAAATCATTTCTCTTTAATTGACAATATTCCACTCTCTCAAAGATTTACACCATACTGATTATCTATCTGAACAAATCCCCTAAAATATTATAAATTCCCCTCCCCCCCAATTTACATTTTCCATTTAGAACAATATTTACCCTTTGAACACAGATATTCACCAACTCACCCGCTTAAAAATGACAACAAACTTGTTCTTAACGATATTTTCTTAAATACATAAATTTACTCTTAACCAATCATTTCCATGAAATAACATTTCCCCCAACTGCACAATAAATACATATTTTTTTAAAACCCAAGGTAAATTTCTTTAGAAATCTATGTTTAACCGACTCTACTCCTTAAAATTCATCATTCGATCATATTTACTATATGTATACAACCAATCAAATTCCCCTTAAAATTTCTAAAAATGTGAATTTTACAATAAAATAAATTTTCTTTAAAGTATTACAAAAATTGTTATCATATTTTCCCACGAAAATTACCACAATTTTGTTCTGTCACAATTACAAGCAATTAAAATTCATCAAAATGACTAACGGAATAAAATCTAGTTTCCACAAAAATAAATTATTGTAAAATCACAAAATATATATCATTGCTCATTAAATTAATCAGTAAATCAAAGTATAAATTCAATAAAAATTACCAAAGTCAAAACCAATTATGAGTAATTCAACTGGTTCATAACTATCTGATAACCACACTGAGCATCCCTTAAAAATCTCTAAATTATCCTACTTGTGATTGAATCCTGATAATCAATATTAGATTTGAAAATGAAAGTAATTATTGACCCTTTATTTAACACTGTAAATCATTAAAATTTTAGTTTTTTCACTAAATATTTTTAAAAATTAACTGATTTAATCAATATTTAAATAGAACAAAATTATAATTAAAATATCATTTACTATTCAAAATCTATCAGTAATTGATCTAATTGGTAAAATTATACTTACAATAGATGTTTTCATAAACATTTTGATCCTAAATTATTTATTTATTTATTTATTTTATTTTTTATTTAAAATAATCCAAACATCAAGTCTCTAATAAAAATTAGGAAAAATAATTGTTTCTAAAATTATAGATTTACCTAATTTCTTCAATAATTTCATTAAACATAATCAAAACCCTTAAATCCATTAAAATTCAAAGAAAACCTAAAATCACAAAGATGGTTAAAAATTTACTAAATAAATACCTCGTAAAACTAGATAATTACTTAAATATACATAAAATTTCCCTAAAAGTCTAATTGATTTACATAGCCTAAAATTATTTAATTTTTGTCGAGTAAACTTAATCTATTGAAAGATGTAATTTATTTAGTTTAAATTTTCATTGAAAATCAAGTACAAATGGAATTTTAATTGTACAAGAATTAATATTCTATAAAGAAAATTTTTTCAGTGGAAGTATATTGGTGAGATAGTACATTAAGTGACTAAAATCGTTGAAATTACTGAAAACAGTGGGATAGCTAACAGATATCTACTAAATAGATGAAATATAATGATATCTTAATAACTTACAAAGATAACATACTGTTGAATGGAGAAAATATACATCGAAGAGAAAAATATCGTTGAAGAGGAAAAAACATTCATTGAATTAAGGAAAACATTAATTGAAGAGAGATATTCATTAAAGAGGAAAGCAATCATTAAAAAGGGAAAATATGAATTGAAGCTAACAAATAATCAGTGATCGAGAAATTGCTTAATAATAAATTAGTCGGTAATTTTCTGCAATGATGAGATTGAAATATCAATAAATATGTGAAAATACTTGAAATAAATGGTCTGAATTATTCCATGATCAACAAATATACATAAAAAGATGAAAATATTTACTGAAAAATCAATTGTACTTAAAGAAGTGTATTAATTACTATTATATTAAATTAAAAATTATTAACAATTGAGTAGATTTCATCGGTTAATTATAATTTAAATAGGGATACATATTTTGATGGGAATACTTATGCGCGGCAGAATATTTATTAAAACAAAAAAAACCTGGCGTCGTATATAAAAATTAAAAAATGTTTAAAAATAACATGACCTTGACCTACTTTCAATGACCTTGAAAAATTATGATGAGTCATCCAATAACCTTGACAATATATTAATAATAATAATAATATAATAATATAATAAAGGCTATTTTAAATATAACCCATATGTGTGTTAACGTGTTTGCCAGTGGGAAATAGTCATATTAGGTTGCGAAATCTAGAGTACAAAATATTGTTAGTGGACATACACAATGAATCGCGGAATTGGTCGATATCTGATTGCTAATGAGTGATTAAAACAGCTTGGTAATTAATTTTATTTCATTTTTAAAATGGAAAATATAATACAGAACAAAATACCACTGAATACGGTAAATTTATTATTTTTTATTTTATTATTATTATTATTTTATTTAGACAAATATGCGCCTATGGTAATAGAGAGAGTAATATTCTATTACCAAGCAAATGCAGCGGAGTTTGATGAACAAGATCCTACAATGAGTCAATAACTGGTATTCGAAGAAACCAGAAATCCGAATTTCAGACCTGATCAATCAGCTCTATGGATAACAAGATTAATAAACGGTAACGGAAAATGGCAACAGAATACCATGTATTCTAGATTGTATTTGTTGCAATTTCCGTTTACCAACGGTATGTAGAATGGAGTATAAATAGCTCCTTTAGGAATTTGTTGAAATTGAATTCTTTTACGCCAATCAATGTTTAGCGTTTGTTTTATTTTTTGTTTTCGTAATAATTTATATAGTAATACTAAAATGATGATAGTAATAATAATAATAATAATATATGATGATGACACTAATACTAAATGATAATAATATTTAGCACTTAATAAAGTATAGAATACACACATATAGGTGGAGAAATTTTGAATGTATGTGTTCTTTGTAAATCACATACAAACAAAAAATATTCATGTGTTTCTTTGTAAATTACATACAGTCACGCAATTATCACTGAGTCTATTATATAGCAATTGTAAAATCCAGTCAACTCCATTCTAACTCAATTTCAATCTTCGCTGGGACACTCTCAATGATAGATATCAAGGATACGGTTTTTCAAAAGATTCAATTTCGAATTTAAAATGTAATGAAAATGCATTCTTCACCAGTCAATATACCAGATATTATGATGCATTTACAGAAATATGTTTTCAAAGAAACAAGGAAAACTAGCATTAACAATAGCATTCAAGGATATAAAGCTGATCAAAATGATGTGCTTTCTCCAGTATGGAAAAATTGTTACTGCTAGACTTTCACAATTATTTTAATGTATAATGTTCAATGTGGATGTTATAAATGTATTAATTTTTGTTTTCTTTATCAATTCTATAAACAAAATTATAATTAGTTTTAAAATTGTTTAAAAAATGATGTCTGAAAAGTAAAATATAAAATATAAAAATAATTAATTAATTTTTTGTTTAGAATATTTAATAAACTTTTTGTGTGATAAACTCGAAGAAAGTAACGGTGTAAAAATTAGAGATATGTTTTGATCTAGTTGAAGCATTGGGTAAAGAAAATTCATGTTGTGATTCAGAATGTCAGAGTGATGATGATGAAGAAATTGTTAATGATGGCGAAATATTTAATAATGATGAAATATTTAAATGATACTGAAACTTTTAATGAACTGAAATTATTAATGATGAAAAAAATTATTAATGATGAAGAAACCCCAGTTGAGTCTTAATGATTTAAAAAACTTGTGTTGACAGTGTTATAAGAAAATATTATGATAGAATATTGTGGTGATGAAGCATGTACATGTAATAATCAATAAATCTTTAAAAAACGTAAGTTTTTTTATTAAATAATAAATATAACAAAGAAATATTTTATTAAATTTATGACTTTATTACATTTATATAAAACCGATGCTCCAGTTAATAGTTTTAATAAAATTTGCAAATCTGAAATTAAAATATCGGAACGTTTGGCTTCTGCAGCAACTTTAATAATTGTTATCCCATCCACCGTTTGCTTCTAGTCATGGATCAATTTTTGTTTCTATTACCTTAAATAATGATAAATTAATAATAATATAAAGTAATATACCTCTATAGACCATTGAAATAATTTTCATAGTCGATCCAGAATTTAATATATGTGGTTTCATATACATTAATCTAACTATTATCGCATCCATTTATTATTTTCATCAAAACATTTAACTAAAAATCGATGGAATGAATTTTTCTTTTTCTCCAAAGTAAGTGGGATGTGTCATATCCAGCACATGTCATATCCAGCACACTACTCCCTCCCCCGCCGAGAGAAAATTTTTCTAAGTCCAAAAGTACAAAAAATTTTAAGACAAAGACAATGACTCCACTCAAGGTCATTGAACAAACAATGCTCAATCAAGGTCATTGAAAAGACAATGGACTCGTTCAAGGTCATTGAAACAAAGACAATGACTCGTTCAGGTCGTTGGATTACTCATACATATTTTTTCAAGGTCATTTAAACAAAGACCATGACTCATTCAAGGTCATTGAAAACAAAGATAATGACTCATTCAAAGGTCATTGGTGACTCAATCATATTTTTCAAGGTATATTAAACAAAGACCATGACTCATTCAAAGTCATTGGATGACTCATCATATTTTTTCAAGGTCATTCAAAAGTAGGTCAAGTCATATTATTTTTATCCTTTTTAAATTTTAATTTACTACTTATAAAAATAAGAAGCATATATTTGTAAATTTTATTTTATTATTATTATTATATAATTAATATTTTTTATTATTATTATTAATATTTCGATTATTATTAATATTATTATTATTATTCTATTAGTATTATTATAATTTAATTTTATATTATTATTATTATTATTATATTATTATTTTTTCAAGGTCATTCAAAAAAGTAGGTCAAGGCATTTTAAAAATAGGTCAAGGTTTTCAACATTTTTTCTAGGTCATATTATTTTTAACATTTTAAATTTTAATTTACTAATTATAAAAATAAGTAGTAATATATGTTGTAAATTTATTTATTATTATTATTTTTATTTTTATATTATTGCTATTATTATTATTATTAATATATTATTACTTATAAAAATTTATTAATACTTTTAAACTTTTTATAATATTATATATTAATATTAATTATTTATTATTATCTATTATTACTTAATAAAAATTTTATTATTACTTATAAAAACTTTATTATTATTATTAATTAATATTATTATTAATAACTTAATAAACTTTAATTATTATTATTAATACTTTAAAAACTTTTAATAATATTATTATTATATTATTATTAATATTATTATTATTATTATTATTTAATTAATATTTTTATTATTATTATTAATATTTTCTATTATTAATATTATTATTATTATATTATTATTATTATTAATATTATTAATTAATTATTATTATTAATATTAATTATTAATTATTAATTTGTCAAGGTGATTGGATGACTCATCATAATTTTCAAGGTCATTGAAAAGTAGGTCAAGGTCATTCAAAGTAGGTCAAGGTCTTTCAAATTTCTCTAGGTCATATTATTTTTTAAACATTTTTAAATTTTAATTTACTAATTATAAAAATAAGTAGTATATATGTTGTAAATTTATTTTATTATTATTATTATTATTTTATTTTTATTATTATTGCTATTATTATTATTATTATTTTATTATTACTTATAAAAATTATTAATACTTATATTTTTATAATATTAATTATTAATATAAATATATTATTATTCTATTATTACTATAAAATTTATTATTACTTTATAAAAACATTAATTATTATTATTATTATATTATTATTAATATGCTTATTACTTATAAAATTTTATTTATACTTATAAAACTTTAATTATTATTATTAATACTTTTAAAAACTTTTATTAATATATATTTATTATTATTATTAATAATAATATTATTATTACTTTTATTTTTATTATACTTTTTATTTTATTTATTTACTTATAAATTTGTAAATTTTATTCTATTTATTATTGTTTTTATAAATAATTATTATTATTAAATTATTATTATTATTATAATTAATATTTATATTATTATTATTAATATTATTATTAATATTATTATCATTTTTTTTAATATTATTATTATTAATATTAAATAGGTCAAGGTCATTCAAAATTTCTCAAGGTCATATTATTTTCAAACATTTTTTAAATTTTAATTTACTACTTAATTTTTATAAGTAGTATATATTTTGTAAATTTATTTTATTATTATATTAATTATTACTATTATTATTATTATTATTTTTATTATATTGTCAAGGTTATTGGATGACTCATCATATTTTTCAAGGTCATTGAAAAGTAGGACAAGGTCATTCAAAAGTAGGTCAAGGTCATATTATTTTTAAACATTTTTTAATTTTAATTTATATTATTTTTATAAGTAGGTATATATTTTGGTAATTATTTTATTAATAATTATTATTTATTATTATTATTATTAATATTATTAATATTATTATTACTTTTTTATTCTATTATTACTTATAAAAAATTTATTAATACTTATAAAAACTTTATTATTAATAATATTAATATTTTATTAATTATTATTATTATTATTTTTTAATATACTTATTACTTATAAAATTTATTAAAATTTTATTATTATTAATACTTTGAAAACTTTTTATATATATTATATTATTATTATATTTATTATTATTATTTTTATTATTATTATTATTATTATTTTATAATATTATTATTATTATTAATTTATAAAACTATTATTATAAGGAATAATTTTTATTATTATTAATTATTAATTAATAATATTATTAATAATATTAATAATTAATATGATTACTTATTAATATTGTTTAATTATATTTATTTTTATTATAATTATTATTTATTATTGTTTTTATTATTATATATTGTCAAGGTCAATGTCATATGTATTTTAAAACATTTTTATTATAAAATTTTCTACTTATTTTTATAAGTAATGTTTTTAAATATTATTATTATTATTTTTCAAGGTTAATTGGATGAGTCATAATATTATTTCAAGGTCATTTAAAAGTAGGTCAAGGTCATAGTATTTTAAACATTTTTAATTTTAAATATACTACTTATTTTTTATAAGTTGTGTTTTAATGTTCTTTAAATTTTTATTCTATATTATTATTATTATTAATTAATTATTATTATTATCTTAATAAGTAGTGTTTTAATGTTTTTTAATTTTTATTTATTATTATATTATTATTATTATTGTTTATTTTTTAATTATTATTATTAATATTACAAGTTTTATTATTATTATTTTTCATTATTATTTTATTATAAATTTAACAAAGTATATAAAATTAATATTGAATAGAAAAAGTTTGTTCAATTGTGGTTCATAGTAATACAGGGATAGAAACAATTGTAAATGTTTTTGTAAAAAGTTAAGAAAAATTTCTATATTTTTAAAAAAAATATGTGCAAATAAAATATCAAAACTAATTATGCTCAAATGTGTGTGTTAAACATCGATATGTTACAGTGTTTTATGGAAAAACTTTAATGAAAAATATGTGTTATTTTTCAACAATTTATGAATATTTATTTTATGGCTAATAATGTGTAATATGTTAAATGATAAAAATAGTTCAATATTTATGTAAAGTTTGAAGATTGTTAAGAAAATGTAAATAATTTATGATACACACGTGTTTTTTTTGATTGAAAATATAGGTGTTTTGTTTTAACCGATATAAGAAAAACTATGGACATTTTTTTAAGAAAAAATACACGTAATTTATGATTATCATGGATTAGAATTTGATTAAAGTTGTGAGAAAGTTGTTAAATTTGAGACCTTAAAAATAGACCTTCAGCAAAATTGATAAGAAATAGTAGTTATTGAGTAATACTTATTAATATTACCAAAGTTTTTTTATAATTTTTGACAAGTCTTGGATAGATCTTTATAAAATTGTTAGTACTTTAAATAAAGAATTTTTAAAAAAAAAAAAAAGTTTCAACACAGTAGCAAATCGTAAAAGAACTAGTACTTATCAGTTAAATTAAATTAACTAAGTGTAAAATAATTGAAAAAAAATTTGTTAGATTTTCAAAAATTTTAAAATTGTTAGGTAATTGTTCTAGGTACTTGTTGAAATAAAAATTAATGTATTTTATCAACAGCTTCATAGTTTTTAATCGTAACAATTTCTCTTCATTCCTGGAAATAATCGTAAATATTTAATTATTCAGAAAATTGTCAATAACAACATAAGTATGGGTAACATAAATTTTTTAAATACTAATCAATTTTAGTTTTTAAATAAATTACAATATAATAATAAAATCAAATAAATACTTGAATTGCATGAATCGAAAAATTTTCTATAGAACTGAAACACGTATCGTAATATTTTCAGATTCCAATAATATCATTAAAATTAACCAAAATCTTATTGTTATATTTTGATAACCCTTAAGTCAATGAAATGTATCGATTTCACTAAGTATCCATCTTTTGACATTGATATCCAACCGAATAAATCACCCTAAAAGTAAGATTCCCCCTCTTGACCTATCGTTTTCCCTAAAAATACTATATAAAATTTACTCTCAACCAATCATTTTCTCTTTATGACAATAATCCAGCTATATTCATTATTTTCATAAATCAACGACTTATATCGATATCACCGAATAAATTTCTGAAATCCCCTAAAATAAATTCATCTCTTGACCAATCTTTTACATCAAATAACACACTTTCTCCTACTTTACCATATTCATTTTTTTTTATAAAAAATCACCTATTAATAACGATACTTAACCAACATAACCCTTAAAAATAATCACAAATCTGTTCTTAATCGATTATTTCCCCTTAAAAGATCATAAATTCTCTTCTTAAGCCAATTGTTTCCCCTAAAATAAAATTTACTCTCAACCAATCATCAGAATTTCCCCTTGTATACACTTGTCTGTCCACCTGTCTTTAATAACATACATTACAGGACTCTGTTTAGTATTAATTTTTGTAATTTGAAATACTTCATCACTCCAATTACTATTGAAATTTTTGATGAAAGGTAAAGCAGATATTTTACTAATTCTAACGTAATCACCAACTTTATATTTTGGTTTTGTAATTTTTACAACTTTTTTAGATCGTATTGGTGTTTTTGAGTTGATATCTATATGTCTCAAACCATTCAGACCTCAATGTGATGAATTATTATAACTAACAAGTATTTTCGGTAATACATTTATCCATATTTTATTACCTTGATGTACGAAATATTTCTTCAATAAATCCCTCAATGTCCGATTAAATCTTTCAACATAAGCAGCTTGTATTGAGAATGTACAGAGTAATGATTTATTTTGAGATGATCCAGGATTTGCTTAACTTTACTATTGTAAAACTCCTTGCCTATAATAATAATAATATTAACTTGTAATAATAATAATAATACCTAAATCGGTTTGCAAATTGTCAGGATGCCCATTTTTAAATAAAATATTAATTGCTTTAGATATTTCCTCTGCAGATTTTGTCTTTGTTGGTACTCATCGGGCAAAACGACTGAAAACATTAATACACGTTAAAATATATTTATAACCCTTGTTAATCTTCGAATACGGTATCATCTCTATCAAATCCATTTGCCATAAATCATTAATACCGAATGTCTTATAAGTTCTTGTTGGAAATCTTTTCCGCATCGGTTTGTTTAAACTGTACGTAAGCTGATCTGACAACCACTTTTGCGTTTCCTGTTTCGAATTTGGCACTCTTTTCTTTAACTTTGCCACTCCATCGAAACCTGATTCGTCTTCTGGGTCTGTCCAAATCTTCTCCATTACAACAAGATGATTTAAATTTTAATTTGACATTAGGTAATGATTGCCCCGTCGTTTATTGTAATCCATCTAATAATGATATTGCTAATGGTAATATAGCACCGATAAAACCGCCTTGTTGTTTATATATGATTTTTCTCATTTGCTTACGATTTTTATTATTTACTAGCGATAACAAAGGTTTTCGATGTTTATTCAACAATAGTTTCTTAGATTTACTGATTTTAATTTTACCTCTGACTACTTTTAGTAGAAGTTTGAGTAATCATCGACAACAAAATTTGGAAATGATTGTAAAATAGACATTCTTTTACTACTCGATGCTTTAACAATGAATTAAAATATGGGAAACTTCTATGACTTTTTACAATTTTAACTTTTTTATTACTCCTTTTAATAGGGTTTTTCAAAATTAAATTCATTGCGAGGAAATTCTCGGTTATTAGTTTTTAGATTGTGCATAACTGGTTTTGGGTGGAACGTTTTCAGTCTTTATGTTCTTTGTCTAAGTTTTCTGACGTTTTTAAGTCTATATTTCATAAACATTTTTACATGTTTATGTTTTCAACTTTGTTTATAAACCATGGTACGTTCTTTATTGAAAATATCTGTTTTTACCCGTAAATCATCATTGCATTGTTGTGTGAAATCAAGAAATATATATCCATGTGGTGATTTTGTAGCATCTTGATATGCACTGATAAGAAAATTACGATTATTAGGGTATGCTTGTCGAGCAAGAAAATCAATAACTGTTGCATCTCTAGGATTCTTGAAAATAACTAAATATTGAACATTTAAATTCCTTGTTCGATGTGCACCACCCTGATGAAATAGATTTTGAGTAATAAAATCACAGTAACACCAACATTTCGACTGATTTTTGTGAATAAATTATTAAAATCCTTTTCTTTATTAGCTTCCTGATACAAATCATCGATAATGATGACATCACCTTTCCTTAAACGACTTGACCAGTTTTTATCGAAACCCTTTACTATTTTCATGTTTTTCAATTTACAGAAATTATCTTGAGTTAATCCATGTTTTTCATCTGCACACATATGCCAATAAACTTTGTTAAGTTTTGTTTGGAATAAATTAGATTTTAGTAAGTTACACACAAACATAGTTTTACCGCTACCAATTGGGCCGACGATTTGATATACCGCATCATTTCTTAATTCCATTATTAATTTGTATAATTATATGGTTTTGTTTATATTATATAATTTAATGAACTCTTTCTAAAAATCATATATATAGATTAATATTTCATTATTGTTTAATTATGTTATCAAATATAAATTATAAATGAACATTTGACGTGTCAAAAATGACGTTTCAGACTGGTAAACCACAGCAAATTGTTGAAAGCAGTGGAAAATACCCTAGAATATTTTTCAAATCCGGCAAATGCAGAATCATGGGATGAAAGAAACCTTTAGATGTCAATAAATTACAATATAGAATAAAGGATATTAAAATTCAGTCAATTACGGATACCATGGATATGAGACAATCTATCAATCTATACAACATGTCAACAAAATGCTTTTGTATGTTCGAGCCAGAATTATTTCCTGCACTGAGGCTTTTAAAATATAACCCAATGTGTGTTAACGTGTTTGCCAGTGGGAAAATAGTCATATTAGGGTTGCGAAATCTAGAGTACAAAAATATTGTTAGTGACATACACAATGAAATCGCGGAATTGGTCGATATCTGATTGGCTAATGAGTGATTAAAACAGCTTGGTAATTAATTTTATTTCATTTTTAAAATGGAAAATATAATACAGAACAAAAATACCACTGAATACGGTAAATTTATTATTTTTTATTTTATTATTATTATTTATTTTATTTAGACAAATATGCGCCTATGGTAATAGAGAGAGTAATATTCTATTACCAGCAAATGCAGCGGAGTTTGATGAACCAAGATCCTACAATGAGTCAATAACTGGTATTCGAAGAAACCAGAATCCGAATTTCAGACCTGATCAATCAGGCTCTATTGGATAACAAGATTAATAAAACGGTAACGGAAAATGGCAACAGAATACCATGTATTCTAGATTGTATTTGTTGCAATTTCCGTTACCAACGGTATGTAGAATGGAGTATAATAAGCTCCTTTAGGAATTTGTTGAAATTGAATCTTTTACGCCAATCAATGTTTAGCGTTTGTTTTATTTTTTGTTTTCGTAATAATTTATATAGTAATACTAAATGATGATAGTAATAATAATAATAATAATATTGATGATGACACTAATACTAAATGATAATAATAATGTAGCACTTAATAAGTATAGAAATACACACATATAGGTGAGAAATTTTGATGTATGTGTTCTTTGTAAATCACATACAAACAAAAATATTTATGTGCTTTCTTTGTAAATTACATACAGTCACGCATTATCACTGAGTCTATTAATATGCAATTGTAAAATCCAGTCAACTCCATCTAACTCAATTTCAATCTCTCGCTGGGACACTCTCAATGATAGATATCAAGGATACGGTTTCAAAAGATCAATTCGAATTTAAAATGTAATGAAAATGCATTCTTCACCAGTCAATATACCAGATATTATGATGCATTTACAGAAATATGTTTCAAAGAACAGGAAAACTAGCATTTAACAATAGCATTACAAGGATATAAAGCTGATCAAAATGATGTGCTTTCTCCAGTATGGAAAATTGTTACTGCTAGACTTTCACAATTATTTTAATGTATAATGTTCAATGTGGATGTTAATAAATGTATTAATTTTTTGTTTTCTTTATCATTCTATAAACAAAATTATAATTAGTTTTAAAATTGTTTAAAAATGATGTCTGAAAAAGGTAAAATATAAAATATAAAATAATTAATTAATTGTTTAGAATATTTAATAAACTTTTTGTTTGATAAACTCGAAGAAGTAACCGGTGTAAAAATTAGAGATATGTTGACTCTAGTTGAAGCATTGGGTAAAGAAAATTCATGTTGTGATTCAGAATGTCAGAGTGATGATGATGAAGAAATTGTTAATGATGGCGAAATTATTAATAATGATGAAATATTTAATGATACTGAAACTTTTAATGATACTGAAATTATTAATGATGAAAAAAAATTATTAATGATGAAGAAACCCCAGTTGAGTCTAATGAATTTAAAACTTGTGTTGACCATGTTATAGAAAATATTATGATAGAATATTGTGGTGATGAAGCATGTACATGTAATAATCAATAAATCTTTAAAAACGTAGTTTTTTTATTAATAATAATAATAACAAAGAAATATTTATTAAAATTTATGACTTTATTACATTTATATAAAACCGATGCTCCAGTTAATAGTTTTAATAAAAATTTGCAATCTGAAATATAAATATCGGAACGTTTGGCTTCTGCAGCAACTTTAATAATTGTTATCCATCCACCGTTTGCTTCTAGTCATGGATCAATTTTTGTTTCTATTACCTAAATAATGATAAATTAATAATAATATAAAGTAATATACCTCTATAGACCATTGGAAATAATTTTCATAGTCGGATCCAGAATTTAATATCATGTGTTTCATATACATTAATCCTACTATTATTCGCATCCATTTATTATTTTCATCAAACATTTAACTAAAAATCGATTGGAATGAATTTTTCTTTTTCTCCAAAGTAGTGGGATGTGTCATATCCAGCACATGTCATATCCAGCACACTACTCCCTCCCCCCCGCCGAGAGAAAATTTTTCTAAGTCCAAAAGTACAAAAAATTTTTAAGACAAAGACAATGACTCACTCAAGGTCATTGAAACAAAGACAATGACTCAATCAAGGTCATTGAAACAAAGACAATGACTCGTTCAAGGTCATTGAAACAAAGACAATGACTCGTTCAAGGTCGTTGGATTACTCATCATATTTTTTCAAGGTCATTTAAACAAAGACCATGACTCATTCAAGGTCATTGAAACAAAGATAATGACTCATTCAAGGTCATTGGGTGACTCATCATATTTTTTCAAGGTCATTTAAACAAAGACCATGACTCATTCAAGGTCATTGGATGACTCATCATATTTTTTCAAGGTCATTCAAAAGTAGGTCAAGCTCATATTATTTTTAATCCTTTTTAAATTTTAATTTACTACTTATAAAAATAAGAAGCATATATTTTGTAAATTTATTTTATTATTATTATTATTATAATTAATATTTTTATTATTATTATTAATATTTCGATTATTATTAATATTATTATTATTATTCTATTAGTATTATTATAATTATTATTATTATTATTATTATTATTATTATTATTATTATTTTTCAAGGTCATTCAAAAGTAGGTCAAGGTCATTTAAAAGTAGGTCAAGGTTATTCAACATTTTTTCTAGGTCATATTATTTTTTAAACATTTTTAAATTTTAATTTACTAATTATAAAAATAAGTAGTATATATGTTGTAAATTTATTTTATTATTATTATTATTTTTATTTTTATTATTATTGCTATTATTATTATTATTAATATTATTATTACTTATAAAAATTTATTAATACTTATAAACTTTTTATAATATTATTATTAATATTAATATTATTATTATTATTCTATTATTACTTATAAAAATTTTATTATTACTTATAAAAACTTTAATTATTATTATTATTAATATTATTATTAATATACTTATAAAAACTTTAATTATTATTATTAATACTTTTAAAAACTTTTAATAATATTATTATTATTATTATTATTAATATTATTATTATTATTATTATTATAATTAATATTTTTATTATTATTATTAATATTTCTATTATTAATATTATTATTATTAATATTATTATTAATATTAATATTATTATTATTATTATTATTAATATTATTATTATTATTAATATTGTCAAGGTGATTGGATGACTCATCATAATTTTTCAAGGTCATTGAAAAGTAGGTCAAGGTCATTCAAAAGTAGGTCAAGGTCTTTCAAAATTTCTCTAGGTCATATTATTTTTTAAACATTTTTAAATTTTAATTTACTAATTATAAAAATAAGTAGTATATATGTTGTAAATTTATTTTATTATTATTATTATTATTTTTATTTTTATTATTATTGCTATTATTATTATTATTATTATTATTATTACTTATAAAAATTTATTAATACTTATAAACTTTTTATAATATTATTATTAATATTAATATTATTATTATTCTATTATTACTTATAAAAATTTTATTATTACTTATAAAAACATTAATTATTATTATTATTAATATTATTATTAATATGCTTATTACTTATAAAAATTTTATTTATACTTATAAAAACTTTAATTATTATTATTAATACTTTTAAAAACTTTTATTAATATTATTATTATTATTATTATTAATAATAATATTATTATTACTTTTTATTTTTATTATTACTTTTTATTATTATTATTACTTATAAATTTGTAAATTTTATTCTATTTTATTATTGTTTTTTATAAATATTATTATTATTAATATTATTATTATTATTATAATTAATATTTATATTATTATTATTAATATTATTATTAATATTATTATCATTTTTATTAATATTATTATTATTAATATTAAATAGGTCAAGGTCATTCAAAATTTCTCAAGGTCATATTATTTTCAAACATTTTTAAATTTTAATTTACTACTTATTTTTATAAGTAGTATATATTTTGTAAATTTATTTTATTATTAATATTATTATTACTATTATTATTATTATTATTTTTATTATTATTGTCAAGGTTATTGGATGACTCATCATAATTTTTCAAGGTCATTGAAAAGTAGGACAAGGTCATTCAAAAGTAGGTCAAGGTCATATTATTTTTAAACATTTTTTAATTTTAATTTACTACTTATTTTTATAAGTAGTATATATTTTGTAAATTTATTTTATTATAATTATTATTATTATTATTATTATTAATATTATTAATATTATTATTACTTTTTATTATTCTATTATTACTTATAAAAAATTTTATTAATACTTATAAAAACTTGTATTATTAATAATATTAATATTTTTATTAATTTTATTATTATTATTATTTTTAATATACTTATTACTTATAAAATTTATTAAAATTTTATTATTATTAATACTTTGAAAACTTTTTATAATATTATTATTATTATTATTATATTTATTATTATTATTTTTATTATTATTATTATTATTATTTTTAATAATATTATTATTATTATTAATGTATAAAACTATTATTATAAGGAAATAATTTTATTATTATTAATATTATTAATAATATTATTAATAATATTAATAATTAATATGATTACTTATTAATATTGTTTAATTATATTTATTTTTATTATAATTATTATTATTATTGTTTTTATTATTATTATTGTCAAGGTCAATGTCATAGTATTTTTAAACATTTTTATATAAATTTTCTACTTATTTTTATAAGTAATGTTTTAATATTTATTATTATTATTTTCAAGGTTATTGGATGAGTCATAATATTATTTCAAGGTCATTTAAAAGTAGGTCAAGGTCATAGTATTTTTAAACATTTTTAATTTTAATATACTACTTATTTTTTATAAGTTGTGTTTTAATGTTCTTTAATTTTTATTCTATTATTATTATTATTATTATTATTATTATTATTATCTTATAAGTAGTGTTTTAATGTTTTTTAATTTTTATTTTATTATTATTATTATTATTATTATTGTTATTTTTATTATTATTATTAATATTACAAGTTTTTATTATTATTATTTTCATTATTATTTTATATAAATTTTTAACAAAGTATATAAAATTAATATTGAATAGAAAAAGTTTGTTCAATTGTGGTTCATAGTATACAGGGATAGAACAATTGTAAATGTTTGTAAAAAGTTAAAGAAAAATTCTATATTTTTAAAAAAATATGTGCAAATAAATATCAAAACTAATTATGGCTCAAATGTGTGTGTTAAACCATCGATATGTTACAGTGTTTATGGAAAAACTTTAATGAAAATATGTGTTATTTTTCAACAATTTATGAAATATTTATTTTATGGCTAATAATGTGTATATGTTAAATGATAAAAATAGTTCAATATTTATGTAAAGTTTGAGATTGTTAAGAAAATGTAAATAATTTATGATACACACGTGTTTTTTGATTGAAATATAGGTGTTTGTTTTACCGATATAAGAAAAACTATGGACATTTTTTAAGAAAATACACGTAATTTATGATTATCATGGGATTAGAATTTGATTAAAGTTGTGAGAAAGTTGTTAAATTTGAGACCTTAAAATAAGACCTTCAGCAAATTGATAAGAAAATAGTAGTTATTGAGTAATACTTATTAAAATTACCAAAGTTTTATAATTTTTGACAAGTCTTGATAGATCTTTAATAAAATTTGTTAGTACTTTAAATAAGAATTTTTAAAAAAAAAAAAAAGTTTCAACACAGTAGCAAATCGTAAAGAAACTAGTACTTATCAGTTAATTAAATTAACTAAGTTGTAAAATAATTGAAAAAAATTTGTTAGATTTTCAAAAATTTTAAAATTGTTAGGTAATTGTTCTAGGTACTTGTTGAATAAAAATTAATGTATTTTATCAACAGCTCATAGTTTTTAATCGTACAATTTCTCTTCATTCCTGGAAATAATCGTAAATATTTAAATTATTCAGAAAATTGTCAATAACAACATAAGTAATGGGTAACATAAATTTTTTAAATACTAATCAATTTTAGTTTTTAAATAAATTACAAATATAATAATAAAATCAAATAAATACTTGAATGCATGAATCGAAAAATTTCTTAGAACTGAACACGTATCGTATATTTTATTCAGATTCCAATAATATCATTAAAATTAACCAAAATCTTATTGTTATATTTTGATAACCCTTAAGTCAATGAAAATGTATCGATTTCACTAAGTATCCATCTTTTGACATTGATATCCAACCGAATAAATCACCCTAAAAGTAAGATTCCCCCTCTTGACCTATCGTTTTCCCCTAAAATACTATATAAAATTTACTCTCAACCAATCATTTCTCTTTAAATGACAATAATCCAGCTATATTCATTATTTTCATAAAAATCAACGACTTATATCGATATTCAACCGAATAAATTTCTTGAAATCCCCTTAAAATAAATTCATCTCTTGACCAATCTTTTACCATCAAATAACACTTTCTCCTACTTTACCATATTCATTTTTTTTTATAAAAATCACCTATTAAATAACGATACTTAACCAACATAACCCCTTAAAAATATCAACAAATCTGTTCTTAATCGATTATTTCCCTTAAAAGATCATAAATTCTCTTCTTAGCCAATTGTTTCCCCCTAAAATAAAATTTACTCTCAACCAATCATTTCTCTTTAAACGACAATATTCCAAACTATATTCAATATTTTTCATAAAAATCACGGACATATCGATATTCAACTGAATAAATTTCTTGAAATCCCCATAAAATAAAATTCCTCTCTTGACCAATCAAATTACCTTAAGATTATCATAAATTCTCCTCTTAACCAATCATTTCTCTTTAAATGACAATAACCCCACCTATATTCATTATTTTCATAAAAATCACCGACTTATATCGATATTCAACAGAATAAATTTCTTGAAATCGCTTTACAATAGAATTCATCTCATGATCAATCATTTCTCCTTAAAAGATCATAAATTCTCTTCTTAACAAATCATTTCTCTTTAATTGACAATATTTCCACTCTCTCAAAAGATTTACACACATATTGATATCTATCTGAACAAATCCCCTAAAAATATTATAAATTCCTCATCTACATTTTCCATTTAGAAAATATTTACCCTTTGAACACAGATATTCAACCAACTCAACCCCTTAAAAATGACAACAAACTTGTTCTTAATCGATTATTTTCTTAAAATATCATAAATTTACTCTTAACCAATCATTTCCATTGAAATAACATTTCCCCCCAACTGCACCAATAATATACATATTTTTTAAAAACCTACAAGGTAAAATTTCTTTAGAAATCTATGTTTAACCGACTCTACTCCTTAAAAATTCATCATTCGAATCATATTTACTATATGTATTCAACCAATCAAATTCCCTTAAAATTATCATAAAAATGTGAATTTTACCAATAAAAATAAATTTTCTTTAAAGTATTACAAAATTGTTATCATCATTTTCCATCGAAAATTACCACAATTTTGTTCTGTCAACAATTACAAGCAATTAAAAAATTCATCAAAAATGACTTAAATCGAATAAAATCTATGTTTTCCACATAAATTAAATTATTGTAAAATCACAAAATATATATCATATTGCTCATTAAAATTAATCAGTAAATCAAGTATAAATTCAATAAAAATTACCAGTCAACCATTAGAGATAATTCAATGGTTTTCATAACTATACTGATAACCACACTGAGCATCCCCTTAAAAATCTCTAAATTATACTACTTTGTGATTGATATCCATGAAATCAATATTAGATTTGAAAATGAAAGTAATTATTGACCCCTTTATTTACACTGTAAAATCAATTAAAATTTTAGGTTTCACTAAAATATTTTTAAAAATTAACTGATTTAATCAACTATTTAAATAGAACATAAAATTATAATTAAAATATCATTTACTATTCAAATCTATCAGTCAAATTGGATTCTAATTGGTAAATAATTATCTTAAATAGATGTTTCATAAACATTTTGATCCTAAATTTATTTATTTATTTATTTATTTATTTTTTATTTAAAATAATCCTAAAATCAAGTCTAATCTAATAAATTAGGAAGAAATTAATTGTTTCTAAAATTATAGATTTACCCTAATTTCTTCAATAATTTCATTAAAAACATAATCAAACCTTAAATCCATTAAAATTCAAAAGAAAACCATAAATTCACAAAGATGGTTAAAATTTACTAAAATAAATACCTCGTAAAACTAGATATTACTTAAATTATAATAAAATTTCCCTAAAAGCTCTAATTGATTTACATAGCCTAAAATTATTTTATTTTTGTCGAGTACAACTTAATCTATTGAAAGATGTAATTTATTTAGTTAAATTTTCATTGAAAATAACAAGTCAACAAATGGAATTTTAATTAGTAAAGATTATATTCTATAAAGAAAATTTTCAGTGAAGAAGTAATATTGGTGAGATAGTACATTAAGTGACTAAAATCGTTGAAATTACTGAAAACAGTGGGATAGCTAAAGATATCTACTAAATAGATGAAATATCAATTGATATCTTAATAACTTACAAAGATAACATACTTTGAATGGAGAAAATATACATCGAAGAGAAAAATATTCGTTGAAGAGGAAAAAACATTCATTGAATAAGGAAAACATTAATTGAAGAGAGAAAATATTCATTAAAGAGGAAAGCAATCATTAAAGTGAGAAAATATGAATTGAAGCTAACAAATATTCAGTGAATCGAGAATTGCTTATAATAAATTAGTCGGTAAATTTTCTCAATGATGAGATGAAATATCAATTAAATATTGTGAAATACTTGAAATAAATGGTCTGAATTATTCAATGATCAACAAATATACATAAAAGATGAAAATATTTACTGAAAATCAATTGTACTTTAAGAGTGTATTAATTACTATTATATTAAATTAAAAATTATTAACAATTGAGTAGATTTCATCGGTTAATTATATTTAAATAGGGATACATATTTTTGATGGATACTTATGCGCGGAAGAATAGTTATTAAAAACAATATGAAAAATAATATGACCTTGAGAAATTTCGAATGACCTTGACCTACTTTTCAATGACCTTGACCTACTTTTGAATGACCTTGACCTACTTTTCAATGACCTTGAAAAATTATGATGAGTCATCCAATAACCTTGACAATAATATTAATAATAATAATAATAATAATAATAATAATAATAATAATAATAATAATAATAATAATATTAATAATAATAATAAAAATATTAATTATAATAATAATAATTATAATAATAATAATAATAATAATAATAATAATAATAATAATAATAATATTTATAAAAATTAATAATAAAATAGAATAAAATTTACAAATTTATAAGTAATAATAATAATAAAAGTAATAATAATATTAATAATAATAATAATAATAATAATAATAATAATAATAAAAAGTAATAATAATATTAATAATAATAATAATAATAATAATAATAAAATAAAAATATTAATATTAATAATAATAATTAAAGTTTTTATAAGTATTAATAAATTTTTATAAGTAATAATATAATAATAAAAAGTAATAATAATATTAATAAAAATAAAATTTTTATAAGTATTTATAAGTATTAATATTAATAAATGTTTTTAAAAGTAATAATAATAATAATAATAATTAAAGTTTTTATAAGTATTAATAAAATTTTTATAAGTAATAATAGAATAATAAAAAGTAATAATAATATTAATAATAATATTAATAATAATAATAATAAAAATTATAATAAAATTATTAATAATAATAATAATAATTAAAGTTTTTATAAGTATTAATAGAATAATAAAAAGTAATAATAATAATAATAATATTAATAATATTAATAATAATAATAAAATAATTTACAAATATATACTACTTATTTTTTATAATTAGTAAATTAAAATTTTAAAATGTTTAAAAATTCCGTGACCTTGAGAAAATTTTAATGACCTTGACCTACTTTTGAATGACCTTGACCTACTTTTCAATGATTTTGAAAAATTATAATGAGTCATCCAATCACCTTGACAATAATAATAATAATAATAATAATAATAAAAATAATAATATTAATAATAATAATAATAATAATAATAATAATATTAATAATAATAATAATAATAATAATAATAATAATAATAATATTAATAATAATAATAATATTAATAATAATAATATTAATAATAATAGAAATATTAATAATAATAATAAAATAAATTTACAAAATATATACTACTTATAAAAATAAGTAGTAAATTAAAATTTAAAAATGTTTAAAAATAATATGACTTTGAGAAATTTTGAATGACCTTGACCTACTTTTCAATGACCTTAAAAAATTATGGTGACTCATCGAATGACCTTGAATGAGCCATGGTCTTTGTTTAAATGACCTTGAAAAATTTTTGATGAGTCATGGTCTTTGTTTCAATGACCTTGAATTAGTCATTGTCTTTGTTCTAAAAAAATTTGTACTTTTAAAGTTAGCGCGAAAATTTTTTTTGCCGGGTGAGGGGGTATGTGAGCTAGAGGGCCTCTGAGCTATAGGGCCTGTATCCCACTACTAGTAAGATATCTCAGTTCATATTTTTTTTCAATTTGCTTTGACGAAACCACCGACATTTCAGGAACTGTCCAGTTGGTAATATTTATTTGAGGTGTAGATAAATATTTTACCGTTAAAGAAGAATTGTTAATTTTTTTAATTAATTTTCAAAATAGGTTGAAACGTTTTCAAAATTGGGTGAAAAAAGGGATGAAATTTTTGAAAAAAATAAAATTTAAAATTCTTTAATTATTCAAATAAATAAAAAACATTTTTGATAAAAAAATTAAAATTCTTTAAAAGATTTAATCATGTCAGACAGCGGATTAATGGCATTGAAAATCAGGAATGTCAATTTGTAACAAATTACATTCAATCATCAAAAAATTATTAAAAATAAAAATAATAATTCAGCGGTTCTTATTTTTTGGAATTTAATCAAAATAACGCGACTAAACATTTTATTAAGTAATAATAATTAATTAAATTTCTATAATTTTCTTTATCTAGTGCTTTCTTCAGTATATCGAATCTAGATTCAAAATTCATAGAACTGAAGCCACCTGCCCTTGATATTGTCTTCCTAATATTCATTTTGTTCGTGCTGAACACACCTTTAATTTGGTTGATAGTGCTCCACCATGAATAGATGCATTATCGTGAATGAAACGATACCCAGTTCCAATCAATTTTGGTGTAATTTTGTCTATAAAGGTTTGGTAGGTCTCGTTTTTGTAGGATCCTATTATTAATTTATGATGAATTGGTCCATTAACTCCAATTGTGAAAGCTAAGGACATATTTCGCATTTTGTTTGTTGGATATGTGGTGTAAAATCGTTCCCCTTTTTGTTTCTTCCCAGTTTCTGGCATGTCCAGCTATTAAAGCCACATTCCTCAATGTAAATAATTTCTGAATCAATCCATGCTTCTTCTAAAAATCTTGTTGTGTATTCCATTCTCAGTTCCATTACGCGATCTGAATTTCTTTCAACGAAAGATGGGCTTATTTGTTTTGTGGTTATTAAGTGATTGCTCAGAAAACGTGAAATAGCCGTTGTGGAAGCATTGCAATTTTCTGAAAGTAGGAAATTATTCATTTTTTCTAATGAAGGAAAAACTTTTTTCATGTTCTTACAAAATTTTTGAATACCTGCAACCTACATTGTGACAATTTCCCAATTTTTTGTATTTATAAATAGTTGTTTTGTTGGAATTTCTGGGCATTCCTAATAATTTTCGCCATTTTTATTGCATTTATAATTCTTTATCATTTTTACGAAATTCTATAACAAGATTATCTTTTATAATTGGTAAATAAAATTTACAGTCTATGCTTTTTTTTCGAGTCTCAGGTTTGGTTGAGGGCCTAGAAATATCTGAAATTCTATGGAAATAATAAATTGATTTTAATTTATAAATAAATTTCTTCATCTTCACGAAATAGTATTGTTTCTACAGAAATGTCTGAAATACGATTTTCTTAAACTTAATCAAATAAGAATTAATAATAATATAATTTTACCGCCATATCACAAGAAAAGAAATCTATCGAAGAAGATTATTAACATTAGATATTGGAACATGTTGGTCAACTTAGATACCTACATTCAAAAATAAAAGAATTTCTTTTCATTTTCTTCCACTGATTGATTTTCATTTTAAAAATATTTGACTATAAATCAGTAAAAATATCGATGTTATTTTTTGATATTCACTATTTATTTTCAATTGATTATAATCATTATTAATTAACTTTATATAAAATAAGAAAAAATTCATTTATTTCATTTTACAACATATTTAGATCATATATATTTCAGGAAATCTTCATTTTCTAAACAGTATTTGGGGGAAAATACATATCTTAGACATGTTTGACAAAATTTATGAATTTTTTATTGAAACTGAATAAGAACCTAATGAGGATCCTTTAAAAATAGGACTGTTAGAAAACGAATTCGGAATTTTCGTCTACTGTTAACATACCAATATATTTTATTTATTTTTATTTTTGTGCCTTAAGGAAAGTGTTATAATATCAGTGAAATCAAAGTTGAAATAATTAAATTGAAATCAACGAAGTGGTCAGCTTTTTATATTTTGGTTCTATTTTACACTGTATGTTTATTCAGCAATCCGCAACAAGTTTCACCCTAATTTGATCTTATTTGAGAGGAATTCAAATATTTACAATTAAACGGATCAAATTTTTCTAGCAATTAAAATCTGTTAAGAAATGATTTTAATTAACTTATTCTCTTTCTTTTTCATAAGGAACAATATTTTCAAGAATTGATCAAATATTCGTCTAGACATCTTTTAAAACATTCATTTTTTTTGCTTCAACTTTGAAAACTTTAATATTTTTAAAATTTTAAAATTTTAAAAGGAAATTTTTTTGGATTCATTCATTGTCAGTAATAATTTATTTACAAAATATGTTTTGCTTAAAACAAAATTTTTATAATATTTATTAATTATATTTTTATTATTATCAGCATTATTATTATTATTATTATTATTATTATTATTATTATTACTATTATAATTATTATTATTATTATTATAATTATTATTATTATTATTATTATTATTATTATTATTATTATTATTATTATTATTATTATTATTATTATTTTATTATTATTATTATTATTATTATTATTATTATTTTTATTATTATTATTATTATTATTATTATTATTATTATTATTATTATTATTATTATTATTATTATTATTATTATTATTATTATTATTATTATTATTATTATTATTATTATTATTATTATTATTATTATTATTATTATTATTATTATTATTATTATTATTATTATTATTATTATTATTATTATTATTATTATTATTATTATTATTATATTATTATTATTATTATTATTATTATTTTTTTTTTTTTTTTTTTTTTTTTTTTTTTTTTTTTTTTTTTTTTTTTTTTTTTTTTTTTTTTTATTATTATTATTATTATTATTATTATTATTATTATTATTATTATTATTATTATTATTATTATTATTATTATTATTATTATTATTATTATTATTATTTATTATTATTATTATTATTATTATTATTATTATTATTATTATTATTATATTATTATTATTATTTATTATTATATTATTATTATTTATTATTATTATTATTATTATTATTATTATATTATTATTATTATTATTATTATTATTATTATTATTATTATTATTATTATTATTATTATTATTATTATTATATTATTATTATTATTATTATTATTATTATTATTATTATTATTATTATTATTATTATTATTATTATTATTATTATTATTATTATTATTTATTATTATTATTATTTTTTTTTTATTATTATTATTATTATTATATTATTATTATTATTATTATTATTATTATTATTATTATATTATTATTATTATTATTATTATTATTATTATTATTATTATTATTATTATTATTATTATTATTATTATTATTATTATTATTATTATTATTATTATTATTATTATTATTATTATTATTATTATTATTATTATTATTATTATTATTAGTATTATTAGTATTATTAGTATTATAAAAAAATAATGAAGAGGATTATTTAATAACCTAAAAAGTCAAATTTTGTAGAAAATACAATGTCTTTTATAAATAAAAATAAAAAGAAATCAGAGGTGAAAAACAAAAAAGTCCTTATAATATTAATTTTATTATTATTATTGTTATTATTATTATTATATGTTGATTATTAATCTAACAACTAATAAAGTTTTTATGGTAAAAATTGCGTTGTAAATTATTTAATCAATTATTTTAATTATATCAAAATAAGTCAAAGATATAACTTCATAAAAAAAATTTATTCAAATAAAATAATATTCGTTAAGTTAATAGACTATTTCTTTATATCGATAGGCTTGGTAATCTTCATCAATTAACATATCCTTCTGGCAGACAGCACATCTAGATATTCTTTGAAGAATGTCGAAATTGTTTTTCATATGAAGTCCTGTTGGTTTTACGAATTGTTCGGAAGTTTTAACAGCTGCCATGTAATAAGTTGATGCATCTCTCCAGTGATGACAGTTTCCATGGTGATTATTACATTCAATGAATGGAAGTGGTTGGAAAACAGTTGGACAGCTTCCAGGTGAGCTTAATGGTTGAATATATCCATTTTCTCTTCCTTGAACAACCTAGAAATATAAATTAAATAATTTTCAAATTGTGATAATTGATCAATACCATGGACAAACTGTATCCAGTCCACAATCTATTCCATCCTTTAGGACAGGTGGCATCAATTTCTCTCGATTTCTGAGAATGGAAAGCCATAACCATAGATCTTGATCGACATACAGAGCATCTAGAAATGTATTTTTCAATGTTTTCAATAGTTTCAGGCATCATTAAATAGTTGTTTGAAGTTGTTAGCCAATATGATCTAGAATCTCTCATGTTTATTTGGCATCGTTGTCCATTAACCTCCTTATCGTAGAAGCAATTAAGGAAGGCATCAGATGAAAATTTCTTTAAACAAGAACCAGGAGTTCCTATATTGAATAAGAAATTGATATTTATAATTTAAATTGATTGCATTATACCTAAATCCATAGTAGTGGAACCTCCATTATTGGCATAACCAAGGAAACTGTATCCTGAATATTCAGCTTGTCCTTCAGGGCACGTAGGAATTTTTTCAGTTTGAGAATGAATGGTGTACAGATAACCAGCATCATTAAACCCTTCTTTACCAGCTTTACCTTTGGCTCCGTCCAATCCTTTAGCGCCTTGATCACCTTGTTGACCTTTAACTCCATCGGGACCTTTAGGTCCAATATCTCCTTTAGGTCCTTGTGGGCCTCTGTTTAGATTTGGTTGTCCTTTGGCACCTTTTATTCCATTTTCTCCTTTCATCCCAATGTCTCCTATAATTTTTAATTATATTTTATTTTAACTTCAAAGAATTTATACCGTCTAATCCGTTATTACCGCGACTTCCTTGTTGTCCTTTCAAACCTTTAGGGCCTAAAAATCCTTTGTCACCTTTAATTGCTTTTCCTTCTTCTCCCTTTTCTCCAGGTTCTCCAACATATCCAGGGAAACCTTCATCGCCTTTTTCTCCTATTTTTCCCGGTAGGCCATGTTCACCAGTCTTACCTTTACTTCCAGTTACACCTTGTGCTCCTGGATATCCTTTAGCACCAACATTTCCAATTTCGCCTTTTTGACCAGCGTCTCCTGGATTTCCATCAGGTCCTTGGTTTCCTTTAGCTCCTAATTCTCCTTTGAATCCGTAATCACCATGTTCTCCTGTTTCTCCTTTTTCTCCTAATGAACCTGGATTTCCTTCAAATCCCTTGCTTCCAACCATTCCTAAGAAAATGAAGTTTAATATATATATTTAAAGGATGATGAATTTTACCCTTAGTTCCTTGATTTCCTTTAGGTCCTTTAATTCCTTTTTTGCCTTGTGGTCCAAATGTTGAATCTCCTTTAAAACTTTTAGCACCAGTAGGCCCAGTTTTACCTATTAATAGACAATGTAAACATTCAAAATTATTAAGAGAGAATACCTTTAAATCCAATATCTCCTTTTAGACCTTGTTCACCATCAGGTCCTGGAAAGCCTTTAGGACCTTTAATTCCTTTTTGGCATACGCTAATATCCCCTCTATCTCCTTTTATTCCTTGTGATCCAGGTAAACCATTTGATCCTCTTTCTCCTACTGGACCTTGTTCTCCAGGAAATCCATTTTCACCAACTACTCCGGGTATTCCTTGATTTCCAATATCTCCTGTGATTCCAATATCTCCTTTAAAACCTTTAGCTCCAATCACTCCTTTAACTCCAGGAATACCGCGAATTCCAGTATCTCCTAAAATGTTTGTAATATTACAAATAGATTTCTGAAGAAATTATTTTACCTTTTTCTCCCCATAAACCATCTTCACCATCAACCCCATTTTGTCCTCTTATACCTTTGTAGCCTTTGGGTCCTGAATCTCCAGGGATTGCAACACCATTTGCTCCCTTTTCTCCTTTTGTTCCATAATCACCTATTTCACCTTGGTTTCCTTTCAATCCTTTTTCTCCAGGTGGTCCATTTTCTCCATTAATACCATATTCACCATCTTCTCCTTGAATTCCTTTTGATCCCGCTAAGCCCTAAATTATTTAATAATTGAATTAGTAGCTCATTGAAAGTCATGTACTTGATTTCCAATCTTTCCATCGTATCCTTTAAATCCTTTTGGTCCACGCATTCCTTTAGAACCAATATTTCCAGTTTCACCTTTGACTCCCTTATTTCCTTTCTTTCCTCTTTCTCCTTTTCCTCCTTTATAAGCAATTCCTTGTTCACCAACAGGTCCATGTTTTCCATCCAGTCCAGGTAAACCTTTTTCACCTTTGTATCCAGGTAAACCTTTATCTCCTTTTTCTCCATTTTCACCAATAATAGCATCCCCGGGTAAACCATTATCTCCAGTTTTACCGGTATTTCCTTTTGGTCCAATTGGTCCTTAAAATTTATTTATTTAAATAATTAAAAATTTAATAAAAACCTTTATCGCCTTTTCCGCCTTTTTCACCAACAGAACCATCTAATCCTGGTAAACCATTAATGCCGATCTCTCCTTTAAATCCTTTTGGTCCTTCAAAACCTTTTCCTCCGATCATGCCAGTATATCCTTTATCTCCGTCAGGTCCTTGTAAGCCTTTTTGTCCTTTAGGTCCAATATCACCTTTTGATCCAACAAAGCCTTTATCACCAGTTTCTCCAATATGACCTGAAATGCCTGAAAGACCTTTTTCCCCAGTATATCCCTTTAGATCGCATGTACCAAGTGGGCCTTGTGGTCCGGTTTCTCCTTTGAAACCTAAATGTATTTTAATTTGTAAAACACTTTTGCAATAATTCACCTTTGGGCCCTGGTTTGCCTTTGTCTCCTTGATCACCAGAAACTTTGTTTGGGTTAATTTCACCTTTAATGCCTTTGCCACCCTTATCTCCTCGATTTCCTTTTGGTCCAGGTAACCCTATTGGTCCCTTTGGTCCTTTAAATCCAATATCTCCAGGTACTCCCTTTTTACCAATAAATCCATCTGGTCCAGGGATTCCTTTAAATCCTTTAGGTCCTTTGTTACCTTTTGGTCCAATTTTATCTGGTCCATTAGGTCCCTTTTCTCCATTTTCACCATCCATTCCTGGTAAACCTTTCATACCCTTTTCTCCTGGAAATCCATTGTCTCCTTTATTTCCGATAAATCCTGGAAATCCTTTTAATCCTTCTGGCCCAGGTTGACCTATTAATAGAATATAAAATTTTTATTTTTCATTGATATTAACCTTTTATTCCTTTATCGCCTGTATCTCCCTTTAATCCGTCAGGTCCATTATCACCATCAGGTCCTCTTAATCCCGGGTATCCAAGTTCACCTTAAATACATTATAATTTATTTATAATTTAAAGATTTTACCTTTATCTCCAGTTTCACCTTGTGGTCCAGTAATTCCATTTAATCCAGGATATCCTTTTAACCCACGAGAACCCTCCTCGCCTAAATATTTCATTAATTCAAATCCAATTAATTTTTAAATATTTTATACCTTTAACTGTCTTTTGTTGCACAATACATTGAGTTTCATCTCCTTTTTGACCATCGAGTCCAGCATTTCCTTTGTCACCTGATTCTCCTTTACTTCCTTTGATTCCTTTAAAAACAACAGATGGTTTTCCATCTTCACCAACTTCTCCTTTAACTCCAGTGTCACCCTTGACTCCTTCAACTCCAAAGTCTCCCTTTATTCCTTTTTGACCTGGTTTTCCCACATTTCCCTTAGGTCCATTTGCTCCAGGTTTACCAGTTTCTCCTTTAACACCAAGATTTCCAGGTTTACCTTTATCACCTTTGTTGCCGTCTTCAGCTGAATAAAAATAAATTAGTCAATAGAAGATCTTTTAACTAGCCATAGTAAAAAAAATTTTCAAATATTTACCTGGTAAGCTTCTGATAAATATTGTTCCTTCTGTTCCATTATCACCAGATTCTCCTTTATATCCTATTGGCCCAGTTTTTCCCTATTTTATAAATAAATATATCTTTTTTAAAATTAAAGAAACCTTAGCTCCGTTATTTCCAGTTTTACCCTTTAAGCCAATATCTCCATCAAAACCTTTTTCACCTTGATCTCCTTTTTTACCAGCATTACCAGGTAAACCATCGTCTCCTCTTTCCCCTACTGCTCCAAATGATCCGTTTGAACCTTTTTCACAACCAGAACATTGCTTAATTGTCTCTCCTTTGTCTCCTTTTGGGCCACGAAGTCCCTTTGGTCCATCTTTTCCATCATTACCTTTATCTCCACTATCTCCTCTGGGTCCAGTTGGTCCTTCTTTTCCTACACCTTCAAAACCTTTATCTCCGCTATCACCTTTGCCTCCTTTATTTCCCTTATCTCCACGAATACCAACATGTCCAGAAGTTCCCATTTTTCCTCGTTCTGCACTAGTGGCAATTGGTCCAACTTTACCTTTGATTCCCTTTTCACCCATTTTTCCTGGATAACCTGTTGGACCTCTTTTTCCAGGAATACCTTAAAATAAAATAAAATAAATTAAAATTTATGAAATTTAATTATATGCACCAGGTTCGCCTTTAGTTCCAACAGGTCCTTCTTCTGCTTGACCGCATTTTGGTCCCATTTGGCCTGTTGGTCCTTTTTCTCCAGGTTCTCCAACATCTCCTTTTAGTCCTTCAAACCCAGTTTGTCCTTGATATCCAGTGTTTCCTTTTCCTCCAATCACTCCTTTAAGTCCTTTGATTCCTTTAGGTCCAGCACAATTGTCAACATTCTGTTCAGATTTAATGAAAATTATTTACAAATAATTTAAATCTTACTCCTGGTTTTCCTTTTTCTCCTTCATATCCTTGAGGTCCATCAATACCAGGTAAACCTATTTCCCCTTTAACTCCTTTGTTTCCCTTAGTTCCTCTGCTTCCATCAGAACCTGAGTCGCCCTATTAATAATTTGTTTAAATTTTACTAACTATTTATATTTTAATAAATTACTTGATCTCCTGAAAGCCCTGGGGAACCTCTGTCACCAATAAATCCCTACGATTAAAATAATTTACCATTTTATCTATAGAAATTATTACTCGTTTTCCATTTAATCCTGGTAATCCTTTTTCTCCGACAGGTCCTCTTGGACCATCAATTCCCTAAGTACAATTTTAAAAAGAATTTTTTAATAATAAAAATATACATTTGCTCCATTTTGTCCTATTGATCCCTTTTCTCCTTTAATTCCAGTATCTCCCTAAAAAATATTATTATTTCAATACAAAATCTTTAAAAAAATTGTTACTGGTAATCCGGAATTTCCAGGTTTGCCAACATATGTATTTCCTTTCAGATTTGGAACTTCGCACTTTTTACCAGCTTCTCCTTTTGGGCCAGATTCACCTTGAATTCCTTTTGCTCCATGAATTGTGACTATGGGTTCAGTAGATCCTCTTTTACCTGGAAGACCTCTAATACCTTTGAATCCCTGAATTAAAAAATAAAATTTTAAATTTCTTCAAAATCATCAACTTTATCTCCAGGAATTCCTTGAATTCCAGTGTATCCTTTAAGCCCATCAACACCTTTGTCACCCTAAAACATTTATTTAACTTATTAAATTTGTTTAAATTTCTAATACTTCTTGGCCTTTTCTACCATTTGGACCTAGGTTACCCTAAATTTTACAAGTAAGCAGGTTATATAAAGTCTTATAGATTAACCTTTTCTCCTTGCTCTCCTAAAATCACATAGCCAGGAATACCAGTATCACCAATTGGCCCTTCTTCTCCTTTTAATCCTGTAATACCCTTTGGTCCAAGTGGCCCAGCATCACCATGCCCACCTTGATCACCATCACATCCAGGATCTCCTTTATATCCTTTCAATCCTCTAAATCCAGGGAATCCCTAAACAAAATATTACATTGAAATTATAAAATAATCTAAATTACTGGTTCTCCGTTAATTCCAGGAAAGCCCGGTTCACCTTCAACACCCTGAAAATTTATAAATTAATTATTGTTATTTTCTAAATGCAATATACCAGATCTCCTTTCTTTCCTTGTAAACCCATGGCTCCACTTTGACCTTTATATCCTTTTGGTCCAAGCATTCCAGAACCTCCTCTACTTCCTTTGACTCCATGTAGTCCTCTTGATCCTGGTGGTCCCGGCATTCCCTAAGAAATGTATAAAAATATCAAATTATTATTTTAATCTTACTTGTGGTCCTTGTGGTCCAACGCATTTGCATTTATCTGGAGAGCAGACTTTCTTACAATCTGGTTCATCATCAGCTTCAATAATGCTGATATAGACAATCAGAAAGCAACATACAACAGATAACCTAGAAATTGTTGGAAAATATTGTTTCATTAATTTAATTCTTTCAAATAAAATTAATAATTTACAATTTTTTCGAATACATCTGTAATATGCAGAATGTTATTTTGAATTTATCAAATGTATTCAATCAAATTCAATTTATGTTTTGAAATGAAAATTTTCCATTATTTATACTAAAACATTTTCCTATCAATTTTGTGCATCTTATGTAATTGTTAGTTTCTCCTAGTATTAATTAATAAATAATTAGTCACTGAATTTCAAAATGGGATATTTTTCATTAACCCAATCTGATCGTTTTTGTGTGCGCAGCCAATGAAATTCATACAACACTTAATTTCGAACACAATCTACGGTTTAAATTCGAATTTTGATTGGAACACAAAAAAATCTTGGTTAACTTGTACATTTTTACACATTATTGTGCATTTTATCTAGTAGATTTAATTAATTGACTAATTATTAAATAAGAAAACGTTTACTCATTAATTAAAATAATTTTTCTTTGGAAATAACTTTAAAAATCTCAACTAATTGTTTTTTCCATTTATTATTAGTTACGAGTAAATAATAAAATAATATTTCTAAATCCAAATTATTAAATCATTTTTTACACAATTTTGAATAATAATGATTGTTAAAATTTCTTGAGAAAAAATAGAAAATTTCTTAAATAACATTTGGATTTTTTTTTAATTTCATAATTTACAGGAAATAATTACAAAAGTATCGAATTAAAAGTGAAATCTCCTTTGATCAGTGCAGAAAAAAAAATTCAATTTGTGATGATATTAATTTATAACTTTAATGTTGAAAAAGGATTGAAAAAAATTTTTTAATAAACAGTGAATTTATTCTAAAATTCAGTTGAGGTAAAGTTTTTATGATGTTATAAAAGAACATAAGTTGAAATTTTTTTAGGATATAAAGAATTCAAGCTTAAATGAATAAAATGGATATTATTATTTTTCACATACTTTATTGGTGGAAAACGTTTATTTGTATTTTATATGCCGATCCTATAGTATTGGTCTTAAAGGCTTGAAGAGGCTTTGATATATTATTGGGAAATATAATGATTATGAAGAAAATTGGGAATGAACGTTTGGTCCTCACTTTAAACAATTGCTTTTATTGTGTGGAATTAAGTCAATTTCATTTTATTTGAAGCGAATAAATTATGTATAAATAAATAATATTTTCATTGTCTGTCTTGAAAGAAATAATAGTCTTAATCATTTTTGAAATTTTATTCCTAAACTTTTTAATTGTTATCCATAATCGAATGAAACTATTAAAAATAAATTGGATTAAAAATCTCCATAATTTTTGAAAAGTTAGTAAAAACAGAAATAATCTCAAAATTTTTATCTCCATCAATTCTATTAACATTTGTATCATAATTTTTAAAAAATTGAAAAAGGGGAATATGGTCTGTCAGAATTTTTATATTCTTCACTGTAAACAGTAGTATTTTTTACATAAGTAATGTCTCTAACCCTTGGTTTATCCCGTGAATCACATATGATACACAAGAGCTGGAAATTGACTGACGAAGCATACTTAGGCGAGAAAGTTTGTCTATTTTGATTATCATTAATAATAGTTTATTACCAGATTAGATAAAATTTTTATTCTTTTCTTTCTGTAATTATAAAATTCAGTTTTTAAGTTTTTTAATTGTTTTTTTTATTTTCTTGCTTTTTTCAGATAAAGCTTTATGTTTTCTTTAATAATTATCAGGCTTTTTTGCAGTGGAAAATTATTAAATAATTTATACAAAACTAGGATTTTTAATCAGGTATAGATGAGCTTTGATTTGAACCAAAAGTAGATTCTTAAAAATACTGTCATTTGTTTTTATTTGCTTTCATAAGCTGATCAACTTTATCCGCAAATAAGAAAAACTTCAAATATAATAAAATTTATGCAATAAGTCTGGACAAAAAGATTTTGATGTTTTGATTCTAAACCTCTTTACTGTTTTTACTATTACGCCAAGATATAATTTACCCCCCTCCTTTAACTAAAATTTTGTTGGTATGATTTTTACTGTTAAAATATTTATGGCAATTTTGATGTACTGATTTCATTAATTTATTTTTGTTTATGTTTTTTCTAGATTTTTAGATTTTTAGATGAAACAAATTTAGGAAGTTTTTAGAACAATATAAACAGTTTTTGTAATATGTGTGAGAAATACATGCTAATGGTCAGTGCAAAAACATTATACTCAGGGTCAGAGTTGCGTGTCAGCAATCCTTCGATTGCAAAATCAGCAACTTAGACAATATATGTACATTGTACTATTTGTGCTTCCAGTTTGTCAATGTGGGCTAACAAGAGGAGCACTTACGTACCGTTTGGTGTACCAATGGAATGACATGTACCAAAGAATCATTTGAAAGAATGTTATTTCTGCATGACGACTGCAACGAGTTTCATTAAAAATAGTAATTAAATAAGATAAAATCTCATGACCCCAAGGCCGGATCCATGTTTTTATGGGACGGACGCCCCCATTTCCCCTTTGGATGAGTATTATCAGTTTTGTTTCCAACCAACTTTTTCACAAAAATTCTATAAGTGAGAGAGCCAGAACATGAGCGAAAAACAATATAACAAATATTTGTTCACACTGGTTCAGGCAGTTAAACTAATTAGAAAATCTTCCAATAATCCTTTTACTTTAAAAATTTTTTATTGGATAGAAAAATGCAAATTTTTCGCTGCACTAAACATTGCCACCTCTAAGTCTGAAATAACACAAAACAAAAACAATTGTTATTGGATTAAAACGAACCCTGTTTATGAGAGCGCAATAAAACAACGATTTTTTTATGTTAAAGTTGACAGGTGCATCTAGTGTAGCCTACACTGTGTAGGTTGAGTAGTAAAAATTAACCCTAATATATGATGATTGTTTTCTTATCTTGTTTGTCTTTTGATGAGTAATATGTACATTGTGGATACAAAAATATGGATGAATGTCTTATTTTGATTAATTTAATTCCAAGAAAGCAACTTCATGATCTTTTTTGGGGGTGGTGATTGTCCGCCTTGCCTATCCTGAATCTGTCCTTGCATGACCTAAGACATCTTGAAATGCAATAATAAAAAAATACTTAAGAAGATTATTACCTAATATTTTTTCTATCTTCAAAACTAATTTTAGTAATATTAAGTTTTATCTTTTTTCAAATGAATTAAACAGACAATTTATAATAATATTATTAAAATAAAAAAAAAATTCGTGTACTCTTTATTAATCTTGACAATTCGAGAATCCCCCCGAATTGAGAATATATTGCGAATGTCAGTGAAGTACAAGATTAAAAATTATTAATCTGACTCCAACAGAGTTTTGATTAACAACAATGAATTAAAATTAATTTTATTGATTAATTTAAATACATTCTGGTTTGCACTCTCTTTTGCACTGCTAGAAGAATCAATTAATTCAAGATTAATTGTTAAACCCTTCGGGAGAAACAGAACTAATAGAAAGGTTTCACTTTGATTTTACTTTATTCAAAGAATTTTTTAATAATCACGCTTTGCTTGACAATCGTATAATTTCAACTTTCTTTGTCCACTTTTCATACTATCGTCTTACTGATCTCTATGTCAGGACTTCTCGATCCCGGGTCATATTTTTCATTTTATTCATTGCATTGGATACATATACAATAACGTGTTCATGTTCATGTTCATTCCTTTGTGATAATATGGCTTCAATTGTAACAAAACTTGTGTCTATCTTAAAATCAGAAAATACGAGAATTGGTGCTGTTGTTAACGCTATTTTCATTTTCTCGAAGGTTTCCTAAACATTCTTCAGTTCAGATTATTTTTTCACTATTTTTCCCACATGTTTTCTAATGCTCTTGATTTCATTGCATATTCCTTAATAAATCTTTGATAAAAGTTGCAAATACCTAAAAATCTTCGCAAATTTTTTATACATTTAGGTCTCTGAAAAGATTTGATAGCTTCAATTTTACTGTTTGAATTCTTCGACTGTTGATTATGGGTCATAAAAACTTTACTTCACTCATTAATAACTGATGCTTTGACGGGTTAATTCTTAATTTTACTGCTATTATTTTTTCTATAGCTTTTACGAACACCTTATAATGCTCTTCAATTGTTTTTGTAAAAATTAAAATATTATCTAAATATACCATAACTCCTTCTTTCCATAAATCTGTCAATATTCTTGTCATTAGTTCTTGAAATGTATCCGGTGCCGCTGCAAAGCCATTCTATTAAAACAAAATTGTTCATCTTTATTAGAAAAAGCTGTCTATCCATTAGATTCCATGTCCAATTTGTCTTAATAATAAGCGTTCACAAGGTCTATAGAACTAAAGTATTTAGTTCCATGTAATGTATCAAAAACCTCTTCTACATTCGTCATGTTTAAAGCTTGTTTTTCAGTAATCTTATTAAGCTTTCTAAAATCTAAACAAAGTCTGATCTTTTTTTTCCACACGCATACTAACAGCATATTCCAAGGCGAATTACATTTCTTTATGATATTATTATTTTCTATATTTTTTATTGCATCATTTATTTTCTCCTCTAAATTTATAGTTTGTCGTCTTGGTTTTATCATAATCGGTCCCCAATTTGTGATTATTTTATGTTCAATCAAATTAGTGCATCCAATATCCCAGTTATTAGCCATGAAAACCTCTTTATTCTTTTCCATAATCTCGAACAAGATTCGTTTAATTTTAAAATTTCTATTGTTTTATGAAGTTTGTCGTCATCTGTAATATTTCCACCAAACTTAGCTTCTATTCAATATATCGTTCTTCCTTCTGTTTAACATAGCTTAATTCAATTCCAAATTCTTTCAGTAATTCAACTCCAACTATTACATCTGGGACAATATTTTTATCTGTTATAAATGTTAATTTTCTTTCCATATTGCAAATTCTAACATCAATGCATGTTTTACCAATTGTCTCTAATTTACTATCATTCGCACATCTCAATGATGAATATGAAATTCTATTTTTATTCTATTTTACTCCAGTCGGTTTGACATAGCACGCGCAATCGGGTCTTGATAAATTTGTATTGTAAAAAGCATTTCAATTATATGTATTTGACAAATGGGATTGTGTTTCACTGAAATCTTCGCGTGCATCCACTTGCGTGTGTTTATGCGAGTAATTGGTTTTAAAGTAATTCCTAGATTTTTTTAATTCGTCAGAATTAGCAATTTAAATTCTGTCATTCTGACAATAACAGATAATAATAATAATAATAATAATAATAATAATAATAATAATAATAATAATAATAATAATAATAATAATAATAATAATAATAATAATAATAATAATAATAATAATAATAATAATAATAATAATAATAATTTATATTTAATTTATTTTGATGACTTGGGAATTTCTCCCTACTTCTTAGTCAAATTTCTGAAAATTTTACAAGTATTTTTGAATTTGGAGCTTCGCTCCAGTAATTAACTTTTGGCAATTTTATAATGGAAGATTTTCCCTTTGTCGGAAATTTTACATTATTTGTGGCCAGCCAATGAGATTGAGTCATTTACGTACAATCTCATTGGCTCTTCTTCTTGCTTCCCTTTTTATAATGGGGAATTATTCATAGCTTTTGGATTCTACATTAAAATTTTGAAACAAGGAATACATTTGAAATCAAAAATAACATGACAGATTAAAAAGGAAAGATGGTATATATATATTTTATTTATTTATTTATTTTATTCATTTTTGACAGCTCATTTTAATTGTGGTTATGGTAAAATTTAAAGCTTCAAATGATAATAATTGCTCGTAGAAATGAAATCAAATAAATACTATTTATCCTTTCAGAATTAAGTACTACGAACGACAAAAATTGGTAGTAGAATTTTACGTGAATTATAATGATTAATATGGTGATATATTGTACCTCTATAAAAAGCCGATATTTGATTTACTAACAACAACAATAATAATAATATTAATAATACAAAATGTGCTTTGTAAACATTAGACGTTTCTATCCCTCAATACTTATATATATCTAATTTCTTTTTATTCATTTTTTTTATATTGATTTTTTCCCTACAACACTTTTTTTAATTTATTAAACTATAGTGTGGTACTAATCATAATGTCTTCTTGTACTTAATTACTTTATTTATTTATTATTCTGTATAATAATAATCATATTAAATATAGTTTTAATTATTTTTTTCAACCCGACCACTGGTTACGTTAGTGCTGCAGGTTGTCGGTTTTGGGGTCCTTTGACTCTCTGATTCCGAAGTTCAGGATCTGCAAGTCAAAAGGGCTATCATTCAATTAGAATAATAGGAATAATATAAATAATGATATACACAATATTATAAATAATAATAATATTGATAGTAATAATAGAAATATTTAATATTAGATTTGTCTAATTTGTTATTTATTTATTTATTTATTTTTTCGGGGTTTGGCATACCAAGATGTAAAAATAAGACAAACGAGACTAAATCATTTATTATTAATTCTTAATAAATTATAGATAGTTCATATATATTTTGGGTTCATTTTTATCTCCACACGTTCGGATCCATGTTTAAAAATATGAATTGATTCTTCTCTTTCAAAAACGACTCACAGAAAATTTAGATAATAATCGGGATTCATATAGAACAATGACAATGAGAATCACGACAAATATTGTTATAATAATGATCGTCACGAATAGTGTTACGCACGCAAGTTCATTATCATTTAGTGTTGATGATATAGTTTTATTGTTCGGAATATACACATTGGTATATGAAAGTGGATTTCATTCGCTGATTTTGGGGTTCAAATAACTTGGTTTGATTCAGGTAGATATTTATTTTCAATTCTATGATGCGGAATTTGAACAAGTTTGTCTTCCACAAATATTAGTTCCCATAAGTCAGAAAATAGATAACTTATATAATATTTGATTTTTACAAACACTAATTTTGAGGTTAATGTCGATGAAAACCGTCGAAAAGATAATATTTGAGATTTATTTAGCTTTCTAATACCCATTGAATTCTCCAAAAGTAATATAGAACAGCTCTTTGATTTAGATTCGCATGTCTGGTAACTTTTATAGATTGATTAAGATAATCGAAAGTCACTCGATTTGTTTCATTTATTAATTGTATTGTTTGTTGATTGGAATGAATCTTGACCCATTGATTGTCGTTATCCGTTCCGTTTTCATATAAGGATTTTTCGTAATAATGAATTAGGACAGTATATGTCTGAAACTTTTTTAAATCAACATGCTTTATAAATGGCTTCCTGCCATTTAATGTATCTATAGCATGATGTTGGAAAACGTTTTTACTTGTTGGGATTCTCGAGGTTCTCAATACACATTTATCGCGTTAAGCACCGATTCTATTGATATTCGGTTCCATAATTTTTTTGTCCAAATATTGATACGCATAATATTTTGTATTTTCGTATTATTACTTTTTTAATCCAATTGTGTAATTAACCAAGGATATTCATAATTCATTCTCAAATGAAGAGCTACATGGCTATTTTTATTGTAACATAATTTTATTGGGGGTTCAAAAAATTCAATAGACTACTTATTTCAACTTCATCGGCCATTCCACAATGATAAATCCATACGATTTGAGTACATGTTGAGTATATATTAATTTTCTCTAATAATGGCACGGTTTTAATTGCATAAGATGGAAGCAAAACGTTCATAATCATTACTGTAGCAATCAATAAAACTTTATTAATGTAACTTAATGGAGCTGGGTTTTTCGTAAATTTTTGTTTAATTACTGTTCTATCTTCATCTTTATTTAGTTTCGATCTTAACGGATATCGTGCTACATCTTATGCAGGTACTTTTTTCACACCGATTTACATGAACAATGATTGTTCCAGCTTTTTTGTTGTTTTTCAGACTCAATTTTAGATTAGTCGCTGTTGTATCATATACTAGATATGGTCCTTTAAATAGTATCTGTATTTTTACTGATAACCCTTTCGTAGGCTCGGGTTTATTTATATACACTAAATCTCCGACTTTAATATCATGCGCATGCGCGCGCTTATCATAGCATTCTTTATAAGCTTCTTGGTGATGTTTTATTTTAAGTCCAGCTTTGATCCACGCTGATTGCAATAATTACTTTATAATCAGTTACGTCCATATATAGAGAAATAGGTGGTTGAAATTCAAGATTAACTGGCATATTATACCGCCGTAAATACATAAAAAAAGGTGTTTCACTTGTACTTTCGTTTACTGCATTGTGCTCCATCATGATACAACAACAGTAATGCTTTTCGATGTTTAATAATTAATAAATTTTCATTTTTCACACATTTTAACAAACCATCATGGACAACGTCTTTATGTTTTTCTTCGACAACATGCTTCCAGTCACTCTCTTTCTTGATTGTGACCACATCTTGAAGTAATTGATTTAATTCATCTTCTTGATCATTTTGTCAGTTTTCGATATTATATTGTATCGTCGTAATTGATTTTACTTGAAACAGGATTATCTTCTCATGTATTCTTGACATAGCGTCTGCATTCGCATTCGACTTTCCTGTACGGTACTTTATCTCGAAGTCATGTTTTTGCAATGCAATCAATCATCTGATTAACTTACTAGCCGAATCTCTGTGCTTCATTAGCCATTGTAACGGATTATGATCCGTGAAGTTGACAAATTTTCTTCCAACTAAGTATTGTCGGAAATTAGTTATCCCATAAACTAAAGCTAACGTCTCTTTCTCAATTGTTGAATAATTCTTCTCATGAGGTTTTAATGATTGACTGGCATAAGCAATAACATGATCTTTTTCCCCTTCGATTTGCTGTCCTAATACAGCATCTATTGCAAAATTACTGGCATCCGTCATTATTATAAATTTCTTTTTAAAATTTGGGCATCTTAATATTCCCTGGTTTATTACACTTTCTTTGAGTTTGTCAAAAGCTTCTTGCTGAGTCGTTGCCTATTTAAATTTGGCCTGCTTCTTTAATAACATATTTAAAGGTTGTGGAACATGTGAGAATTTTTTTATAAACTTTCTGTAGTAACTGGCTAATCCAAGAAATTGACGAACGTGATCCACATCCTTGGGGATCGGATATTTCTCGATTTTTCTCACGTTTTCTGGATTTGGTTGCATACCTCGTCTTGAAATTATATGACCCACATACACAACTTCTGATTTTCCCCATTCGCACTTTGATAGTTTTATTTTTAAGTTGGAATCTAATAATCGCTTGAATACCGTTTCTACATCCTTCAAATGTTCATGAAAATTAATAGGGAATATTATTTTCGTCGATGTATACTAACGCGTGCAGGATGTCTCGCAAAACAAAGTTCATACATCTCTGAAATGTAGCAAGTGCTCCAGTTAATCTGAACGGTAACTGAATAGAATTTTAACTCGTTTTTAACAAAACTATTGTTTAACTCGTTTTTTAACTTAACTCGTTTTTAACGAAAACTCGTGTTTAACTTTCTAAGGACCAAGTCTACGATTTTTCATTGTAAGTAGACGATTGCTCGAAAACTTTCTCCACGCACCGCACAAATAATCTCAAGTGAGCTCTGTTTGGGCATCTGCGTAGGGAAAGGTTATTATGTATGACAATAATGAATGCCCAGAATTACGTCAATTATGCTAATTATGCCAATAAATGTTTAAAACGGACACAATGTTTATGTCAAAATTTTTCCGGCCTACAGCCGATACACCACCACAAGAAATTAAAATCAACACACCCCAATCAAGCTGTGTAAGTGCGGTTCATCCGCCAATAGCTTGTGCCCGTGAAGGTTCCGGTGTAAGAACGCAGGAGCCCAAACGTCAATACTACCTTTTATAGGGGAAAATGAGTTGAGGACTTAAACTATATGATTCAAATTGGCTTAAAATCTCAAACACCGAGTAGTCCAGCGAGCACTTGTAATATTCTAACATCGACACACTGAATCTTAAGATCAAATAAAGGAATGGAACGGGAAAAACGTCGTAAATCGTTGCTATGCTAAAAATCTGAATAATAAATTGCAGAAGTTAAAACGTTAGCATGCATAGTATTGATACTCTTAAGCTAAGAACGTTACTAACGTCAGAAAACTAGTATAGCTAAATGGGAACGAATTAAAGTAAATTTAACGAGCAACTTATAAAATCCGATGTACGGCTAAAATCACGGGTAGATATTAAATTACAATATAGCAGTAGAAAATCAACAATTCACGGTTAATAGTAAAGTTCAATATATAAATAAAAAACGTAGATTACCAGTAATTTGGAAAGCTAGAATTGCGCGACGCAAAATATGATCGTACTAACCATAAAAATATAATGACTTAAAGAATCCCCGAAATTAAAAAAGTAACGTGCAAAAATAATATGATAATGCGATGAATGATTAATTCCAACCACCCATGGATTTATAATAATAAATATCGTTTGTTTATTCATAACACATCGAAGCAATATTGAAAAAATAATGGATAAATACACGGTGGGAACGTCCACCCGCAAAAGGTAAATTACCACATACAAAATAAGAACCCGATCAGGTTAATAAATATTGCGCTAACTCCGGTCATCGCCGAAATAACTCATTGAGCTAGGGCACTAACAGTATTTTCTCCCTGTCACTGGAGGCGGGTAACGAAGGAGTATTCATCAATGTCGCCGATAAAGTTTCTTGATGAGTAGAGTCGAAGGCAATGTAGGAACAATCTAGATTTATCAAGAGTAATCGATATCTAAAAGAGTCAATGGATATTACAAAGGGTTCAAAAATTAAAAATACTCACTGAATCGGTCGAAATACGAACATAAACTAAATTAGATAAATAAATAATAGTTCGGTCGAAAAATCAAGATCAATAATTCCCTGAAATAAATTAACGAAATAAATAAGCCAAGCTGTTGAAATCAGATCAATAATTTCTCTGCGCTCAGAAAAGAAAAGGAAATCCATAAGCAGTGCACAATCACAATATCTCATAGGAGTGACGTGCCAGTTGAAACTCTACACTACGCACAGGTAAACTTACATTTATTTAGTACAATGTCTTAATCAATTAATGTGAGGGCCAGGTATACCAGACAACGCAGGTTCCAAGAGATAGAATTTTCTTTTCTCAGAGTTGGAAATGCCCCCGAAACAAATGACAGTGAGTCGACGGCGATACGAAACCTTTTTTTCTGCCACGAACTGAAAATTGATATAATACAAATGATTTTCATGATCTATTTAATTGCTTTAATTTGTCACCGATGAGTGGAACCAACAGGGGTAAGCAAAGTTTTGATCGCGAACACGCACAGAGTTAATTGATCTGCCTCTCCAACAACGTCCGACGTCCTTACGAAATAAACATGTTACGATTATAGTGCACTTTAAGCATACGACACGTAACCCGCTCCACTAACCCAACGACAGATTAATCATTCTCGTAAATCGTTCCGAAGAGAACTCCATAAGCCCTAATTTCGTACGATGACGTGTTTACATAAATCACTAGAAATCCAATTGGTAGGTTATTGACAACATAACAATCTATATTTCCGTTTTGTTTTTGATCGCGCGGACGCCCAGACCATTACACATTCTTATGACTCAACAATAAATTAGCCTCGTTCAGGCCATTTACCCCCAATCAAATTAATAGAATAGATGTATTATTCAGAAAATAAACATTCGTTCTTCAGATGATTCCTGGATCGACGCGTCCCGAGTCACAGTACGATTCCACGCACATTCCACTGCCAGATGTAGCAGGTTATGTGGGACGCGGGATTCTCAATTTCTCACGTGAGAGAATCCAGAACAGGCCTTCAGAAACATTTTGGAGAGGCCGATCTCCCTTTCATGACAATAAAAAGAGAGCTGGGCCGCAACCCAGCTCGAGAAATACGAGGTCGTGTCGAATACATCCTTGCTCGCCTCGAATAACACCAAAAGCTGACGGACGGGCAGGTGGAGAGGGCTAGGCGCCACTTGGCTAGAATAAACGCTAACATTGCCGTGGGGAGGATCCCGAGTACAGACGGGTATGCCCCTTCATACAATACCTCGTTCGAGCTCGATGATCTGGAACTGAATGAGCGAACAGCGTCCATCAATGTAGTAATTCCGCGGAAGATCCTGCCTAGAGAAATGTGGAACGAAAACAGACGCTCGAACGCAAGACGAGACCACCCATATGCTCGTGAATACCCAGTGCGTAATCCGAACATGTATTATCAACGCTCTAAACGATATTAAATGTCATAATAATAAATATTTAGTTTTTTTGTTGCTTCTATTCCTTATTCACAAATTAAACGACAATAAAATGGGAGACTGAGGCAAGTATCATAGTACGGGTTTTTGACACATTAAGATAGACAAAGATGATTGAGTTTATAAAATAGAATGAAATTTTGATAATTATTGTAGATATGAGGCCGTACAAAATATTACGACGAGAGCTGGAAGTCTCGTAAAGCAAATGAGGAGCTACATCAGCAACTGGTGAAAATGACGAAGGAGATCCACCAGACTAAGGCAATATGGGTATAGCCTGGAAAAGTGAAGTCCATGGGTTGAAGTCCAAGTGAAGATGGCCGCCGCACAACGTGGATGGGCCGAGAAGCAGCTCAATCAAACCCAGAAGGTACAAATTCGCAGCCTAGAGGTAGCGTTATTGATTTGCCAGGAGGGCAATGCGGTAACCTATCCGCTTGTATTCGCGCCGGCTCTGCTGGCCTATAGGGAAGCTACGGAGACCACCAGACCCGCAACCAAACCCATCCAACGTCGACCCGGAAAGGCGGAGCGCGCCAAACGTCATGTCGCGCAAGCAAAAGATTGATCTAAAGATTTAAATCGTTTATCTAATAAATGGTCGTAGTTAATTTCTAGTTTTTAAATTGATTGTTCCATTAAGATATTAACCCTAAGATTAGTATTTGTTAAATTGAATTCTTGAGTGGTTCGGAGGATAAGTCTAAGTGCTAAGAGTGTCAGACACATAAGCAGGGGATCAGGATAAGAAACCGCACATAAACCTTCTAATGATAGTGCGTTAAACCCATCTTGATATCGATTCATAGCAGTTCTTTCGTAGCGCTCACCTTTGGCGATCTCATAACCAGTGGTTGCAGCACCAACGTTGCTTAGCAACGGGTAGCCATTGGAGGGCACGGAAAGATTCTATTTTGGGTCTAGGTTACACAAACCACAAACCCAACAATCTCTATAAATTAACTAAATTTATAAGGCAAACTTATATATTTCAATGATTTCCTCTGAGTAGGATATCATCATCATTAATATAATCATTTATTATTTTTATTATTACTATTTTATTATTATTATTATTATTATTATTATTATTATTATTATTATGATTATTATAGAAACACTAAAGATTATACTATTTGCCAATAGCATCACAAAATATCTGACAGATAATCCACTATTCCCATGCAAGCATCATATTCATTCATTATTTCTATTTCAGAAATTGTTGCTCCGTATACACTTTTGATAACGTCTTGTACACATTTATGTCTACTAATTACTCCTCCACTGCATGTGAGCTGCTTGACATTTAATTTTGAAACCATCTAAATTAAATATTAACACTCTTTAATCAAATTTTTAAGGAAAAATTAGTTTATAAAACTAAAAAAACAAATAGTATAGAACAATGGTCTAAAACGTGCGTTCCGTGAGCAGCGTTCACTCCTCAGAGCAATTTTTTTGTGATTCACTTTGTAGATATGTTTTAACAAGTATTAAAAAAAATTGTTCATTTTAACCATTTTATTTCAATAATTTTCACGGGAAAAGGATATTTTTTTCATCTATTTTGATAAAGTAAATTAAACCTTAAAATTAATCAAAGAAAATTAACCCTTTATTAGACAGTGGCAAATATTAATTCCACTACAAATAAAGGCCATTTTCTTTTTTAATTTCGATCTAAAATGATATTTACGGACTTATTTCATTACAGTGGTCAAAGTGCTATTACTTTTTAAAGTTTTTTAAATACTTTTTCCTTGCTCCGTAGACTGATGCTAATTTAATTAAATTTAGTTTTCCATAAAAATTGAAAATAAAATGTTATGCCCTATAAACAAAATACGAAAGTATGCAAAAAAACTTGACCTCAAAACTTTTCAAATATCAAGCTTGTTAAAAATTATTTTTTATGAACTACTTGGAACCATAAACACATAAAATCCATCCGATCTATTGGACGAAATCCATGTAGATTCATGTAGACGATATTTTATTTAATACTAAAAGCAGAATGGAATATTGTTGAAATATTGTAATTACTTCATGGAATCTAATAATTTACATCATTTCACAATTTCAAAAAGAATTTACTAAGTATATCTCTTAGAGAATAAGAAAATCTGAACTGCTAATGTTTAAGTTCATAATTGAATATTAGAATAAAAGACAGGTCTAAATATTAGGAAAATAGATAAATACGGTCTTCGGCGTTAAAAAAGAACCCTGAGTAAATTACCTAAAAATGGGTAAAATAAAAATATTATGGAAATGTAACCGAAAAAAATTAATATAAATATTTGCACTATTTTATAGAGACGCAATTTTAACTAGAAGGGGTAATAACGGTGCAAACAAATATAATTTTGGATAAAAATTGAAAAAAGTTCCACGACACTTGTCTTTGAATTTCTTTATAAAAATCAAAAATTGAAAGATTATATATTATTTAAATTAGATTTATATTCCATAAAAAATATATTTTAAATAAACAGAAACACGCGCACAGAATAATCGAGTTAATTTCTGAAGTTGATAGGGATAAATAGAAAATAGTAAATTCAATATAAACTGTCCTCTTGGAGTCATAGAAAAATAACGTGTTGCTAAAATCCTACGTAGGATGTTTTAATTCAGCAATATTTTGCCTTTATATTATACAAATTGTCCTTATTACAATTAAAAATTGTTATTATTATTTTTTTAATAATTATTAAAGCATATTTTATGTCTAACTTGCACTTAAAATGTAAGGAGCCTAAAAATATCGTACAGTCACTGGAAAAGATAGTTACGATGCTGTAAAAGCTTATTATGTCATTTATTAATTGTTTAACATTTAATTTTTGATACTACCAAAAAACCATGAAAAGAATTTTATTTTTGAAATATTTATGCACTGTATACGTATGCTTTTAAATCCAACAACTACTTTTATAAAATTATGATTGATCATGATTATATATATATCAAAGCACATAAAAGAAAGTTCTTCCTATCAGACATGTCATGAATACTTGGTTCTTATGCACCCTTAGGTTGCAACCGACTTAGTCCAATGGTTAAGGAAATTCGGTGAACTATAATGAATTTATAGAAACTATTTGCATCAATAAGAAATAATGTCGTAAATATTTATAATGGAAACAAATATAATAATAACCTCGAGAGGCAGTAAACTAGTTAAGTTTTTGATTAACCCATGGCATAATGATTTGTATACGTCAACAAGGTGGCAGTTAAATGGATATATATTTGAAACAGATGCGCCCATTTCTGGGTAATGTCTTTCACCAAAAATAATTGGATTAATGATAGGATTTTTATTGTGAGTATTCTCATGACTTCCTGAGAAATGGTTTTCATATGTAGATAGCAAACGTTCCCAGATCTAAAATTAAAATAAACAAGAAAATATAAATATAGTTGTTTTTCATCTGAATAATTACAGGAAATCTTGCTCCACGATTTAACAAATTTTACCTTTTGGGGGGGGGTATTATTCTTGTAATTGTACACCCCTTGAAATCATTATTTTCCTTTTGAAAGTAGTTCAAATTCATTTATTACATTAATTTTATTACAAATAATAATTTTTTCTTTTTAAACTGTTTTTCTTTGTTTATCTTTTACTTTCTTTATATTTTTGTGGATTATTTAAACAACCCCAATATCTCGATAATTTTCGATATTAACATCAAATCTCACAACAAGCTGGGATCAGTTTAAACTTTAATTTACTTTTATTTTATTTTTTGACTTTATTTCATTTATATATTTATACATTTGTTGGTCCAAGACACGATTTTGTTTAAATGAATCGGTAACACGCGCGCAAATACAACATGCAAATTTAAAATCGGACCCATAAAGCATCAACTAACCATGCTAAAATATGAGAGAGAAAACAATTAAATTTAAATCAAGAAACATAAAAGTAAATTAAGATAATAACAAAGTGCAGCAAGATCCGCACGAAATAAACATAAAAATTACATGAGAACATAAAAATTTGACCGAAATTTGACAATTTACCAAAAAATGCGAAAATCCATAAAAATGGAACAAGAATTAAATAAATTGAATTGGAAACAATTCAATTAAAAAATTAAAAATAAAATTGTCAAATTAAATTACAAAATAATAAAATTAAGATTAGAATATACTAGAAAATTACAAGGTCAAATTTTGTTTTACTAGATCAAACACGCAAGGGTAGGGTAGTACGATAGGTATATATACCGATTCATTTTCACATAATTTTAATCAGTTTTGAAAAACTTGAATCGGTTTTTGATAACTAGAATCAGTTTTAATCTGAAGAGTCAGTTTTAAATCAGTTTTAACCAGTCTTAGCCAGTTATAACGATAATTTTTCAATGTGAGTGACGAAATGTTCGACACTTTCTCCACGTCGCGTCCGGACAACCTCGTAGGACCTCTGTTTGAGGCGTCGGCGTGGGGAAAGGTTTGTATGTGCGATGTATAAAACAATGTATGCCAATTATGAAAGTGTATTATGCCAATTATATTTCAATAACAGCTTTATTCAGAAAAAACTCACGTGGAAATTTTTTCTGGCCCACAGCCGACACATCACCGCAAGTCAATAGAATCTACACACCCCAACCAAACTGTGTAAGTGCGGTGTAAGTCCGCCAATAGTTTGTGCCCGTGAAGGCTACGACGTGAGAACGCAGTAGCTGGAACGTCAATATTATCCGTTATATTGTAAATTTGGCGGTGGTGAGGTAGTCTTTTGGCTACCCCTCTGCATCCCATTTTCTGAAAATTCGACCTAAAATCTTAAATGACAATCGGCTCAAAATCACCACACCGAGTAGTCCAGTGGGCACTCGTATTATTCTAACATAAACATAATCAGTCTTAGGATCAAATAAAAGGGGATAACGGGTAGGGGCGTTGTAAATCATTGCTATAGTCACGATTGACTAATTGAACAATAAAATCAGTAATAGTAAAATAATAATCATAAATCTCATTGCTATAGTCACGATTGACTAAATGTATAATGAAATCAGTAGTAGTGGAGATAATAATAATATGTCTTCGTTACTATAGTCGCGCGTGAATTATCGAATAATAGTAAAATAATAATAGTAAGGTCAAATGCTAAGATCACGATTAAATGAGTGAAAGATAAACGTAGTAAGGGTAAAAATGAATGATGATAGATTCTGCTATTATATCCCCGAATACATAATTAAACGACGAAATTAGTAATGGTAATAGTAGTGACAACAGTTTCAGTTGGTACGATCGTGACTAATTAAATAAATAACAAACTAAGTAACTATAATATTTAAAGAAAATAAACTTTCAAACGCAACTAAAAAACACGCACCATGAAACTGAAAATTAACACCACGACGTCCGACATTGGATTCGTTACCAAAATGACAACGGGTCATAGATCAATGAGGGCATGCAGGATAGGCAGGATGCAGGAGGACAGGATCCATAAATCGAATGATAAGCCTTCTCAGTGGCGACAAATAAATACCTCGTTAGAAATCAGCATTTAACATGATAGAGGTAGTTAGATCCGCCGGACGACGAAAAAATACTGGAAGCATATGTTACTCGACGTCACCAATAGAGTAGGAAGTTGTTTTTGGGAACGGGGACTCCCACGCCGGTAATCCGAGCTGGATCAGATTATAGTTAAAAATAGGTACGCCCATTGTATAGGTTGAGCATTCCACAAATTGACTACAACTAGAGCCCAATCTAATCATTAATAAGAAAATGAAAATTATTATTTACCCAACCTCACCGATCGCTGGAGCAGCGAACCCCAAAAGGAAATTCAGAGCTGGTTTAACCATAAATTTAATTGCTAGAATATTAAATGTTGGCGCGCTCCTACCCGAGTCAAATTAAAAATATATATATAAGAAAACGTCTTGACTATTTCTAATTAGAATCACACCACCGGTTGACTATCATTCACTACTAATGTAAACACACACTAATGGGGAATGCAGCAAATGTCAATAACGACACGTCAGAAAGTAGTCAGGATAGAAAACGGCACGAGTCGATATCAATTATAACCACTGAGAAAATCTAACAGACTAGAAATTAACAGAAGCCAATTAATGGAAAATTTCGATTACGTGGCACTACCCTAGTATTTAATATAAAACCAGAGTGTGGCGGCAATTTCACTCATTTTGTAGTAAAAATAAATACAACTATGAATCCACGTAACGAATGGCAACAAAATGGGGAAACTAGCAATCCTCGAAGAGAAACTAATAGTTAGAAGGGAGCTATCCACGCCTGTTTAATTTTATAAGTTCATGTGAGGACCAACCTGAGAGGCGGAACCGACCAAATTATGCACAATCTCCAGTGATAATTTTGCGACCTATCAATGCTGTGATATCCAATAAAATGTTCTGTAGAATCCCATGATTTCGTTATTCATCTAATAAAATATACCGACAATATTATGAATTTATTACTTCTAAATGATTTTTCGAAAGCTCATATCATGACTCGTTCACCCATAATTCCTGACGAATGCCCAGTAACCAGCTCGACCGAAAATTGACAGCCTACTCGCTAAGCATCTAGTTAGTATAATGCATTAACCGAAGATCAACGATTACGATGATGATGGCATCATACCCACTGAGAGCGAACCAAATCACTGCGAAATTCCCAATAACCCAGATGACAAACGTTTCTCCCATACCAAGTGAAAGCGAACGGACATAGTAGTGTAGAGACGCCGTAATGAAATCCTCAGACAAAGATAAGCCATCACGAGTTCCAAATCATAACCATGAGGACCATGAGTACCCGACCAAGTCGAATATGTATGACAACTGCTACTAATAAGACGTATGAAAATTTTCCTAAAATACGACAGATAAGAAATAGCTTAATCACGTGACGATACTCACAACAGCACTCATGCCAATATCCGTCCGAGAATCCGACGATCAGACCCACACTAGTTCATCGTCCTATAGTTATCTTACTACCAACAAATACAATCGCCATCTATACGTTAAATTTATTTTAAGATAATCGTAACAAAAAGCATATATACATGATTTATTAAATATTTTAATGATTAAAAATTTTCAGACCACTCTTGGATCGACGCGTCCGCGTCACCGTGCCATTTCCCGCACGATCGACAGCCAGATGTCGACAAGCCCTATGGGACGCAGGATTCTCAGTCTCGCCGGTAAGGGAATCCCGCGAGGGCGCACAAAGAGACGACGGAGAAGCAGACCTCCCTTTTGTGGCCATCAAAAGAGAGCCCGGCCACAATCCAGCCCGAGAGATCCGAGGGCAAGCGGAGTTCTTACTAGCTCGCTTGGAGGAGCATCAGCGCCAGACAAACAGACAAGTAGACAGGGCTAGGCGACATCTGGCCGAGATCAACAAAGCAATAGCAACGGGAAGCATCCCCAGTACGGATGGGTACGCCCCTCCGTACAACGTATCCTTCAATCTCGACGATCCGAACTTGGACGAGGAATCAGAAGCAATGAACGTGGTGGTTCCACGAAGAATATTGACCAGAGAGATGAGAAACGAGGATAGACGTCCCCACCGTGACCAAGAGCACCCATACGCTCGCGAGATTTCAAGGTAATTCAGAGGCCGAAGCCATACGAGATACGATTAACATAAGTGTAAATTGTAAATAAAGCATCGGATTTCATTTTTATTCTCTTGTTTCTTATTCATAAAAATTAGTAAATAGGGTTACAGTACGCTTAGAATCAGATTTTGTTTAAAATTAAAGATAGAAACCTGATGAGTGAAATTTCATAACGAAGGAGAGTTTAATGTTTTATTCCGTTTTGCAGATATGGAACCCCACAGAATTCTACAAGGCGAATTGGACAAAGCCCAAAGATTGAACCGAGAGATGAACCAACAAATTGTACAACTGACAACCGAAACCCAGCATATCAAATCAAGCTGGGTAGAGCCAAAGAAGGTGAAGGCTCTATATCAGAAGATGACCGCCACTTAACTGGGTTGGGCGGAAGAAAAACAATTGAACCAGAGTCAAAAAAACACAGATCTACGGGTTAAAAGTAGCTTTATCTGCGTGCCAGGAGGTCAATGCAGTTACTTATCTGATGGTTTTTGCTCCAGCCAAATCGGCCTACAAGAAACCCACATCGAACACTAAACCTGCGAACAAACCGCTCTGACACCGACCTGGCCGGAACGAGCGTGCCAAGCGCCGAGTCACTCAACCAGCAGAATAAGACATGTTTTTTTGGTTATCTCAATAAATATTATGTTGTTCATATTCTTATTCTAAATTACGATTTGTAATTCCAAGATTTAGACAGTATAAGTATGAATTAACAGGAGAATTATTCCACGTGACAAGACAAACCAATATACGAAGATGGGACAAGAATAAGTAAAAGCGCACGCAGACCTTCTACCGGTAGTGCGTTGAACCCACTTTGAGGTCGGGCCAGAGTAGTTCTTTCATAGCGCTCACCTTTGGCTTAGCAACGGGTGGCCATTGGGGGCAAGAAATAATTATGTGTGGGGTCAAGGTCACACTAACCATAAGCCCCACACATTATATAGTAGTTACATATATACACTATTTAACATTCAATATTTTACAAAAGTCTTTTATTTAGCAATTTTATTTGTCGCAATTATTGTAAAGAAAGAAGATGATAGATAGATATTATATTATTAACGGATAACTCCTAATACTATAACTACCATGTTTTTCTAAAGGTCATACTAAGAAATAGTATGACTATTCTTATAATGATATTTGGAATTAAAAGAAATTAACATTTTAATCCAAATAGTATGACCAAGTTAAATTTAAAACTAAGAAACATTTTTTTGGTCATACTGTTAATTAAATTAGCCTATTGCGTAATAACATTCCAAAAGTAGAGTTTCAAGATCAGAGGTTATTTGGGATGTTTGGATGTTGGTATTTTTGTATGTCTGCGTACATTTTGTATCAATATTTGGTAAACCTATTAGCTGCCTTTTTAGATGTAACATTATAAAGAGCCAAACTGCCCATATATTTCACTAAAAACCATTTTTCTGAGTTTTTCAAATATTTTTACAGTGATAATATAATTTCAAACGTTTTCTTGCTTGAAGATGAAACTCACGTCTACGTTTCACGTTATAATTGTAATAAAAAAAGGAGAAACTTAAATGAAATATTCAATGAGATTCAAAGAAACATATTTAACATATTCAAAGCGAAACTCAGAAGCAGAAAATTGAAGCATTCAACATATTTGGATACTCAAAACAGATTATCACACTGCAAGGAGAATATATAGCAAAGACATAACAGTTATTATAAAATCGAAAGATTTCCTAGACCTACCAGCTAAAAAAACTCTTCGTGGACGCGCTATTATATTCACCTAAAGATGCTGGAAGCCCAGATATAACAAAGACCAACGATAAACAAGCAATTCAGTCAATAAAATGAACAATAAATCGATTCAATAGCAGAAAGAAAAGTCATAAATCTATTTTGTTAAACACTCTGAGAAGTAAAACATAACCTTTGAAAAATCCATAATATTAAAGTCTTCTTCAAATAACAAGTGATAATGTAGTGTTGGTGTACTGGGTGGAATAATTTTTTTTATTCCGTTCCAACTTATTTTCTTCGATCGAAATGCCTTCGACGCTCCACAATTTTTAATCCTACCACTATATACCCATTAGTAAGCTCATGTTGGTACTATATATAGTAGCCGGAAGTCCACGAGCAGGTGAGCCTCATTTCTAAGACTACTCCTCGTGATATTTCCGCTTTCGGGTTCCTGACGGCCGATAGAAGGACTTACGTCTCTCAACTCCTCGCTACTAACTTAATATTTCTATTCAACTTTTAGTCATGCGTCGTCCCTGGTTTTATGTATACTTCCATGATCTCGTTCCCTTTAATCGACCTATTATTACAGTTATGTACTTTTAATATTTAAAAGAATGATATTTGAAATTATTCTAATTTATTTAAATAAGAGAGATTTATCTAGTTTTATGTTTTTGGATTAAATAAATTTATAAATGTCAAACAATTCTGATTTAACTGGCGACCATGCCGAATCAATCAATATGATAACGAGGAGTCAAACTCGAAAAGGATTACTAGAGTCACTTCCCAAAAAGACGATTTTTGAGTTGCTAGATTTCAATATTAGGCGATTTGACGGAAAAATCCATCTAGAGGCAGAAAAACGGTTAACCGATATGGAGAAATGGATACAAATTGAAGATCAACCGTTAACAACAGTATTCGACTTATTGCTGGTTGATGAAGCGGAAATGCTGTGGAAAGAAACCAAATCCACACAGAGAAAAGAAATGTCTGATAGCGAAGCAAGGATGTGGTTCTTAGAAACATTCACAGTTAAAAGATCGATTCTGAGCAAGATCCAAGAATTGAGTTCAATAAAACAAGGTATTAATGAAAGATTTGCAACGTTTGAGATCACAGTACGCAAATTGATTACTGAAGTTTATGATTCGGGTATGTCGAAAGAAGAGATAGTGCAGGATGTTATTTGCAAACGAATTCAGAATGATCGTATTAAAGAATTACTGGCTACAAAACCAGGAATGAAATTAGAAGAGACGAGAACTTGGGCTAAGGGTTTCGAAAATATGAATAGAGAGGCAGAAGGAAAAAAATAATAATGAAAGAACTTATGCAAATGTGGTACAAACTAATCATAGAAGAGGAAATGAGGACCGCTTTCAAGATGGGGAATATAAGAATTATAAGAAACCTTCAGTATTTATATCGGACCAAAGACTTTTGGGACAAAATATGGAGAGAAATAAAACCAAACAATGCATCGTTTCAAAAGAGATACCATATAGTATCGATGATACATATAGCGACAAGATTAAATAATCAAAATTGTGGTCTACCTCCACCAAATACAGAAAGTCTTGCTCCTGAACAATGATTTTGTTGTGGAGAAAAAGAACACAGAAGATTTGAATGTCCTTAAAAATAAATGTCTGATATGTGGGAAAGAAGGTCATGTATTTCGAGATTGCTATTTGTTAAAAAATTATAAAAACTAACGAATAGATTATGTTTACGAAGAAGCTGAAACCAATCAAGAAAAAGATTCACCGATAAGTGAAACGGAGTACGAAGTTATACAACAAATGTGGAGGACTCCATTGCATTCATTTCGTCAATGGAGTCGAAGAATCGAATATAAGAAATCGAAGTAATATAGAAGTAAGAAGAAATATGTATGAGACTAAAGACAGAAGGAAATGGAGTAAGATAGAATTTAACGAAGTGAAAGTAGAAATGTTAAGGGATTCAGAAGCTTCCGTAACGGTAATGAGTGAAAAGATTTGGAGGAAAATTGGAAGTCCAAGACTGACAAGTGGAATTATTTTATACAGAGTATTTTCTGCAAAAAGCGAACAGCCATTAGGAAGCATAACTATCAATGCAATATTGTTCCAAAAGAGAAGACAAGTTAAAGTAATTGTAGTGAAGAATATCAAACCAGAATTTATAGGCGGTATAGACACGATGGATAGTTTTGGGATACGACTAATGGAAGTAAATAATATTGATGCAAAGTTGGTAGCACAAAAACATTCGGAAAAAGAAAGGATTGAAAAAGCATTGGTATGTCTGGGAAAACAAGATAAAGAAAACATTCTAAGCTTAGTAAAGAAATTTGGAAATATTTTCATGGCCTCCAAATTAGACCTTAGATATACAGAACTAGTAAAACATGAAATAAAGACGATCGGAAATCCAGTAATGCAACACGCAAAAAGGCAACCAATGCATTTAGAGCAGAAAGTAGAAGTTTTAACAAAAGATTTATTATAGGCTAATATAATAAGAAAATGCAAGAGTGTGTGGAATGCTTCAGTAGTAATAGTAAAGAAAGAAGATGGATCGATAAGGATGTGTTTTGACTACAGAGGATTGAATTCCATTACAGAAAAAGAATCATTCCGATGCCAGATACGCCAACATTATTAGACTGTCTTGCTAATTCAAAGTATTTTTCGTCCATAGACTTAAGACAAGCATATTATCAAGTAGGGGTAGTTCCGGAAGTGCAAGATCGAACAGCTTTTAGCACTAAATAAGGCCAGTTTTATTTTAATAGACTTCCTTTCAGATTGGCTACAGCACCGGCTAGTTTTCAAAGATTGATGCATACCATGCTAGAAGGTTTAATATTCAAAGGAGTCGACGATATTTTGATTTATGGTAAAAACCAACACGAACATGATAACATCTTAGAAGAAGTTTTTAATCGAATTCAACAGGCAGGACTAAAAATAAACCCAGAAAAATGCCATATCTATAAAACCGAATTAGTATTTTTAGGACATACAATTAACGAAAGTGGTGTTAGAACGAATTCAAAAAAAGATTGAAGAAATCAAGTCTGCAGCAGTTCCGAAATGCGCGAAAAAAGTAAGATCATTTTTAGGACTAACCAATTACTATAGAAATTTATCAAAGATTATGCAGCGCGATTATATAAAAATTGTATGGACAAAGCAATGCAAGGAAAGTTTCGAAACATTAAAAAAAAGATTGTGTGAAGCACCAATATTAGATTTTCCTCGAGAAAATAGAATGTTTATTTTAGATACAGACGCCAGTTTTGGTGCAATTGGGGCGGTCCTGAGCCAAATTAAGGAAGATGGTAAAGAAACAGTAATAGCATATGGTTCCAGATATCTAACAGCTCATGAAAACGGATATTCCGTGACGAGAAAGGAACTTTTAGCGGTACAAGAATACTAACATATTTCAAAGAATATCTTTATGAAAAAAATTTAACGCAAGAACAGGCTATAAAGCATTGATTTTTCTAAGCACTACAAAAAAGGCAATAAGTCTCCAGTTCCATACATGGATGGCAAACCTATTTGAATACGACTTCGAGCTGAAATATAGGAAAGTAGAAGAACACGGTAATGCGGATGAATTGTCAAGAATTAACGGAGATGTGTGAGCACAATGTCAGACAAGACATGAAGATGCCAAACAAAAAAAAGCCAGAGTTCGACATATGTGTGTTTTGCAAAAAACGGAGAGGATGGAAAGAATACAAGAAAAGCAACAGTAGGACTGTAAGTTCCAAAAAGTGTTTGAATTTCTATAAGATAATACCATTAAAAAAAAGGTTTACCTAAGGAATTTTCATTTAAACAGATAGATTATATACGCTATGAAGGAGGACTGTTAATTATGGAAAGAGATGGAAATATTTTAAGAGTAATTTTTGAAATTATTCTTATTTGTTTAAATTAGAGAGATTTATATAGTTTTTAAGTTTTTGGATTAAATAAATTTATAAATGTCAAACAATTCTGATTTAACTATTACAAAGCTCTTACTAATGGTGAGTAAATTAAGATTTAGAATTGGGTTATTAAATTTATATTAAATTACATTTAAGAGAAACATTCTTAATTAATAAGATTATTAATGTTTATTTCATCGATTCCTTGGAAGGTTTATTTTTTAAACAATTTTTTTTAAGATTCTACCTATTTTATTTACTAAAAATTTTGTAAGTTTTACCGAGTTAATTTACAAATCCGGTTATATTAATGACCTTGGAAATTTTTTAATATTAACTAATTGTTTTCATTTTATAAACACATTATCATACGAATTATGTTTGAGATTGTTACCATCTTCCTTCATCAGCTGTCAAAATAAAATTTTAATTTTTAATTAGGTAATAATTAATTTATAATAATTATACACTTGATTACTAGAATCACAAAAATTCTGCCCAATTTCAAGGGTCTGATCCGTCAATACATATATAATAATAGTATTTAATTTAATAACAGCGTTTTTAATTTAATTCCACCCTATATTTATAATGATAATCATTTGACTTCATAACCCTCATTCAAGCCACCTCTTCTTTTACTGACCTGACTAGACTACTCGTTTGCTTCGACCAACTGGCAATTTCGTGTTTTCCCTTTATATTCCTGCTCAGACTGTTTCAAGACAATTGTCAACAACATTTGTTACAATACTAAATTATTCATTAAAAATAATTATTTTTCCATTGTTCAGTGACACCAGCTTACTATTGTTAAAGTCATTTTACCCATTTCTAATGTTCGGTTTAGTTTTGTTTACATTCCGGATTTTCCTCATTACTCGGGATTTCCATTAGCAATTAATTAATTTGTTTTTACCGTATTATATTTCCTCGGAATCCCTCGTTAAATTTTTATTATTATTTCTGGATTCGCTTCTCGATTTGGCGTTCAACTATATTAATATGCTTTTTCGTAATACCCCAACAGTATTATTTATGATGAATATAAATACACTAAAGCAAAAATGTTTGAATATCAAAGGCTCCGGGAAGAGCTATAAACCTCAGAGAGGATTCCGCATAACATAGACCGATCAGGAAAAAGGATAACCTATTCCTTTGTCTTTAACAAAGCAAACTTTAGAAAATAAATATCTAGATATCAAGATTTCCTGCTATCTGTTGTTGTAATAATGCGATGTTTCAGAATCACATAGAATAGATGGATAAAGTAAAAGGATATGACGGGACAAATAATTAATGCTAAGATTTTTTCATTCATATAAAAATCTTTTCAATAACTGCAATTTTTTAACCGTTTCACATTTTACTTTCCACGCCTACTGAACATACTTTGATGAATCAACATGCAAAATGATGTCCATAATTTAGTAATATTTTGTTATTCTAAAATAATGTTCTCTGTAACTTATAATCAGATTTCTACCGATTTTTGGAAGTGGATCAAATATATTTGCGTATTACAAACTATTATTTTCCTTCAGATAATACTACTGTTGGGCCAGAACATAAACGGCCTTGTAAATGTTTAAATGAATCGGTAACACACATGCAAACACAACATGCAGATTTAAATTCAAACCTATTAAAACACCAATTAACCCCACCAAAATATAAAAAAGAAGGCAATTACATATAAAATAATAAACATTAAAATAAATTAAAATAATAACAAAAAGCAACAAGATCCGCATGATATAAATATGAACATAACACGAAAACCTAACAAATTTGACCGAAATTTGATAATTTAACAAAAATGTGAAATTTCATAAAAATGAAATAAAAATCAAAGAATTTGAATTAAAAATAATTCAATAAAAATTTCAAAAGAGAAATTATCAAATAAAATTGCAAAATAATAAAAATTAAGATTAGAATACACTAGAAAATTCCAAGGTCAAAATTTGTTTTACTAAATCAAAAAGAACACGCAAGGTTAGGGCCAAAAAATAGGTATATATACCGATTCATTTTTACACAATAAAAATCGTTAAATCAGTTTTTCAACTTGAATCTTTAAAAATCTATGCAAGTGAGAGTTTTATTTGAAAGCTCTCTCCACGTCGTATCCTCGCAACTTGAATCTTTAAAAATCTATGTAAGTGAGAGTTTTATTTGAAAGCTCTCTCCACGTCGTATCCTCGCAACCTCGATGGAGCTCTGCTTGGGTGTCGGCGTGGGGAGAGTGATGTTTTTATGATATGTTGTATATGTTTGGATCGGTAATTTTATATTATTTTAATAAATTATTCTTAATGCATAAATTGTTTTTATTATTGTCGAAATTTTTCCGGCCCACAGCCAAAGACACATCACAAGTTACTAAAATCAAATATATTATCGAATTCGTGTAAGTGCGTGGAATATCGCCAATGATTTGTGCCCGTGAAGGTCCGGCGTGCTGAACGCAGGAGCTGGAACGTCAATATTATTCCGTATAGAAGAGGGGAGGGATAAGGAAGTAGTCTTTTGGCTATCTCCTCGACTCTCGATTTCTTTAAACTCAACCTAAATTATTCTACACACGGCTCAAAATCATCACACGAGTAGTCCAGTGGGCACTCATTAAATATAATATGAACACAGTGCGCCTAAGGTCAATTGAGGGAAGGTAACGGGGAATTATAAAACAAAATCGTTGTCATGACTCTTAAAAATCAACTATAGATTCAAACTATTTCTATAAATCCAAATAGTCACGAATTTTAGATGGTGGATAATAATTTAAACAATCATAAATATTAAGCAGTTACCCTAAACTCTTAAAAATTAATAATTTCAAGTTAAGATCACGGATTTAAATAAAATTATAGATTCAAGTAGTCGTCATAACCTCAACACTCTTAGGGAAAATGAAAACCAATTTTTTTGTTACTTCGTACAAAAATCAATGATGTAACCGTGAGGAACTTTTGATACGGTAAGGCTTTAATTCGATATAGATAGCCAAATGGCTCAAACCAATTCCCGCAATAGTTACAAAATACTAGCGTCATATTGAGAGTCAATAGAAATCCTTTGGATGAACATAAACTCCAGGCAAAGCGATGAACACTCATTGAGGGAAACTTATAAGTTAAGATGCAGTAACACCGTTATTATAAATCAAACGTTTCTACATAAAAGACAATGAAAACCTCTTAAATATGAAAGTCATTCCCGATAAAATAGAGTCAAGAGAGGAGCAATAGAATAATGTTTGATGGAAAAACTGTCCTTAAGAGGTTTGGAACTAAAGTGAATTAATAATTTAGAAATCTACCAAACTCTTAATAAGAAATCAATCATTTTAAGTATCCTCGATACTTAACTATTGAAAAAACCCCGCAAGGTTCCGTAAACAAGAGTGAATGAGTAAGGTATATGATATATTATGCCGGGGGAAAACTAAAATCAATAAAATCCAAGGGAAGGGTAGAATATCTGAGGATAGGGAATACCTTAAATTAATTTTGTTAAAAAATTCATTTAATATAAAACGAAAAGTCCAATAGAGGTGACGAACTTACATTAGACTCTATTGATAAATTGAAACTGCAAATAAATATTGTAGTAGTAACTGCGCTATAATGGTTTAGGTAAGGGATAAACCCCAGATTACATCAACTATTCCTTCAATCATTTCCTAGAAAAATCAAGAACTAATAATATCCGTGAAAGTTTTATTAAAATAATAAATAAGCTGAAATCGCAGGCAAGAATCTTGTTGCTGGAGATCCCATTTTAATAGCTGAAAAATAATACTAAAGGTTCCAACATCCGTAATTTGATAAAAATCAAATCCTACCATTCATTAAATAAAGTGCAACTAAAAATATTATCCGACCTACCCAACCCGTTGCAGGACGACCCTAGTAGAAAAGGAAAATATATAGATCATTAAAATAAACGAACCTGATTATTCGTCCACCAGATTAAACTACTGATCCAAAATCTAGCAAATGCGAACATATAAATGAAATCAATAAAATAAATATTATTAAAATAAACGAACCTGATTATTTGTCCACCCGATTAAACTACTGATCCAAAATCTAGCAAATGCGAACATATAAATGAAATCAATAAAATAAATATTATTAAAATAAACGAACCTGATTATTTGTCCACCCGATTAAACTACTGACCTAAAAGCTAGCAAATGCGAACATATAAATGAAATCAATAAAATAAATATTATTAAAATAAACGAACCTGATTATTTGTCCACCCGATTAAACTACTGACCCAAAATCTAGCAAATGCGAACATATAAATGAAATCAATAAAATAAATATTATTAAAATAAACGAACCTGATTATCTGTCCACCAGATTAAACTACTGATCCAAAATCTAGCAAATGCGAACATATAAATGAAATCAATAAGATAAATATTACCCACAGATAAAATGCATATTAGATATTAACACATGACGTCCGATCCCACGCAGATCAATACAGCCGTCATTCGCCGATGACGTAATACTGCGAGATAAGTTTCTGGGAGAAAGAGGATAAAAATAATTCGAAAAAATTAATAGTTCAATCCATACCGACAGTTAATACAAGCTAACTGGAATGAATCGTCCCTGAACAGCTAGCAAGCCGAACTAGGCGCAGCTGACTGGACTCGCACCACATCCCCAATAGGCACAAATCCTCAGATCCAACGCGTTACTACTGAGTTGACAGGCACGCATGAATTAAATACTATGCACACCCATCCTACGACGGATTTCCTAGGCATGACGATTCTAACAGTAATGTATAAAATCAATATAATACATGCGTGTTATAATGACAGGCCTAATTACGGTAGTAATTGATTTCCCCAGCAGTGCAAGTAGACACGTCTACATGTTCTTCCCCATCGACACACCCCACCATATAGATAATGCCAACGAACCAGAATAGCAGCATAATTATAGAAATACAAAATGAGTAGAATGAACCAAGCATCAGCAGTTCAGGTTCCAGATGATGACCTAAGTCCAAGATCGGGAGTCCATTCTTCGGGTAATATTTAATTTAATAAATTTCATAGTTAATCAAGTTTGAGTTCCCAAGAATAATCTCGCAACGTCACTTCCCACGTTAATTCGTGATGTATAGATGTCCTGGCAGAATCGAATTAACTATCACAAACACCAGATCACCCTGACCAATGCGGTAGTTGGATGAGCCCTTGTTGAGTCAACTTCCCCATATAGCCCATGTACCCAGTAGCTATGGCCTAAAGAAAATAGATCCATTCTTGTCTACAAATTCGTTAAGACCTGTAGAGATCCCACCAGATCCGTTTAGCTGGAAGAAATGCTCTAGGTCAGCGTTTCCCAAAGTTTTTTCACCGCGGCACCCTTTTTGATTTCAAATTTTTGACGGAACCCTTATATACTAAACCCTTATATACTTTTTGTAGAAGTGGTAGGCTGCTGTTCTTCAGAAATATCTTCGGCAGTCTTTTCAGCAGTAGGTGCACTTATTGAACTGTTTTTCTTTTTCAAAGTCCCTTCTTTTAACCAACGATCCATAATCACAAAAATTTGGGATAACTATATTCACAAAATTTATCGATAATCAAAAAATACTCATACGATTATTTTCAAAATTTGAAAAAATTACTTACCTTTTTATCAAATATTATTAAATGAAATTTTAAATTCGTAATTTTAATGCGTATTTTAAAACAATATAATTAAAAACTGTGGTTTCCCTATTTTTTATTGATTTAAAAATCTAAAACGGGAATAAAAATATTGTTTGCACAATGTAAATGTTGCCAGATCTAGGTTTTATAACAATACTTTGTACTGATGATGCTGAATGAAATGGAATTGGGACATATAAAATAGAATGGATATATGTTTTTTGAGGCAATATCAAATGGAATCGAAAAAGAATTTTAAATTGGATTCGTATGGAATCGAAAATTATTTATAAAGATTTTTTGGAAATATATTTACAAAAAGTTCGCGGAACCCACTTTGGGAAACGCTGCTTTAATACATTACTTTTATACCCATTAATTGTTATTATATTGGTTTTTGATTTAGTTTGATTTAAAATATTATGCCCGTTAATTGATTTTTGATTTAGTTTGATTTAAAACATTATATCCATTAATTGATTCTTGATTTAGTTTGCTTTAATATATTATTTTTATATCCATTAATCAATTCTTGATTTAGTTTGATTTGATGTACTTACTTTAATATCCACTAGTCGATTTTTGATTAATTTAACGGAATGATAAATAACATTTAAACGCCCTTTAACTCTTTGGATAAATCATTATTTGGATTAAAATTTCCTTTTCCCTTTTTTGTTATTGTGTTCATAGTTTTGTTCAATGAATCTTAAAGGCGATAATTTTCGACCTAAAATCGATTGATAAACGCTGATTGCTAATTTTGATTTTCACGTTCATGGATTTTGGGTATTTCCAAGAATGATGACGATTAAATTTTTTTTTAAACATTGTCCCTCACAGAGGAATGAATTTCAAATGTTTACCCATTAAGTTCCCAGTAATAACCCAAAGGGGGTAGCTAAAAAGGAACCTAACAAATAAACAAAACATGACATAATTTAATTACCTTTGATCAGAATCCCCGTAAAATAGGGTGAATCTTTAAATGAGTTAGGAGTAGCGATTCCACTGCCTAGGTGACACAAAAATAATTGACTACTTTAAACAAGATTTGTATGAATATTCCTTTTTAAATAATATATTAGTTTAAATAAAAATATATCAAAAGTCCCCCTGAAATTAATAGTTAACTCCAGTTTATTCCAGTCTAAACGGTATTTAATTCGTACTCATAATGTTAATTAGGTACCTTAAATTAGTTTCCAAGTAAAAGGACCCGACAGACAGGTTATCAAACGTATCGAACTTCGCTTACCCATAGACTACCTCAAGACCGCTTTAACCGTTTTGTTAAGTAGTCGGAGATTTTATTAATGTGATCAAATTGCAGAAAGATCAGGACCTTTGGTCTATGTCCCCACACGCGTTGCGGATCAGTGGCGACAAATATGGAGACGCATCTGGAGGGAAAGATACCCCGATGTGCCCCAACCCGGAGAAAACCAACAGGATGCTGTACTCATGGTAGAACACACTAGGAGGCAATTTAGGCCGAGCGGTCAACCAAGTGGCCCAAGTCCGGCCCAAGACATCCATGATCGGGCCCGATCACTTCTGGCCCGCCTCGAAAACCACAAACGCAGAGTCGACCGCCACGTGATCTGGGCCAGACAATACCTGGCCAACGTGGAAGAGGATATCGCGGCCGGTAGGAATCGCCGACACCTACGATTATCTACCGCCAGCCAAATCCAAGCGAATCAGAAATACAAAACGCCCAGTTTTTGTATACTATGAGCCCTCTCCCGTTCAGCCGGACTCCGACAACGATATTCAAGGACCCCACTCCGGTACTCAACCCAGAGATTGATCCGGCTATGCTGAACAGTATATGCTTGAATTTTAAAAATTAAATAAATAATTAGTTACCGTTTTCGAGTTTTCCTTTATTCGCTTGGTTAATATTGTAGAATTGTATGATGATTTAATGACTCAAGAGTTGTAGGAAACCATTTTTGATAATAAAATTTGCAGTAATGGAACCCCAAAAAATTCTGCAAGAGGAATTGGAACACGTGAGGGCAGTCAATAAAAGCTTCTATGAGCAGATTTTACAGCTGTCTAGAGAAGTGCAGCAGACAAAGGCCACATGGGTGGAACCAAAGAAAGCCAAACGGATTTATCAAAGGCTCACATCAGCGCAGAAGGGCTGGATAGAAGAAAAACAGCTAAACCAAAGCCTAAGGGTACAAATCAAGGGACTGGAGGTTGCATTAGCTGCCAGTCAGGAAGGGACTGCTGTAACTTATCCCCTCGTGTTCGCTCCTGCCCAATTAGCCTACCGAGAGGCGGCAGCCACTCCAACAGAGACACCAACGACGAGTAGCCATCGTCCGGGACGAAAGGAGCGGGCAAAACGCCGTGCCGCTAGAATATTGAATAATCTGCCACCAATACATTAAAGTGTATCGTTACAACATGTAGACACTTGTTTCATCTTTAATATATATTTGCTGATTTTGGTTTTGTTTTGTGATAGGCTCAAGTAATAAGATCTATGACATAAAAGGGACCTGATAGTCTAAAGCGAGCACGAGTCTTCTAACGACAGCTCGTTGAACCCAGAGATCGTCCGGGCAATTACAGCCTTAGTAATAGCGCTCACTTTTTGCGGACGGTCTACCCACTCGAACACAGTTCCAACGTTGGATAGCAGCGGGTGCCGAGTGGCAGCAAAGAAAATATTTATATAGCGTTACCAGGGTAACCACAACCCAATTCAAACAAACGTTAACACCCTGTAACCCACCACTACTGAACATCATTGGATAATAAATTTACACTATACAGCTAAATTCACATAAGTTGTAATTAAAGTTTTAACATTTATTGAAACGCAAGTCTTTAAATATCTTGTTATGACATAAAATAGAGTTACTCCACTTTTAAAATAATTTTGTTATCAACTTTGATGAGTCTTTAAGTATGATAAAAAAATTAATGAATAAATTGTTATTAAGTTTAGTAATTAAATCTAAGTGACATTTATAAAAAAATAAAATTAAAATTTTATTGAAAATAGGAAACAATTTCTAAAATACTAAAAGTTTGTTTAAATTAGTAACATTTATTAAACTAATCATATTTAAAATACTTTTACTAAAAATTCGGTGTCTATTCTAATACCGTTTTCATTATTGTGGTAACGGCTTCGCAAATAGACTAAAACAATTTGCATCCCATTGCAATAATTTTTTTAATTATTGTAAGATTTTGCAAAATATTTAATACTTTTATTAACCCTTTTATTATCTTATTATATACATACCTTAGTTTTTTTTTAATTTTAAAAAATTAGAATAATTTGTTATTTATTGTTTTAAAAACCCTTCGCCATGAAACAGACGGAACTTGTGTGACGATTGACATGAAACGCTTAGTAATTTGTCAAATGAAAACGAAGATCTCATATTATTTCACTGACCTGGACCAAAACCAAACGACCTCATAGAAAAAGCGTTGGCAAATGCAGAATCCGAAATTGACACAGAAAGGGATGGTAAACCGTTTAACTGGTACTAACTAAGAAAGACTTAGGATAGTCGAATTCTAGTCCTGTAATTAATAGTATGAAAAATAATGTTATCAGGTATCGGCTGAAATCTTATGATAATTTAATTTATCTTGATGAAACGGTATTGAACTTACTCTCAACAGTGCCGACAGATTTATTTCCAATTTATATTTCACAACTTTCACAAAAATCGATTAAATTCAAAATACTCTGCAGAATGTCACGATATTTCAATGCGTAACGATACGTCTTCCAAATGAGATGTCATTGTCTGGTGCGCAATAATATAATTTGTTTGGCTGATTACTTTCCCTTATTACTTTCTTTGCTCAGCTCTCTAAAATATTCTCTTCGACCAACAGGGAATTTTTTTGATCTGCCTTTTCCTTTTATACTCATCTCACAAATCAAATTGGTTTTGGTATTTTTGACATCTCTATTTCCAAAACAAAATTAGATATTTCATGGTTTCCATTTACTTACAATAATTATATTGGTGGCGGGTTCCCCTTTTATCCGGGGTTTCCTTCATCAACCAATTTAGTTTTCGGTAATTAGAAAATTTGTTGAAGTTCCGGGTTTTTTTCTGTTTTGTTTTCTGTTGGCTCGAACTTGCATTAGCTCGGGTTTCCCATTAGCCAATTAATTTTTAATTAATTTCTATTTTTATAAGATATTTCCTTTTGGGGACCCCAAATCGATTATATTTTATTATATTTGGATTCGTGTCGTCATTTGGCATCCGCCCATACCTGTTTCCCCAGATAAATATATTTTTTTAAAATATTTAATTGATTATGCCTTTAATCATTACTTCGAATATCAATGGTTTTATTGATTATTCATTTTACTTTTGTGAATTTTATTAACCCCAACAATTTCAACACTGGCAATGGTTTCTAATAAACGGATATTGCATTGCAAATTGATACAGACGCTTATAATTCTGACTTATTAATTGAATTTCTAACAAAATGTCAAACCATACAAATTTTCAGGCCAAACGTTATTGTATTGATGAACAATGTGAGGTTCCATAAAACCGATACCTTTAGTGTATTTTTGGAAAATAGCATTTTGTTTTTTTCCTCCATAAAGTCCAGAGCTTAATCCTATTGAGGTGTTCAGCACAATAAAAAACGATTAAGGGCAGATAACGCGACGATGCTCAAGCAGTACGTGGAAAAGGTTTTTATCGACATGAATTCGAATATTAACTTTGGTGGATTTTATGCGCACATGGGCAATTATATGGTTAAGACATTCAGTGTACAGTTTTGAATTAAAATTTGTTAGTGTATTAGAGTAAATATGTAATTAAACGGGATGTTTCACGTATATTCTTTTACTTTAAATGCGCTTAAAAATTTGTATAAAACAAGTATAACTTGTGTTGGGCTTAGAGCCAAAATTAAAACAAAAACAAATGTAATTAAAACAAAAAAATAAAAAGAGGAGAATAAGGAAAATGGTCACTGCACATACACACTCACCGTAAGAACAGACCAAAAATAAAAACATATTAATTAAAACAAATTAAAATATAACAAAATTAAATAAAAACAAATAATTAATTAAAATTCTTGAAAAAGCCTACAGCTGCAGACAGAAACATACGAGAAAAGAAATAAACTGCCAAAACCTTGCAAAATAAGGTTTAGAAAAAATACAGGAAACAAAATATTGGGGTTAAAAAATAATATTGTAAGAAAATAATAATAAAAATAAAATCCAATAACAAAATATTAATATATCAAAAAATAATATTAACACAGGCACAAAATACTATAAAAGCAGTGACCAATTTCATTGTTTTTAACCTTTATAACTTTTTACAACAGCTATATATCAACTTTGAAAATTTATTCTATTGTACGAAGTAAGGAAGTTTTAGTTTTATTTTCTTTTTATCACGTTAATGTAATTAAATATGATAATAACAATGTTTCGATGTTCGTAATGTTTAGTTCTTATGATTTTAAATGATGCAATATATCGATTATATATAACGAGGTCCCTAACAAAATTATATATATTATGTATCGCAATAGTTCTCGATTAGGCAAATCTACGATCCGGCTGGTGGATTAAGTTCCTTAGTTGTGATTACAGGTCGAGCATATTCGAAATCTCGGTCTGTCCGCGACGGGGCCTGGTCGAAAGACACGGGACCCTCCCCGTAGGGCACCGTTAAACCACTCGCAACGGCTGATGGAAACGACTGTCGAGGCGAGCAGAAAATTTCAAAATCACGGGAAGAGCGTTATTGACTAGGGCATTTAGGATGATTATTTGATAATCATTACGAACCATATTTTGAAAACCTCGACATTCATTTAAGAGAAAACGGTAGCAAGGATAGGCTGGTGACGAAAGATTTAATTAAATACTATCGGAGTGGAATTGTGAATTTTTGGGGAAATGTCAGACTCTCTATTTAATCTCGTTAAGGCAATCTAACAGTGGACTTTACACTGACCAAACCAATCACGCAAAAATCTGAAAGTAATTCAACAATGTCGATTTCATTTGCAATATTCTAGAATATTAGGTAATCAGTAGGCCCACTATTCACATTACTACGCACCTGAATGTACGATAACGACCGGTAGGTTAGTAAGCAATCCATCTACTCAAAATCGTCACGTATCATTAATCGTAATATCATAATATTCAGTAAACCCAACAAATCAATCGATATGAAATGCTATCGACCAGAAGACTTAAAAATCATTAGAATTTATTAGGGTGACGTCGTCTGAAGATCGCTAAATTCTAACTAATGAAAATCTCACCATCTCCTACTTTCCGATACGACCTACCAAGCTAACATCCATATTCATCGGAATCGAATTAAATAAAATGATTGCTGGTCATAGTCTCGAATTTGATCTAGAGTATGAGAGGAAACAAGAGTGCTAATATGAAAACGCAAATAAGGGAAGAAACAGAGACAGAGAACACCTACCGAGTAAAGACACTTGACTATAACCCCATTTTGATCCTTTAGGACAATATACCGATGACAAAAATCGTAAAACTGTAACTAATATTAACATTGAAATCACTAATATAGCAGTAGTAATATAATCGTTATGAGTGACATCACTACCGAAGGAAGATTGGTACGAGTATAATACCATTTTTATCACAGCCCGAATTGCATGACTATCATCACCGATGAAACAATACCCTGGACATGACTATCAAGCGTATCCCCAAACTGTTGTAATATGAGGTTTTTCCGCAGACTCATATTTTCTGACGAATGAATCTTGTCACGACGCCAGGGATAACACCTTTTTATTGACTTTATATCGAAATATGATAGTAAACCCAGCGAATAATTCCTTGCATCTCTATTTAGTTGGTTATACCGAGAAAATTACCAATAACAGAATGTCAAGCCTGTCGAATCTCCCGCGAATTCCCCGTCTTTCCCCATCAATCAAAGCCACCAGACAAAAACTCGAACAATTGGAACGATAACACGCCATTCTACGGGCGAAATACGAGAAAGTAAAGGGGGCATGGAGCTCTCCAGAAGCTACTCATGATTTGATCCAGAAGATATCTCGCTTGTCTCGGGCCCGAGATGATCTTATTATCGAAACGCGGAGTCAACGGGTTACCATCGCCGAGCAAAGTGCCGCCTTACAAAGAATTTTTACCGAAAGTGAACTCAGAACTCGTCTACCGAGCTATACTTGGGGGCAGGATCTTAATACCAGCACATCACCTCCCTGCAAATCAAGTGTCTCGTCAACCAAACGAGCCAACATCGAGTGAAGTAACTGAACCCAGAGCTGGAATACAACGCGACGGCCGAATCGAAATCGCCGTCGTCGTGAGAGGCGCCAGGCGGAGGCGAATATAGTGATATCAAACGAGAGAGCCAGCGAGCCAGTTGAAACACACGACCCGCCTCCAGCTTATACTGAATTTGAATTTCCGGAAATGGACCCGGACATAGTATATGCCCCATCAATGACAATTTACCCGCCACCTACTCTTATCTACATTGACCTAGAGGTGGACGAGTCGGAACCACCAAGTTTGAATCACATCTTAGAAGATTTGGGCCTGACACCTGACGAAACAGCCATCTTAAATGGGCGAGTACCGTCGAATACCCACTCTACGATAGACTCACAAGCCGTAATAAGTCAGGAAGGACCGAACTCTTCGGCTTCAACCTCAACAGCAACTCATCGATTCCCGAAACGTCGGCGTTTACCGATCGACCTAGATGACGAATCTGAAGCATAAATCGTGAGGAGCACATTCCCCTAGGGGAAGATACATTACCTAGTAACTTAAACCAGTCTTAGTTCATCGTGATCCTTCTGTCAAACTTTATCATTGTAGTATTTTCCTTTAACTGTAATTATCGTAATTAAATAAATATCTGGATTATACTTAGCTTTCATTTATTATTTTGAACGTATAAACTAATGTAGGTAGTAATGGACCTAAATGAAATATAGTGATGTGGCTAATTTAAATAATGTCTGGAAACCATAAATAATAGACGAAACGAATGGCTAAAGTAGAAAGGGTAATTAACTCTCACGAGGATTCAGGGGATAGGTTAATGATAATCAATACTAATAGAGATCGGAGTACTTAAAGTTCTGTGATAAACGTTCTCACAATTCATCTCCCGATAGCCAACGCGATAAATTGGGTTCACAGTAGAAATCCCAGGGTTAGGATGGTAAGCGTAAGTCCTTCTAGCGGCCGCTGTGAACAGGGAAACGAAGGTTGTTCGAGGAGTAGTACTGGAGACAGTGCTCACCTGCTCGAATGGCATTCGGCTGTTGCGTACAGTACCAACATAATTTCGGTCATGGGTACGTGGCAGTACATTAAAATCGTGAGGTGTACGTGAATAAGTCGACCCTAGATTACGGATAGTATGATTTTAACCAGGGATGCGAGTTGTTTTCAATTACGTTTTCCGTACACGCCAACACTTGGAATATAATTTTTAATATTTTTTAATATTTGTGAATATAATTAATAAAACATTTGTCATTGCAAAATGAAAAGCAATCAGATGTGAAAAATTTCTTTTAATACATAAAAAATATATTTTTATATCAATTATTCCAATATTTATTGAGCTTAAAATAACACAAATTACTCACTTTATCCTTAGAAAGTTCGATTCCTGTTAAATCACAAATCCAATTTCCCAAAACAGTAACGAAATTCGCTATCACATTACCTCCATTAAGACTGGCTCCTACTAATAAAAACTCTCCTTTAAAAAAAGGATTTACAACAAGTCCAGGAGGTAATTGCAACAACTCGTTTTTATTATTATTTAATCGTTTTAAATCTAATAATGTTACTCGAATGACAAATTGAGCAGAAGTGCTCATATTAATTGCTACAAAACATGAACGTAATATTATAACCAAAAAGTTAATCGAACCCGCATATAAATTATTTCTTAGCGCATAATACATACTGCACTGTAAATCTCCCATTCCAACATAAACTTTAGCATCGGAAAAGATGGATTTCAAAAAACCTTTAGATTCTCCAAACACAAATCCAGGATATTCAACTTCAGGTAAGAGTTTTGTAAGAAAATTATTTTTTTCTAATCTAATATTGTAAATTTTAAGTATTTATTAACCAAACTATCTAACATTTCTAAGAACCAACAATTGTTTATCAAGTCAAAATATCCCCAACTATGTGCCATTTGGGAACTCATAATAGGACGAGCAATATCACACAATTGACAGGCTAAAAAATCTACAATATTCCCAGCGTATTTCCACTGATTTAAAAACGAATTTTCAAAGTTATTTAAATAAAATATTGTAGCACAGCCGTATCCTTAATAATATAAATAAATATGTACAAATTTTTATATTTAAATATTTTAAACTTTGCCATTTGACCTATTCTACTCATTCTTATCCTGTAGATTTTAATGTGAAATAAATTAGTAAATACAAAATGTATAATAAATAGTGATAATTTTATTTTTTGTACATGACAACAGATCAGATATGAATTCTTAATAAATATTTTCAAGTTATTGAAGGAATAATTATAAAAATGCAATAAGTAGCTTGTTTAAACTGAATAACAACTCATATGATATAAGAAAAAATCAATTAACTTTATTATAGGACATACAAACCTACCTGTGTCGCGATGTAATTTGTTCGAATGAAAAACGTAAAAAAGAGATGAGATCTTAGTTTAAATGAAAAAATTAACATTTTAGAAAAGTATAATAATTTGTTGAAAATGAGTGTGCAGCAGCACAATTAAGCATTTCTCAACCAGTTTTTTGTAAAATTTTTATAAAACGTGTTAAAATAGAAAAAATTGAAAATATGGTTTCGTGAATGTTCGTAAACATGACACATCTGTAGATTCTCCGTTGATGCTACAAAAATCGGAAGAACTTGCGATTTAATTGGGAAAAATGGAAAACATTCTATACAAAAGTACTCATGGTGAGGAAAAAGATGCTGATTTTAAGAGTGCTGGGGAATTTACTCCTAATAATATTTTTTATGTCGACGAGACTGGGCTTTCCCGGATCATACATATATGATTAAAAATAGACAACGCAAAAGGTTGTAAGACATTGAAAGAACGTATAACAATTTTGTGTTGTGCAAATATGTAAGGTGATAAAGAAAAGTTTTTAGGGATTGACAAAGTCAAGAATCCACGGTGTTTTTAAAGTGTCAAAAATTTTACCTGTTGATTATTATTCAAATACAAATGCGTGGATCACATCATTAATTTCTAATGACTGGCTGTTAAAATGGAATTAAAGACTAGATCGCAAAATTGTTCTTCTAGTGAATAATTGCGCTAAACACCGCGTAAATCGTCAATTAAAAAATATAAAAGTTATTTTTATTACTGACCAATACTACTTCAATAATACAGCCGTATGATCAAGACATTTTAAGGACTATAATGGTGTATTACCTATTATTTGATGGTATTTTCTCCACTTGTATCTAAGCGGCCTTCTTTACCTCTTCTACACACAATACTTGTACTTACTGTTGAACATATGTTTTCGTCACAACTGCTGCTTTACAATAACTTTATTTGACTCTAGATTGTCCTCATCAATTGAATACTGTACAGCAGATACGTCCATTTATTTTTAATCTCCTTTACTATAAACGGTCCAATAAACTTTCTGTCAAATTCTCTGCAACATTCATTTTCAACAAAAACTGTATAACTTATTTTTACTTCTGAATTTCCTCTATTTCTATCGTATATTTTCTTTTCATAATCTTTCTTTTTATTCGTTTCGCTATTAGCTTTTCTGTATATATTTTTGAGATTTTCTTAAAATTGTCTGAAGTAGTCAATTTCATTCGTTTTTATCGTATTCAATTTTACTCTATATGCTAACGGTAATCTTGGTTTCCGACCAAATACTAAAATTTTTGATACTTTGTTTTGAGCATCTTATTCCAAATTCAATATCTAACCTGTTCATTAAATTTGATAATTTATTGATTTTTTTAATTTCGTTCCATACATCAGTGATTCTTAACCTTTTTATACTCACGGTGCATAAAATATTTCATAATTTTTTTGTGACCTTCATTTTTTTAATATTACTTTATTTTTTATATAATAAATATAAAACAACTTTATTATTTCTTTATCTAATAAATTTTAAATAATATCACGCCCCACGGGTCTGTGGTACTCTGTAAAAATCACTGTTCTCCACCATTCAATTCTAATTATACCAATTTTGTTGACTGTTTCCACTTTGCTACAAATTGTAACCTTTGAAAATAATTTTAACTTTTCAACCCTTTAATATTTAGTAAGCTAAATTTCGATCAAAAATATTACAATATCAAGCTCAGGTAGTTATAGTAATTTAGCGCAAACGACATTTAATAAAAATTAAATAAAATTTGTAAAATTCTGATCGGTCTAAAAAATTCCCTCGCCAAATAAATTTTTGTACCAGTTTTGTCTTATTATTTATATGGAAGCTAAGAATTATGCAAACTCAACATTTTCATCGGTTTTCAAATCAATATAATCGTAAGATAAGAAAATATAGAAATTACTTTCTATGTTAATTAAATAATGATAATCTTTAAATTTAATAAAATAAACGATTTTAAATAAAAATTTTATTACACAAAAATCATTCAGAAATTATCGAAATCAAATTGTAAATCATTTGAAATTCTATAACATTTATTAAAAATCAAATTATTTACCTGATGAAACAAACATTTCTTCAACAAGTTTTGATGGCATTTTTGGAATGGATTGTATAAAATTGTCTCTATTGCACCTTTGATCCATCCATGTTATCAAATTCGAATGAATAAATAATCCCGTATCATTATCCACTTCATCTGTCCAAAATACAACACCATGCATTTGTCCAGATACTCCTATGTGTTTTACTTTTCTCAATTCCTCATAGCTCATTTCACTTAAAATTTCTTTAATGGTGTCGAAAATCCTAATTTATGTGATCGAAATAAATCTTTCTAATTACAACATTACTTTTCAACGCTTTGCTCATGAAAAATTTTGTTATTTAAAACCAAGGTCGAATTGCTATCTTTAATAACAGATTTCAAATTTTTTTTATTTTTGTAATCATTTAATACAACTTTTATCGATGAAGTCCCTATATCGATTCCTAATATGTTCATAGCAATCTAAATAAATGTTAGACTAGTGAAAATTGTTTATTCAAAATGAAATTTTAAAGAAAAATATTTTAAGAATAAGAAAAAATTAGGCAATTTTTAATAACTTTTAATAAATGAGAGGTAATATAATATTTTAAAGTCCGTTGTTAAAACTATTGTTAAAATAATGTGATAAAACAAAACTTTATTCATTTTAATAAGGCCATGATAAGGTTTTGAATTTAGACTGATATGATAGTTTTCCATGTTAATAACATAGCAAGAGTGTCACCGGGCAGTATTGGGGCTTAGTCAGTCATATATAATGGAGCATTCATTTCACATTGAGAAATATAACTATGTGAACCCATCGAAATAATTGTTTTCAGAAAATTAAATTTTTAAAAAGGTAAATAAAAACACTAAAACTAAAGCATATAATGAATTGGTGGGTTTCTGGGTATTGATATTTTGAAACTATATGGTTGTTACCCAGACAACTCCATACAAATATCTTCGCTTACCACTCGAACGCGTTGCTAAGCAACGTTGGAACTGTGTTCGAGTTGGTGGATCGTCCGCAAAAAGTGAGCGCTATTGCTAATGCGATAATTGAGCGAACGATCCATGGGTCAAACGAGCTGCCGATAGAAGGCCTGTGATTGATTTCGATTTTTAGGTCCCATTGTTGGATGATGAGGGTAGACCCATCACCACATTCATTCTAAATAAATATTTTAAAGCAGGACCTAAAAAATACAGAGTCAATAAACATGCTGAACAGCTGATATAATATCAATTCCCAGAATCCCAATCAATACTGTTATCATTCGAACAATCAGACCCCTCATGATCTATATGAACAATCAATCCATTATTCTTTTATTTGTGAATAACATTACGAACAATTATTATTATTTGGTGTTAATACTTATCCTTGAACAATTTTATTTTTATTTTTGTGTGAATTATATTAAAGGTGGTTATGTGTTAAACAATTTCTTGTATATGATTTAGTACAACAATCTTTATTTTTTTTGTTGTAATATCAATAATTAATATGAAATTTATTTTATTATTTTTTTTGGTATTTTTGATATGGTATTTAATGCTAAAATTAAATAAATGTCAACAAACCATGAATTGCAGAATAAAATCTCTAAACTAATAAATCAATTTAATTTCCAAAAACAATTAGGAATATTATAAGGCAAATAAAAATAAATTAGTTAAATTCCACCAATTTCAACAACTTCTTAAATAAATATAAATGAGTTATTTCCTTAACAAAATAAATAAATAAAAATGTTCTTAAAAAATAAAATAAATTTATATAGGCCAAACATTTTAGTATAAATACTGAAGAATTTTCAGTCTAATTGCCCACTAAAATCTAACTGAAAAAGAAGCGGTCTGAAAAAGGAAATCTTTGTAAGACCTTAAAATCGAACAGATAAAGTTCTACATAAATCTTTTTGCATTCATTTACACAACACGCACCTACATACATTTCAACACCTACATAACACACATAAACTTTTATCGGAAAGATTGTTATTGAATTTAATAAATTTTAACGAAAAGGTTGAGATTGAATTTGAAGGAAAGTTGTTATAATCAATTTGGTAAATTTTATTGATTAATTAATTATTTGTATATCGAATTTGTCTTTTGGTTTATATAAGAAACACCAGTGCAAAGTTGAGACCTCACCAAAATCGAGACCACAACACCATTATTCTCCTATAGTTTCAAATGTTAGTCCATACTGTTATATCATTTATCGTTATGCCCATTCGCTTAGTCCTTCTGATCGTTGTCCGTGTTGATGATTTTTCTATGGCTTGTAAACCCTTCGTCATGTTAAATATCCACACAGTATTTCTCTTACCATTATCCCTATTATAACTACTATGTTCCCTAATATTATTACTAGTATTATCATGGTTACTTTTACATGTGGTGGGTTTCTGGGTGTTGATATTTTGAAACTATATGGTTGTTACCCAGGTACCCCATACAAATATTCTTTCGCTTACCACTCGGCACCCGTTGCTAAGCAACGTTGGAACTGTGTTCGAGTGGGTAGATCGTCCGCAAAAAGTGAGCGCTATTGCTAATGCTATAATTGACCGAACGATCCATGGGTTCAACGAGCTGCCGATAGAAGGCCTGTGCTCGATTTCGACTTTTAGGTCTCATTATTCTCCTATCTCTTTCAAAGGTTAACCTATACTCTCATATCATTCATTGTTATGTCCATTTCCATAATCCTTCTTATCGTCGTCCGTGTTGATGATTATTCTTTGGCCTGTACACCCTTTGTTATGTTAAATATTCACACATTAGCTCTCTTACTCTTATCCTTATTATAACTACAATGTTCCCTATTATTATTACTAGCATTATCATTCTTGCTATTATATGTATTACCTTTATTAATTGTTACTACTATTACCTTTATTATGATTTTTATACTATATAATTACCATTACAGTTATTATATTACTACTATTAACATCATAATTTTTATCATTACTATTATAGGTACCATGATCATTATTATTATTATTATTATCCTCATTATTATTATCATTATTATTATTATTATTATTATTATTATTATTATTATTATTATTATTATTATTATTATTATTATTATTATTATTATTATTATTATTATTACAATTATTATAATTATTATCAATATTATTAACAAAATTTTGTGTAAGGATTCGTCCTTATTCCTCAGCTTTAAGAAATATTTTTCTTATATAACAATTTAGCCGTAATCCATTTGTATTTCCCCGGTTTTCGGTAAAATATTTTTGTTGATTCGAAAAATTTGAGCAGCGTTCCGCCCTTATTTTACGCGTTCCACTTTTACTTTACTATTTTCAATAAGTATTTTAATTACTTCGAAAATTTTGAGCAGCGATCCGTCCTTATTTTACGGTTTATAAGAATATTATACTAACAATCGAACGACAATTCGCTTTTGTTTTACTATTTTCTATAAGTATTTTAATCATTTCGGAAAATTTGAGCATCGTTCCGCCCTTATTTTACGCGTTCCACTTTTACTTTACTATTTTCAATAAGTATTTTAATTACTTCGGAAAATTTGAGCAGCGATCCTCTCATATTTTTCGTTTTAATTGACATAATTTATTTAATTCTTATTTAAAAACATTATTTTTCATGATTTTGGTCGTTCGGATTAATCTTTTTCCGATGGCTATTCATTTTAACTGTTGCAACGATTTCGCAATTTTCCCCACTACCCATTCCCTCTCTTTGTCCTTAAGATCTATGTATGTTCATTTCATAATTAATGAGTGCCCACTGGACTACTCGGTGTTAGATATTTTGAGCCGATTGTTGTTAAAAATTTATATTAATTTTACAGGAAACGGATGATGAAGGAGCAGCCAAAGGACTACTCATTTACCCTCCAAGTTTCCCTATCTACGGATAATATTGACGTTCCAACTCCTGCGTTCCGCACGCCGGAGCCTTCACGGGCACGAATCATTGGCGATATTCCACGCACTTACATGGTTTGAACAATATGTTTGATTTTAATAACTTGTGATGTATCTTTGGCTGTGGGCCGGAAAATTTTCGACAATTTGAAAAATTAATTTATGCATTATAATAATTTATTAAAACCAAAATTAAATTACCAGATACATCCATCAAATTAAAATTCATAAATATATCTTCGTAATAATCCATAAAACATCGACCAATGAATCCATTATTCACAGATAAATATATTAATCCAAAGTAAAGATCCATCAAATTAAAATTCATAAATATATCTTCATAATAATCCATAAAACATCGATCAATGAATCCATTATTCACAGGTAAATATATTAATCCAAAGTAAAACTGTTGAAATCAAGTGTCAAAGTACGACGGAAAATCAATACTGAAAATTAAGATTAAGATTTGTCAAATCATATCAGTATATATACCTATAATTTGGCCTTAACCTTGCGTGTTATTTTTTATTGCGATTAAACAAAATTCGACCTTGAAATTATTTGTGTTATCTAAATTAAATTTTTATTTATTTCTTAATTTAAATTGGTAATTTATTTTTAACATTTTTAATTAAATTTATTCAGCTAAAAATATTTTATTTTTATTCATTTAATTCATTAATTTTTACTTTTATATAAATGGTCATTTTACGGTCAAATTTTCTTGTTATTATGTTATTTTTTATGTAAATTTCGTGCGGTTCTTGATGCATTTTGTATTTATTTTATTTTACTTTTATGTTTTTAATTTTATATTTATTTATATTCTCTCAGATTTTAAAATGTTTAATTGGTGTTGTATATTATATTTTAAGTTATCTTGGTGCTAGGTTTTCGTGTTGTATTACTGATACATTTAAACAATTTTCAAGGCTATTTGTGTCCTGGCCCAACATAAAACACTCCGGGGCCCGTAAAATTGCGACCCGCAATTTCTAAAAGATTCAAGCTATGAACTATGTAGAGTTTACGTTTTCCATTCAATTGGGTCTACGAGCTACAGGGTCGTGACCTCAAAACCCACATGCATAAAAATAATCATGCAGTATACATCAATATACGGATTTCAAGATGAAGTGAAAGAGGACATACAGTCCGGTCATGATCACACATAAAGAATTGTTAATAGTCTAAGAATCATTAGTTCATTGTTAATCATGAGTTCAATATTCTGTCACTTGGATATTCGTCTCGCTGATGCCTTGAGTTTCTTGGTTTCTGATTGATTACTTTCTTCAGCAGGTTCTGATATTTTGACGATTCGATATCTGTTGTGCGATTTGGCTTTGAGATTTTGTTTAGTTTGGGGAATTGATTTCATTAGATGCCGATTGTTTGGAAGATTGGCAGGCTTAGTGAATCTCAGATAAGAAGAATAGATAGAATGTTTAGTTCAAGACTCCTTTTTTGCTGGTTTATTTAGGGTTTTGAGTTGTAAATTGACATTCTAACTTTCGTTTGTTGATTTTTTTCTTTGCATCTTGAACTGGGTGAGGTTCAATTGGATTCTGTGGATAGCTGACCCTTTATCATATTATCCAGTCTCGATTGTTTGATGATAATTGATCGGTTCGGGATTATTCATGATTCTTTGAGGTTGGTTTGAGTTTCTTCTTTTCAGTTATCAATTTTGGCTGTTTGTTCTCGATTTTTGGTTCTTTTTGTTATTTTGTAGGGTTTCTAAAGATCATCCATGATTATTTTAATATTGTTTCCTTGATGGGTGTTTCCTTTTTCTATTGACTTTCGATTTGATTTTCTAGAGTTCTGAGGGTTTGAACGATCCGTTTGTCTTGTTTTAATCCTTTGACCATTGGGTATAATAGGAATTGATCCGTCCGTAATTGGTATCCTTTGGCTTCTCATATATCGGCATATTTGTTACAGTTAATTTTTGCATCGATTGATTGATTGTGGGGTTTTTCGACATCTTTCTAAGGGATACTAGGTTGTATATATGAGTTTATTACTGCCATCTTCTTCCTCATCGCCAATATCATGCTGCCTTCGCATTTCACCAATTTCGAGCTATTTTACTAAGAGTCGTTATCATTCCTCTTGATTTTAGGTAGAGATCTGAATTTTCTGTTTCTCTTCTTTTTTATCTCTGTTGCATTTATTATCATGTCTGGTTTCTCATTTCTGTGATTGGTATTAACTTTATTTTGACATCGTTTATTTTCTTTGTTTGCCTTTACTACAATTTGCAAGATTCCTTCGATACTCCATTTTGATTGAGCGCATTTTGTAGTTCGGTCTCATCATCCTTTGTCTTGTCGTTTATTGGCATTACCCTTTGCATTCTCTCTATACCGATTTGATTTGTCTTTCTTGTTATCTGGTTTTTGATTTTTGAGTTGTTTTTGATTTATTTCTCTGGTCTTTTCTTCATTCATATCTGGTATTGAACGTCATTCTGGTTTGGAATTACTATTTCATGATGTCAATTTTTTCTCATGTTTGGCTGCAATTGGTTGTTTTTCCGGTTCTATTCCTTGCTCTGTTTTTGAGTCTCTTCCTCCCCTTTTGTATTCATTTAGTTTTGTATATTGAGCTTTACTGGTTCTAATTCTTTGTCTTTTTCGTTTTTCCGTTTAACACAGTCACCACAGATTTCGTTTCTCAGTTATCTCCCTTCGTTGTTATTCGTCAGTTTCACATTAACTGTTTCCGTTTTTTGTCAAATTATTCTCTGTCGTCTTTTTCGTTAACTGACTCGATGTTTCATCTATTTTTTCGATGCTTCCGTTTCGTGTTGATAATTCCTTTACTATTTTGCTGCTTTATTTTGATTCGATCGTAGATTTGTTATCGTTGTTTCTCATTTTCGTCTTTCATCTGATTGTACTGGATTTTCTAAATTTTAATTTTCTCTCCAAGTCTACTCTTGTTTCTGATTTTCTTGACGGCTTCGGTACCTCTTAGCCGGTTTATTTCAATTTCTGCTCAGATACTTGGTTTGAACTCGTCTAATTTTGCTTGTACATTTAGTTTTCGGATGTTGGGCATTATCGCTACAACTGCGCTTCACTGTTTGATATACTTGGTTAGCTTCCAATTGATTCGTTTCTCAATTTTAACGTAATATCGCATCACTTGTCTTTCTCATTCCGCTTTATTCTTTGTCACATCGTCTGATTTTTTAATTGGTTTTCGCTCCTCGACTATAATATTTATATACTACTTTTATATATTATTGGATATTATTATACTCATTCCATATAGTATTTATAAACTACTTTTATACGTTACTATATAAACATATCTGTTATATAAATTACATACACATTTCTAACTATTTATTACTTTATCTCCAAAGGGTCTTCGCGCAAGGTGCGTATCCCTCCGCATTTCTCGTCAGTTACATGATATATGTCGATTTCACTTGAGCACTTGAGTGGTGCCATTAGTGACGGTGGTTGTTGCGTCCATATCATACTTGGGTATTAGTTCATATCTTGACTTGCTTTGTTCTCTCGATTTTGAATTTTCTGTGAGTCCATCATTTGGTTCAAACAGATTTTGTCTGTGTTTTCTTCATCTTTTGATCTTTTCTGATTGTCTACGTTATTTGGCTTTGATTGTTGTCCTATTTCTTTGTAGGCTACTGAAATTTGCTTTTTTTTATTTCTATCTCGGTTTTCTCCCTCTTCGTTATTATCTTCCTTTTTGTCCTGGTTTTTATTACATCGAGCCTTCTCAATCCTGTTGTCCTCGGCATTTATTTCTTTGATTATATCTTCATACATCTTGATTAGCATTTTTCTTCCATTTCTGATGTCATCAATTTCTTGTTTTTTTTTACCGCTAGGTTTTCCTTGTATTCGGTGCCATTCTCCTACCAATGTTTCTAATTCTTCTTTTCTGGACACTATTCTCTCAGGCTCTCTTTTATTGTCAGTGAATTTTATTTCTCATCTCTTTAACAGGGCTTTTATCGTCCTTGGTAATGCATATTCGGATTTCATTGCTCTTTTTACTAATATATTTTCATTGCTTTCGAATTTGTTTACGTCTATGATTTCGTTATCAGATTTTCTTTTTCTCCACTTGATCAGTTTTGCTGCTGCTTCATCGTATCCTCTCTCGATTGCTTCAAGGATTGAGTATAAATTTTGTCCTATTATTTGGATGTAATCTTGAATTCCATTTATCGTAACAAAATCTATTGCTCTTGCTTCTCGCGACATCATAATATAATTTAGCATCGTTTTTCCTTTATTGTCCTTCTCATTTAGAGTTGATCTTGTTTTTAATAACTCCCTCAGAATTTTCGTTGGCGTATCTCTTGACACTGCAATCATCATGGGTGTTTGTCCTTTCTCATTTCTGATATTTGTATGTTGTCCACATTGGTTCATTATCTCGATAATTTCCATCGTTCGTTCCTCATTTTCGCTTTCTATGGCATGGTGTGGTAGTTTATTACCTGCTATGTCAATTATTGTGAATAATATTGGCATTCGATTCCTTAGGATGCTGATTTCTGCTGTTGATTTTGAGCCTTTTGCGTAGTTCGTGATCCTCTTTGTTACTCCTTCTAATATCTCGGTGATATTCTTGTTTCCAGTCCATTTCGGCATTATTTCCTTAGTTATTTTGATGATTGCTTCCATCTGTTTCCGGTAATTCATTCTATCATTGTAGATTTCGTTATATTCTCGTTCCTGTTTTGCCTGATTACTATAATATTTTGATTTTGTTTCTTGGCTATTTTCGGCTCCGTTAATTTGTTTCGTCATGTCTAATAGGTTTTTCTGTCTTCCAGTTGTCATGTCTTTTCCTGGTTCGTAGCTTGATTTGACACTTGTGTCATTTGCTGGCTTTATTCTGGTGTTGGTATTGATCTCATCTGGTTTCCTATTGCTTCCTCTGAGTCTGTTTATTTGGACAATTCTGAGTCAAATGTCCCCATTTTAGACAGTTAAAACATTTTTCGCGTCTTTTGTTATAAAATCTATTTACGTGTCCTCTCTTTCCGAATAGTTGGCTTATTTGATGTTGATAGTAGTCGTTCTCTGTGTGTCCCGATTTTGACATGTTTCACGATATTCTCTGATATTTACGTTGTTAGCTTTCGTATCGATTGTCCAGATACTTTCTTCGTTCGTTGTAGTTTTCCTAATTGTGTTTTGTTGAGTAAATCAATACCATATTGTAATTTTCCTTTCCACATGGGTTGTATTGTTGAGTTCGTCAATTACATCTTCTTTTGTCTCAATTTTCAATTCACTGAATGTTTTTGATCTTTCTTGCATATTCAGATTTCTCGTTTGTTGTCTTTGGATTCTCTTTTCGATTAGTTCTCCCTCTGAAATTTTATTAACCATTAAAATATCTATTACCTCTTGTTCGATTGACATCACTCCTATTTCTATATTGTCTCCTGTTGTTTGTATAGATTTTGACTCCAATACTTTACTTTTCACGTTTATTTGAAGTTCCTCTTTCTTGTCCTTTTCATTATTGTTTAGCCCTTGTTGTAACATGTTTATTTTCGCTTTCCTTATCGATTCTCTTTTCGATTTTTGTAGTAGTACCCTCGTATTTTGATATTTTGTTTTTTGTTTTTTCGATATCTTTTATCGCTGTTTTTTCTGCTTTTTCGTCGTCTATCGTTCGGTGAACTCTTGAATTATCTTTATTTTTATTTTCGCTGCTCGATTCTTGCTCTGATTTTATTTTGACCTCTTGAGTTTCGTCTTTCTTAATTACTTCATTTTCTTTGTCGTTATTTTCGTTATTTATTGTTATATCCTCCTCGCTGTTGACGACACACGGCTCCGCAGTGTGGATTTCTTTTGTATTGACTATTTTCGACATATTGCTTCTACTTGATATTTAATTTCTGTTCATCCGTCTTTGTCGAATTTCTTGGATTTCTTCTCTCTGTAATCTCTGCCATTCGATTTGTTGCTGTTCCGAATATTTTCTGGTCCATTAATATCGAACATCATTCCTGTTTCTCCTCGTATTACTTAGTTGTCTTTGATTGTTTGCGGATATTCGTTGAATCATACCTCCTAATTGCTCAATCTCTTGTCTTAGGTTGCTTTGTGTACTTTGACTATAATTGTTCGGTTTTGGTTGTCTCGATTTTCTCTCTATTGGACAATTTGCAGCTATATGTCCGTTTAGGTTGCAGTTGTAACAGGTTCTACTCTCGTATCTTGTGGTTGTCCTCATTATCGTCATATCTCTTCAATGTCTGGCCCCTTGTGTTGGGTTATTTTGTGGACTCTTCTTGAATTGGTTTGGTTTTTGTTGACCTTGAATTCTTCTCATTCGACAATTCTTTGACATATGACTGCTTTGATTGCAATTAAAACAGATTATCATTTCATCTCCTTCTGTGCGAACTCTTCTATCGCACCCTTGGCAATTCTTTAGTTGATAACCTCGGTCAGTTCGGCATCCTTCTTTTGAATAGATATTACATACTTGATTGTAGTTCGCGTTGTTAATCCTGAAATAATTATTATAATTTACAAATTTACCTCTACTGTCTTGAATCCTCTTAACTGGCATATCTCAAATTCGTGATGGTTTTTTAATATATTGATTTGTTTGCAGGTAGATATCTTTCGTTTGTCTCGTTGTTTCTATCGCTACTTTTATTGGTTCTGATACTCGATCTTTTAACTCGGTTTGATCATTTTTTCTTTCGACTCTTTCTTCCATTGTGATTAATATTTTCTCTTCCCGTACGATTTCCGTTTGCCATGTTTCAGCTATTTTTGTTTCAACTGTTTTCGTTTCAGAATTTTTAGTTTCCTTTTCGTCATTTAAATCTTCTTCGTTGCATTTTCTTTCTGAATGCATCTCCTTTGCATTCCTCTTTAAACTCGAATGTATTGATTCTTGCTTCCTCATTTCTGGTTCATCGCGTGTGATTTCGTACATTGTTGATTCTCTCAAATATATTTCTGTTTCATCCGTGTTTTTACTTGGCAACTCTTGGTTAATTTCCTCTCGAAGTTTTTTCATCTCTTTACTCGTACTTGTTTTCAACTGAATTGGAATTTCTGGTTCGGGTGATTTCACGTTGTTTCCTTTATCGGTTAACTTTTCCGTTAATTTATCATATATTTCGGCTTCTGTTTCCAAACTTTCTAATCTTGTTGTAATCATTGGTTCTACTATCGCTACTGTATTAAGTTTTCTATCTGTTGCTGCTTTTCACTCTCTTTGAATTCCAATAAAATGGTCTATTTCTTTATCCTTGTTCTCCGTTTGTTTTGGTATATTCTCAGTTCCTCTAATCAATGGTTTCCTTGATTCCGGTTTCTCGTAACTCGTTTTCTTGATTCTATCTTTAGTTTATCGGCTCTATTATTCGTCGTTTACTTGATCTCTTTATTCTTTTGGTTTACTCGGTCTCTTTATTCCTTGTCAATTATCTAAACATAAATAACACCTCTAGTACATATTATTCTACATAAATTTCCGCATTAATTTATCGTACTACTCTCACTGCTTTTCCTTAATTCTTTTCTCTATGTCAACTTCTTTATCCTTTTTTTTAAGTTTATTTTAAATTATCTATAACACGTATCAAGTATCTATTTGCTTCGTCTAAATTATCCTTATAGTCGCATCAATTATCTGTCCTGTCGTATCAATTAACTATTTTAATCAAATAAATCATCACCATCATATCAATAATCGTCTCGTTAACTATTCTCCTTTATCTCTTTATCGTTTATCCAAAAAAAAATTCCTAAATCTCTATGCGCTATGGCCTTTTTACTTAACTACTCTCGTCTTTTTCCTTAAACTTCATCCGCTGTTGCTCTATGGGCCTTTTTATTTAAATCCTCTTGTCATTTTCCTTAAACTTTATTCGCTGTGATCGTTTTTCTTTTGATTCATCTCCCTTCATTTTTAAGTCTATTTTGAATTATCTATATCTCGTAATAATTATCTATCGACCTCGTATCAATTATCTATATAGTCTTATCAATTATCTATGTGGTCGCATTAATTATCTATATTACAATAATAAAATCATTATACTCATACTCTCATTCAATCTGTAAATTATTTTTCCTATGTCTCATTGATTTAAAAATCGTTTACTTAATCCTCAGTCGCTGGCGCTCTATACCCTCTATTGTTTCCGTTGGCTCTCCGGCCTTCGGCATCCTATTTCGACTGGTGCTCTGTGGCCTTTAATATTCAATCATAATCTTGTCTCATCCGGCACTCTATGGCTTCTAATATCTAAACCTATTGTCTCATCTAATCATATCTTATTTAATCATAATCATATCTCAACTTTAATATCTAATCATATCCTATTTAACTATAATCATATATCATCTTTAGTATCTAATCTTGATCACATCTTTACTGTTATAACCATATCTTATTTCATGATCATCTCTTATCTTTAACATCTAATCATAATCATATATAATCATAATCATATAATATCTGTTCTCATCTTTAATCATAATCATATCTCATCTTTAATATCGGAGTTGAGTTTCATCAGTGACTTTTGGGTGAGTTTGAGGCCTCACACTGACTCTCAATCCATGGCGTCTTTTGTCTAGCGCATTTGACCGGTTACGCCTTCCTCACCGCCATTCGGATATTCGGCACTCGGTGTGGGATCCGGGTTGTTGTACCGAGCTCCTCGCTGGGAAAACAAATAAAAACATTCCCTCAGTACTCGGTGTGGGATCCGGGTTGTGTACCTAGGAGAATATAAAAGTATGGAAATGCCTAGACGTTCGACCAAGTTCCAAAAACGGTTTACTTGATTTCCCGAATAGTGAAAAGAAAAGGAAACGATAAATGGGTGCGGAAATTCCTAATATATCTATCTACTATCCGTCCGCTCTCCCGTTGAGTATGAACCGTTTACCGGTTAGTTCACATCTCGCCTACCGTTTGGTGTCCTCGATACTCGGTGTGGGATCAGGGTTGTGTATCGAGTCCCGCCCAGCAATAAAAATAAATTCGTTCGATACTCGGTGTGGTATCCGGGTTTTTGTATCGAACGGCTCAGCGCTACCAGTCCCTTGACTGATAACATCCTGAACACGACAGTCCGTAGCTGTCCTCTGGTGCCTCACCACCAGCTAAGGAAAAAAGAATATCTCTAGGTACCTTTAACGTCTAAATCATGCGCATTTTTTCAATTTTTATTTTTATTTTCTGTTTCCCCTTCACTTTCACAATTCAAAAATTGTAGTAATCGCGTTGGTTTGTTCCTCAGAGAGGTGATCAATCTCTCGCCAGAAACTCCCCAACATTTGCGACGGTACCTACTACCTTCCTCTCCTCGGGTTGATCAGGGTTCTCCATCGGAATAAGCGTACTATCGTTATGATAGCTCGGTTTTAAATCTTACTTTCCAGTATCATTTCCATATAATATAATATAAATAACACTACAAAATACACTAACAAGATTATGCATCGAAACTTTTACCGTACCTTATGTGTGATTTTTCAGCTTTCACTGTTTAAGTTGTGTTTTACTTGTCCACTCAGAATTTATTTAACGGCTTTCATGAAGTTTTCGGCTTTTTCCGTATGTTTTACACCTTTTGGTTGCTATTGTTGCCTCATTTATTATTATTATTAATCTCAACTCATCGTACTCGTTTTTAATCATCATTTTCCTCTGGTTGCTAACTATTATTCTCGTAATTTATTATTATCTCTAATCCTTTATTTTCATTAATAACAAGCATCATCATTTTATTCATCTACTCTCATTTCTTACTATTCATTTCATTTACACCTGAACATTTCCTTTTATCTACGCCTAAGTTTCTCCATCATCTGGATTATCTTTTCGTCAATTTCTCTAACTTAATCGATTATCTGTTCTCGTTTAGTATCTAATTTGGCTTTACTTGGCCTCATGTCTTTTGTAATACGTACAATCAATTGTTCGTTACTTCCGCTAATATTTCTCATCTCATAGGAGTAGGGGTTCGAAATCGTTGCAACCTTTTCCGTTAATATTTTGATCTTTAATTTAATTACTTTAAATTAATCGTTTATTACGTTTAAAATTATTTTAACTGACTTGGTGATCACGTCTTATTTCAAACAATTTTAATCCAGTAATTTCTAGTTTTCCAATTTTTTACGAACTCTTAGACGACCCGCATTTTTGTGGTTTCCCCTATTTCTAATCACTTTAAACCTCGTGATTTCCACCTTTTCCCTGTTTTTATTATTTTAATTTTTATTTATTTATCTATTTTTTATATTTTTATTACTACTTCTACGGTTTTTTGGATGATATTTACACGATGATTCCATTGATTTATACAACCTACCCATAATTTTATTTTTATTTATAGTTTCCTGTTTCTTTGATTCCTGCTCTACAAATATTGATAATTTTATCCCCACTTTCCTGTTGAATCGTTTCATTTTTGAAATTTTTGTGTATCTAATATTTTAATTTATTTACATATATTGATATTTTCCTCTCTTATTACAATCCTCGTCATTCATGACTTTTCTAAACTGCTGTTTTGTTTCATCATATTGTTGGGGTTGTCGGTGACTTCGAATAGAAATTATTGTCGATCTGACTCCAAGCGTGCTTTAAACAACAGTAACGAACTCCAAACGATATAGACTTTATCTCCACTGATTTACAAAAATATTTACAATTCACTTTCAAAATTTTTAATTTCTTCACAATTTTCTGAATTCTAGAGTATTCGAAGGTTTTGACCCATTGTAACTTTTTATCAAAAGTTCACACGATTATAGTTCTATGGTAATTTTTGATCGTCTTATTATTCTATACAATATATCAAAAATTAAAATTTTTGGCCAAAGTTGTGACCCTTTATAACTTTTTACCTAAAGCTTTGATGACTAAAGTTCTATTGGCAATTTTGGTTGTTTCGTCGATCTCTACAACATATCAAAAATTAAAATTTTTGAAGGTTTGACCCTTTATAACGTCTTATTCAAAGGTTAAAAAATCGTAATTTTATCGTCACATTTGCCATATTATCGTTCTCTACAACATATCAAAAATAAAATTTTTTGTCCAAGATTTTGACCCTTAATAACTCTTGGTCCAGAAATCTGACAACCACAGTTTCATTGTAAAATTTGCTCAGCTCGTCAAGCTCTGCAACATATCAAAAATTAGAATTTTTGAAGGTTTGACCCTTAATAACTTTTTATCCAAAGGTTGGAAGATCCTTATTTTATCACCACTTTTGCCATTTCATCGTTCTGTACAACATATTAAAAATAATTTTTTTTGACCAAAGTTTGAGCCTTTTTAGCTTCGAACCTTTAGAAGATATGATCTTGGTTCTATTGGCAATTTTATTAAGCTCATTCTTCTCTACAACATATCAAAAATTATATTTTTGGTCAAGGTTTGACCCTTTACACCTTTGAAGTTCGATAAGATACCACTATAGTTCCATTGACAATAATACTCAATTCACCGTCCTGTACAACATATCAAAAATAAAATTTTTGGCCAAAGTTTGACCCTTTGTAACTTCGAACCTTTAGAAAATACAACCATAGTTCAATTGGCATTTTTACTCAGCTCATCGTTCTCTACATAATATCATCGAACTGTTTTCTCATCGTCAATAAGTCGATCGTTTTCCTTCGTTTGTTGTTAAGTTCCATTCTTTAGTTCATCCTCTCTCCGTAGTCCGACAAAATGTCGTTCCGACATTTCTGTTTAATAAAAAGATTCTTACTCTGGTTTCTTCTGGTTGTCTAGCTAAGAAATGATTTTTATTCCGGGCTGAGGGTGTTCCAACAAAGTATTTGTTATTTCCTCTTTTCAATTGGCTTTTGCTTCCTGTTATTTTTTGTGTCGTTTGATTTTACCAAGAAAACCACTTTCATCCCGGCTGAGCCCCCAAATTTGTACTTGGTGGGCTAGTTGTTTATTTCATTACGTATTCTCTTAATTTGTAGTCAGTTTGGTCGTTTTTCATCGTTTATTACAGTTATTGTTCTCCACATATTTCATCTCTCTGGGTTTCGACAAAATGTCGTCCCGACATTTTCTATTTAATAATTAAACATTTGCTTTTATTTCCTTGGGTTCTTTGCAAAAACAATCATTTTGATCCCGGTTGAGCCCCCAAATTTGTATGGTGGGTTTCTGGGTTTTGATATTTTGAAACTATATGGTTTTTACCCAGGTACCCCATACAAATATTCTTTCGCTTACCACTCGGCACCCGTTGCTAAGCAACGTTGGAACTGTGTTCGAGTGGGTAGATCGTCCGCAAAAAGTGAGCGCTATTGCTAATGCTATAATTGACCGAACGATCCATGGGTTCAACGAGCTGCCGATAGAAGGCCTGTGCTCGATTTCGACTTTTAGGTCTCATTATTCTCCTATCTCTTTCAAAGGTTAACCTATACTCTCATATCATTCATTGTTATGTCCATTCCCATAGTCCTTCTTATCGTCATCCGTGTTGATGATTATTCTTTGGCCTGTACACCCTTTGTTATGTTAAATATTCACGCACTAGCTCTCTTACTCTTATCCTTATTATAACTACAATGTTCCCTATTATTATTACTAGCATTATCATTGTTGCTATTATATGTATTACCTTTATTAATTGTTACTACTATTACCTTTATTATGATTTTTATACTATATAATTACCATTACAGTTATTATATTACTACTATTAACATCATAATTTTTATCATTACTATTATAGGTACCATGATCATTATTATTATTATTATTATCCTCATTATTATTATCATTATTATTATTATTATTATTATTATTATTATTATTATTATTATTATTATTATTATTATTATTATTATTATTATTATTATTATTATTATTATTATTATTATTACAATTATTATAATTATTATCAATATTATTAACAAAATTTTGTGTAAGGATTCGTCCTTATTCCTCAGCTTTAAGAAATATTTTTCTTATATAACAATTTAGCCGTAATCCATTTGTATTTCCCCGGTTTTCGGTAAAGTATTTTTGTTGATTCGAAAAATTTGAGCAGCGTTCCGCCCTTATTTTACGCGTTCCACTTTTACTTTACTATTTTCAATAAGTATTTTAATTACTTCGAAAATTTTGAGCAGCGATCCGTCCTTATTTTACGGTTTATAAGAATATTATACTAACAATCGAACGACAATTCGCTTTTGTTTTACTATTTTCTATAAGTATTTTAATCATTTCGGAAAATTTGAGCATCGTTCCGCCCTTATTTTACGCGTTCCACTTTTACTTTACTATTTTCAATAAGTATTTTAATTACTTCGGAAAATTTGAGCAGCGATCCTCTCATATTTTTCGTTTTAATTGACATAATTTATTTAATTCTTATTTAAAAACATTATTTTTCATGATTTTGGTCGTTCGGATTAATCTTTTTCCGATGGCTATTCATTTTAACTGTTGCAACGATTTCGCAATTTTCCCCACTACCCATTCCCTCTCTTTGTCCTTAAGATCTATGTATGTTCATTTCATAATTAATGAGTGCCCACTGGACTACTCGGTGTTAGATATTTTGAGCCGATTGTTGTTAAAAATTTATATTAATTTTACAGGAAACGGATGATGAAGGAGCAGCCAAAGGACTACTCATTTACCCTCCAAGTTTCCCTATCTACGGATAATATTGACGTTCCAACTCCTGCGTTCCGCACGCCGGAGCCTTCACGGGCACGAATCATTGGCGATATTCCACGCACTTACATGGTTTGAACAATATGTTTGATTTTAATAACTTGTGATGTATCTTTGGCTGTGGGCCGGAAAATTTTCGACAATTTGAAAAATTAATTTATGCATTATAATAATTTATTAAAACCAAAATTAAATTACCAGATACATCCATCAAATTAAAATTCATAAATATATCTTCGTAATAATCCATAAAACATCGACCAATGAATCCATTATTCACAGATAAATATATTAATCCAAAGTAAAGATCCATCAAATTAAAATTCATAAATATATCTTCATAATAATCCATAAAACATCGATCAATGAATCCATTATTCACAGGTAAATATATTAATCCAAAGTAAAACTGTTGAAATCAAGTGTCAAAGTACGACGGAAAATCAATACTGAAAATTAAGATTAAGATTTGTCAAATCATATCAGTATATATACCTATAATTTGGCCTTAACCTTGCGTGTTATTTTTTATTGCGATTAAACAAAATTCGACCTTGAAATTATTTGTGTTATCTAAATTAAATTTTTATTTATTTCTTAATTTATATTGGTAATTTATTTTTAACATTTTTAATTAAATTTATTCAGCTAAAAATATTTTATTTTTATTCATTTAATTCATTAATTTTTACTTTTATATAAATGGTCATTTTACGGTCAAATTTTCTTGTTATTATGTTATTTTTTATGTAAATTTCGTGCGGTTCTTGATGCATTTTGTATTTATTTTATTTTACTTTTATGTTTTTAATTTTATATTTATTTATATTCTCTCAGATTTTAAAATGTTTAATTGGTGTTGTATATTATATTTTAAGTTATCTTGGTGCTAGGTTTTCGTGTTGTATTACTGATACATTTAAACAATTTTCAAGGCTATTTGTGTTCTGGCCCAACACATGTATTATTCTAATCCATTATCGCTGCTATTACTATTATTATTATTATTATTATTATTATTATTATTATTATTATTATTATTATTATTATTATTATTATTATTATTATTATTTTTACCATTACCGTTATATTTATATTTACTATTAGTATTATTATTATTACTATTATTATTATTATTAAAATTTTTTTGTAGGGATCTGCCCTTATTCCTCAGCTTTATAAAAATATTTAATTTATATAAAAATTTAGCCTTAATCTATCCTTATTTTACAGTTTTCGGTAAAGTATTTTCAATGATTCGGAAAATTTGAGCAGCTTTCCGCCCTTAATTTTCAGTTTTATGATAAGTGTTTTAATTATTTCCAAAAATTTGTGCAGCGTTCTGCCCATATTTTCCGTCTCAATTGACATAATTTATTTAATTCTTTTATATTATTTAAAATTTTCTTTTCATAATTTTGGTCGTTCGGATTAATCCTTTTCCAATGGCTATTCATGTTAACTGTTGCAACGATTTCGCAATTTTCCCCGCTACCCATTCCCTCACTTTGTCCTTATGATCTACTTATGTTCATATTGTGTTAAATGAGTGCCCACTGGACTACTCGGTGTTAGTGATTTTGAGCTGATTGTTGTTAAAATATTTTTTGTCGATTTTTCAGGAAACAGATGACGATAGAGGCAGCCAAAAGACTACCCCTTTACCTTCCAATTTCCTTTATAAGTGGAATATATGGACGTTCAGATTCCTGCGTTGCCCACGCCGGAATCTTTATGGGCACGGGCTATTGGCGGATGAACACAGCTCGATTGTGGTGTGTAGATTTTAATTACTTGCAGTTTGTTTTGGCTGTGGCCGAAAAAATAAATAAATGTTACCGTGCCAATTGGGTAAAATCTTCGAATGCATATAATTGTTTTTTCACATAATTGTCGGAAGTTCGTAAGTATACATTGTCAATTTGCATCATCATAAACATTGTCAATTCGCATCATCATAATAAATAAACATTGTCAATTAGCAGTAGTATAATTCATGGTTCATAACATTTTCAAGAGCATTAGGTTATCAATCAATAAGTTCATAATTATCAATGCGTTTAAAATTAGTTTCAACACACACTTACCACAATAACCTTGCTCAAAATAAGTCTGAAAGTGAGACTGAAAATCAATACTGAAAAATAAGATTTTTAATGAGACTGACTAAATAAGATTAGTTTCAATTAATTTGATAATTTGTTAAAAGACATCAGTATATATACTAGGGTGGAGCTTAAAAATAAATAAAAATAAAAAAAGGTATTTTTGAAAGTCTTACCCTCCTAATCTGTTCCTTATAATATAGAAACACTATATAAAAAGTTTGAATAATAAATTCTTGTGTTTAGGGGTAGCTCAAGTGCTTCAAATTTACAAAAATTATGAAAATTACATAAATTCTCAATTTATTTATAACAAACCAGTATTAATTTTTCAACACAATTAGTCTGCAATCTCAGTTCAGTTTTGGGCAGAGTTCAGGGAGACAGTTCAACAATTTCCAAATTTATTGTTTATGTGGTACTCCAGACATAGTTTGTTTCCTGCTGTCAGGGTACATTCGACGATGATCCTCGACAACTTGCAGGAGGAATTGTAACTGCGATTCATCGTGAGTTAACAAGCAGCTGTATTCCTGAATTAAAGCAACTCTACGTTCAGCATGATCATTTACTACTTTCAGTGACTTGACTGTTTCCTTAGCTTGCCTGAAGTCATCTCTGTCCTCCCACAAATCATGATCAACCGAGAGGAATCCATGTGGAAGTTCTAGCATTCGGAGCAGGGTCATTGACTTAGCTGTGACAAAATCTTCCAAGTTCCTGGTCTTAAAGGAATCGAGAGCAACTGTAATTCTCTTTGAATGGTCCTTATCTTACTCCTTATTCTGCATTGCACTCACCATCAGTCTCTTGGTTGACGAATTAACGTGATCGTCGAAGAAAGCCAAGCTAACAAGTTCCTGTGACAGGTACCACAAATGGTTGGAAAACTTTTGTGATGTTTGCTTTGAGATTGCAGAATGAATAGACGAGTATTCAAGCAGAGACTTGAGCAGCAGAAAGTCATTGTAAGGAGCATCGGATGCTTGAGGTGCAGAGATCCAGGCTTTCAGGTAGATGCGTACAGCAAACACACACACATTGCGTAATCCTCTTTCTTCTGCAGAAGTAAGTTTGAATTGAGCCTTGAACATCCAGATCTTTAAACTGTATATGACTTTGCTCATCCACCGAGCATGATGAATTGCTCCGGGCAACATGAATCGGACTCCTCTGGCAGGAGCAGCACCGAGAAAGACAATCACGAGTTCCAAGAATTCTTTATAATCGTCTCTCGGTTGGCTCTGTTCAAGATGCTTGATGGCAAAATCGACGGTGCTTTGCCTAATGTCTTCCATTAGATTTGCCACGTCGTCTGCTGCAATCCCTGGTTCATATTTGTCCGTTTCGATGATTGCCCAGTATTCCTGAAAGCGTTTGAAGAATTGAACCACGGGAGAGGAGGAGGCTCCCATACAGACTTGGAAGTCTGCACCAATAATCAGTTCCATAACGTAATGCCTGCAAGCCAGCGACAACAACTCCTTCTTAAGTTTCTGCTCTAGGAGCACACATGCACGAAGATATCCGACCAGTGTTTGAGCTCGTCGTGTCAAAACACATAGCTCGGATACTGTTGGCTATGCCCCAGTCTTCAATGGATCCAAAAACAGCAGCAGCCTCAGCCTCGCCTGTTCCGGATGGAAGCTTGGCAACTGTGAGTAGCTGAGAAACTCCTTTTCCTGACACCAACACTAGCAGGCGATCGACCTTCTCTTTTCCAATTAGGTCAGGGATAAGTTTCCCGTCCCAGTGAACAACAAGGGGAACGTTTCCCTGAAACTCAGGCTTTATGTTTGCTGATCTCTGGACTCTGTGTTCAACTCTGTGTCGTCGAATTGAATCTCTGTTTAGAGCAAGTTCATCAATGTTATGTCCCAAGCTTTTGGCGGTCTCTGCTATAACGAAAACGGCCTTGCGGTCTGAAACTTTTGTTCGATCCAGTGCTGCCGCGAGTTCAGGAGTGACAGCAGTTTTTCGTCCCCTTTTTCTCTTTGGTGTCCTAAATGCTATGCTTCCAACAGCCTCCTCACATGCATCATTCTCAGTTTCCATCTTCTCTGTGTCTTCTGTTGAACTGTTTTCTGAACCATATGAAACCAATTCCACTGTAGAATCTGCAAACTGTTTCATTTTAATCATTTGCTGTCGCTTGGCAAGCATTTTCTTATCTCTTTCAGACGCCCTTTTCTCATTGGCAGCAAGCTTTTTATCTACCCCAGCCATAGACCTTCTTCTTCCTTTCTCCCGCTGTGCTAATAAGAAATCTTTATCTTCTTGCAAAACTGATTTCATGTTCAGAGTATCGGCGTGAGCGACATCAAAAAGATCATCGAGTCTGGAAACAAAAGCCGACTCTTTTGAGAGTTGAGTTGGTGAAGCTCGTGTTTTGTTCTTCTTGAGAAGACACCATTCCTCAAATGTCTTCTCTAACTTGGTTTGACAGTTTTGATGTTCTCTCATTGGGATTCTAGCTTTCACCAAAAACTTTGATATTTCAGTGATGGTAACAGCCGACGATTGTCTTATGGTTTCTTTCAGTTCGAGATGGTGATGTAGGAAGAACCCAAGAGTCATACGCAATGACGGCAACTTGCTGCCTGTTAATACAGTCACAGAGTCCCCAAGAAGATACAACTGGTTCTGAGATCTTGTTGCTTGTGCCATAGATGACATTTTTTATCAGCAATTAGTCTGAAAAAAAATTAGAAAAGGCATTTTTATCAATCATTTGGCATTTGGAATCACGAATTTTACCATTTTAAACATGAAACATTAATGCCGCCCTCAATCAAGCAAACATTCTGAATTGCCATACTGCTGACTACATTGTATAAATTTAAAAATAATTTCAAATACCTGTTTTTTTGTAGTGTAGTGTTGATGATAAAGTAATCAAATTTACGAATTTCTCACTATTTCAATCATTAATAAATAATAATCAATAAAAACAAAAATTGTATTTCTTCTGCTTAAAAGCAAACTTCTGCAAAATGGCTGATTGGCTGTCAGCTTTGGTAGTCTATTGCACTGCCTCTAACCTGTGAATAAGTAAGCAAACCTACATGCATCATGGGCAAAAGTTATAGAAAATAAAAAACACTAAGCTGATGCAAAAATTGTGTGATAATAATGATAATTATGTAATATCATAAGTTTAGTTTTATTTTGTTTGAATGAACAATTCCAGCTATTATTGATTGTTATGATGTAATGATTAAAAATGATTAAAGCCCCATAACCAGTTAACCACACTGGAAGAATACAATTATGGACCCGTCCGAGTCTGACGACCAGAGTGCTGGAAACTTCACCATCATTGAGCTACCTCTAAATATTGTTCAATTGTGCTCATATGTTGTCTGAATTATTATTTCATAAATAGGAACAAAATTGGAGGGTAAGAAGATCATATTTCAAAAGTTAAAAAATAAGCTCCACCCTAATATATACCTATAATTTGACCTTAACCTTGCTTGTTATTTTTATTGCGATAAAACGAAATTTGACCTTGAAATTATTTGTGTTATCTAAATTAAATTTTTATTATTTTCTTAATTTATATTGGTAATTTATTTTTAACATTTTTAATTAAATTTATTCAGCCAAAAATATTTTATTTTTATTCATTTAATTCATTAATTTTTACTTTTATATAACTTGTCGTTTTTTGGTCAAATTTTCTTGTTATTATGTTATTTTTTATGTAAATTTCGTGCGGTTCTTGATGCATTTTGTATTTATTTTATTTTACTTTTATGTTTTTAATTTTATATTTATTTATATTCTCTCAAATTTTAAAATGTTTAATTGGTGTTGTATATTATATTTTAAGTTATCTTGGTGCTAGGTTTTCGTGTTGTATTACTGATGCATTTAAACAATTTTCAAGGCTATTTGTGTTCTGGCCCAACAGAATCATAAATTGATTAATTATTATTTTTCATTAATATGTTACTGTTTTATTAGCACTAAAACACAAGAAAGTTTTCTGCTGTTGGGCCAGAACTAGATTTTGTTTAAATGAATTGGAAATAGGACGCAAATACAGCAATGCGGATTTAAAATCAGACATATAAACATCAAATAAACAACCTTAAAATATAAATTAAAAAATAAATCAAAATAATAACAAATTTGCACCAAGATCAGCACGAAACTAACATAAAAATAACAAGATAACATAAAGATTTGACCGAAAAATGGACAATCCATAAAAGTTAACAAATAACGAATAAAATGGAATATTTTCAATACGAAATATCCTATTAAAAAAGTAAATAAAATGAATTGTTCATTTAATATAGAAATGAACAAAATAAGAATTAGATATTACAAATAAAATCAAGGTCAAATTTTGTTTAAATGCATCAAAAGGAACAGGCAAGGTTAGGGTCACAAAACAGGTATATATACAAATTCATTTTCACAGAATTTTAATGCATACACTTAGTGAGCAAAGTCATTTTCTCGCTGGAACTATTCAGTCGAACTAGAGAAGCAACTATCAGTGTTAAATATTTTCATAATACGAGCTCAAACATTCTTCTAAGTAAACACTACTCGAGCGTGTATATGGAAAAATGATTGTGGGTTATGCAAATGAATGCTGGAAGTAAAACGTTATGTACTGATTACGATTCAAAATACATATTTGAATAAAAAGTATTATATCTGTCGAAATTTTTCCGGCCCACAGCCGAAACACATCGCAAGTCAGTAAAATTCACATAACAATTCGAGATGTGTAAGTGCAGATTCATCCGCCAATACCTCGTGTCCGTGAAGATTCTACCGTGCCTAACGCTGGAATCTAAACGTCAATTCTCACAACATATAGGGGTGGATGGAAGATTGATGAGCAGTCTTTTGGCTGTCTCTTCATCATCCATCTCCCGAAAAATCCAGCTAAATTGATATCTACTCGTCGGCTAAAAATCACCTACATCGAGTAGTCCAGTGGGCACTCATAAAATCTTAATATCAACATGTCTAACCTTAGGATCAATTAAATGAGGTGAGTGTGGGGAAACGAGCGGAAAGTCGTTGCAACGATAAAGTTAATTATCTAAGTAAATAAAACAATTGAATAAAAGCCTAAATAAATAACGATCAAATTATAAATTAGAAAAATTGAAATCAAAGATAACTAAAACTTCTCAATACTAGAAATTATTCGGTAAATAATAAGTAGAGTACCCCGTAAAGTAATAAAAAATGGCACTATTAAATAATAGAATGAATAAATAAAAATCTTAACGAACCTGAAAACGTATAGTAAAGAAGAATAAAAATAAAATTGATGATGTTTATAAGTAGCTAGGGATGATAAATTAATAATATTAAAGGTAGAGCTATCCCAGGATAATAATCCATTAATGTAAAGAGAAATCGAGGAAAATAAGAAAAAATATAATGAACCCCCCGAAATGAGTATTACTGCCGAATTCTCTACTAAAAACAAAATTGTATCAAGTCAAACTTAAATTAAATTTCGTAAAATATGTAAATAACACAACCCATCAAATAAGATAATCCATAGAATAAGTATTGTAGTAAAGTATTTTCACCTAGTAGAGAAGCCTCGTAAGAGACTCCGCAAATCAAATTTTAAAAACGATATCATCATCCCTTTGGAGCGTACATTTGGAAACGAATTATAAACCCTAATCACAATCAGCGCAAATCAGTCATGAGACAACTAAAATCACACGCTTTCGAAAAGAATATAAAATTTACTATGAACAATGATCCAATAATCCATTACATAATTACACCAAATTCGTAACATTGATACTAGGCATAAACGGTGATAATTCTATACGGATGAGTAAAGAACTTTGTAGCGGCTTGATGTAGACATCTTGATAAAAAAAACTCGAGCGGGAAGTGGCTCTGTCGTTTGCCACCGAGATCTAATGAGAAGTTGAGATGACTATTCATCGACTGACACCCTGTAGAAAGTTTAACGAACTTAATCAAATAATTAAATTGCAAAGAGTCACCCAAATAAAATAGTAGAGTGCCGTCAACACTCCTTCATGAATCCACAATCGAAACATCATTACGATCATGTCTAATAAAAAATCATTAAATAAATTCGACGCGACCTTAATAATACCAAAGAGAATTTCCAACGAGACTTCCAAAATACTGCAAGATAAATAGAATCGATTAGGTTATGTTTTCAGTCTAGAAGAAACTGACGATGCAATTACGGCACCCCATAATGATGAGTCATCTACAGTCACCACATTCAACACAACCAGATTATTTTCACCGATAAATGAATTTAGAAAAAATTCTAAATGTCATTTCATCAGCGAGGGAGAAAAATTATAAAGAAAAATCATCGATTTAAATATCACATTCCACACCAATGAACTAAATAGCTATAAAATTGCTGGCAATAGAGAAATCGATCATTTTCTCTTACAAAATGGACATGACAATGAAGGACAAAAATAGGGATGGAATCATAATGGCTCCGAAGACTAGCGAAGATGACACGAAACGGATCAGCTCCGACGGACAAAGCAGAGTCGGACGGAAAGAGATATCGGGGGAATGAGATCATGCGAATAAGTAAAGAATTTCACTTAAAATTAGTTTTAATTAATTTTGTACGAGAAAAAATACAGAAGTCGGCCGCAATTCAAGGACCCTCCATGAATCTCGACACACGACTAATCCAAAACCTACCATGATGAAATAATATTCAGATATAGATCAGCACTTATAATTCCATATGAAACTATGCCTATTAAATAAAATTGTTCAGGAAAAAACTCTTTGTCGTCTTTAACTCTATGCATTAGTACGAGCCATTAATGTAGTTTCTGTATGATGATCCACCAGGTGAAGTTTGCTTACGAGATTCGTGAAATTAACCATACAAATGTTAACACTAACTCCAACAACCGCAATCGATTCCTGACTACACATTTAACTATGGGATACCGCGTCGATCAAGGCTACTAATGTATTTTTAGGCCAATGCTTTTGTATCATTACGATATTACCGACAAACTACCAATAAAAGAATTCCCACCGAACATCGATGTATTACTGTAACCCCGACACAAAGTGAAAGGTGAAATATAATTAATTCAATTTTAGCTAGGGATAAGATAGAAGTAGAATGTCCTCTATCATGAAATGAACTCTCAAATGTTATTAGAAAGGTGCATGAAATAGTGAGAATAAAATTGGTTAGTCCTTGTTTTATAAATAAAGTAGGAAATTTATTAATAAAAAATTACTCCATTCATATGCCCCTCATATTCCTGATGCAAATTCCATAAAGATCTAATTTGAATTGTTTAACGGATTATTGAGTAACAAAGAGGAATTTATTTATCAACCTGATGAACTATGTAATAGAGACTAATAGCGCACCAATCACGATGCCTCAGTGGACAAATCGAACGAAATTCCCAAACATTTCTCTTAAATTCAATTATCTTTAATAATCCTAATCCATATTGATGATGTGATTTAGCACGAAATTCAACTCTCACGGACGAATCATGAATCGATGCTTCGAGAATTACGGTCCTATTCCCGGCGACGACAGTGGCACGGTACAGGCAGGCGATGTGGGACGCCGGTTATTCAATATCCCCGGTGAGAGAGTCAAATGATCATCGCCTATCTCGGAACAACAAAGTGGAGCTTCCATATATCGCAATTAAGCGCGAGCCAGGCGAAACCTTGCCCGAGAGGCTCGACAAAGGGCCAAATTTACGCTGGCCAGGTTGGAAATATATCAATGGCAAACGAACTGGCAGGTAGCCATGGCCAAGCGTCGGTTAAATCGGGTAAATGCGGACATCGCCGCGGGTCGAATTTCAAATACCGATGGGTACGCACCAAATTACGGGATTTCGTATGAGCTCGACGACCCGGCTCTAGAAGAGATGGATGCTCCCATAGACGTGGTATTGTCAAGACGACTAATGCCATCAACCACTCTGGATCGTACCGGGAGATCGCCTCAACACCAGGAGCGCTCGTTATCTCGCTATAGACCGACAAATCCATCAAAGTTTCGTAGTTTCAACAGGCAAAGAAGGTGAAATCAGCTGAGAAAGCCATAGTGTATTAGTAATAAACCTTAGAATTGTCAAATCTTTGAATTTTAGCAATATAGCACTAATAACTAACACCTAATAATTAACATGTTAAAAACCAGTTGTATCAGTCAAAACACATTAATTTAATCGAGACCCAGTAGATCTTTGAGAGTCAGTATGCCTCTATGTAGCCGACGAAACGAAATCATACAAATCGCTATTTCTTCTTTATTGAATAATTTTGATTTTACGTAAATTCTTTAATAAATAGTTTTGTTTATAGATATGAATTCGCTCAGAACTTAAGTAAAGAATTGATAAATCCCCCAGAGAAAACGCGGAGCTACACACTCAGCTGATCCAGATGAGTCGCGAAATACAGAAAATCCGGGCGACATGGATCGAGCCTTCTCGAGCTAAAACGACTTATTAGAGACTTACCGCCGCTCAACGAGAATGGGCGGAAGAAAAACAGCTGGTTCAGAACCAATTGACCCAAATCAGAAGCCTAGAGGTAGCACTATCGGCTTGCCAGGAGGGCAACTCAGTGACCTACCCGCTGGTATTCGCTCCAGCCCAGATAGCCTACCAGGATGCAAGTCATACCTCTAAACAGGCAACATCTAAACGACCTCAACGACGGCCGGAGCAGGAAGAATGGGCAAAACGACGCTCGCAGCAGGAGATGGAGCAGAACTGAAAGTAGTAAACCCATTGAGAACTCACAATTTATATGCTGTATTGTCTGAATAAAATATTTTCATGCTTATCTTGTGAATTTATTAACCCTACTTTGTAAAATTGATAAGAAATGAAAAAATAATTGAACCAGAAATCTTATAATGTCAAGTTCATTCAGGAAGGACTTATAATTTTTATAAGGTTGCAAATCGCGCGTAGACCTTCTATCGGTAGCGCGTTGAACCAACCATAAGCCCGGGCCTTAGCAGTTCTACAGTTAGAGCTCACCTTTGGTCGTCTCATAACCAATGGTTGCAATTCCAACGTTGCCTAGCAACGGGTAACCATTGGCGGGCAAGGAAAGTTTGTATGTAAATGGATCAAGGCCAGATACAGTTAACCCCACACTGCAAAAGATATTAAACAGATAAGACTAAGTTAGCTGCTGAATAACTGTTGACCCATCTATACCATCATATAATACTTAACAAACAATGCCAGGCAGCGGTGATAATGTGAACAGGTAACGGATTGTCTTTCAAAATTGAGATTTATTGCTAAAACCTGCTATGGTCCGAACACACCCTGGACCCAACGAGATGCTGTTAGAAGCTCCCTTTTTTAGTAAGTGTTATCTATTTAGAAAGTGGTTGGTGTACAAAGGAAAGTCAACAGAAAGAATTTATTAATTGTTTTAATGAGGATAAACTGAATGTACAATAATACAAGATTAATCTATATCCTTGTCTATGGTTTTTCCCTTGAGAACCAATCTGCCTTTTAAGGTGTGACCCTTTTTTGATGTAGCTTTTTCACATGTTCTGTGTGTAACCAGGTCGCTAATATTATCTTTATACTTCTAAGCCTGTATGAGTCTTGTGCACATGGCCTCCTTTTCAAGTCATCAATATATTTTGACAGATTCACTGTCACGTTAGGTAAATTTGAAGTTGAAACTATATCGATTTAAACTGCTTTATTCAAACCAATTTCTTCATTAATCTTCGTTGTATATTAAAAATATATTATATAAAATTTTATAAAATTAAAATTTAACAAAATTTTAAACTTTCAATAAAATAGTTTTAAACTTTAAAACAAAAACCTTTTACTTTTTTTTCATCCTTTGACACAAAATTTCGTTTACTAATATAAATGAATTTCATATGTCGACTGTGATCAAGAACTTGAGAACGGAAATTACAAGCAGTCATTCAAATGTATGTGTCATTGCACCCATGACATATATAATTATAATTAAGATTTGAACACAATCTAAGTAGGACTTGAAATCTATCAACAAACCCAAATTTCAGACAACAAGACCGAAGAAAGCTAGAAGAATTTTCATAAGTTACAAACTTTTTCGTAAGTGGCTCTTGTCATAGAAAGTCATTTTTTGTAAGATTTACCTCTTCTCTGTAGTTCCTATTGCCATGCCTTTATCCTAAGGTTGATTTTCAATCCGTCAAACGTCAACCAACCCCAGTAAAAGCAAAAGAGGACGACATATCAAAAGCGATACTAGCCATGAAGTACAATATTTTATTCAATATTCCCAGTCATGATTACAGAACAGTTATTTATTAAATTAAATCCAAAAACAAGATTTATTAGATTACATTTTAATGACAACGCCTCGATATCCCAATTAGTTATATCAGCATTGATGATTCACGTTTCCGTATAGCCATTTTCGTTTGGGGCTTCATGAGTCCTAAACCAGCTTGGTGGGCACAGCCACTGATGTTGAGGTGCAGAGGATTTGCATCCAGATCATATAAAACCTGGCACTGCAAAGTTTAGACATAGGATATGGGTATCTTGTCACTAACGAGTTATCTATTTACTTGTTCAAAGTTTTATATGACCTGTTGCAGTTCCTGTTTGGCATTTTGTTTGGCCTTGTAGTGATTGAAATAATTTAAAATCATAAAATCTTATAATAAATATTTAATTATTGAAATGCAGGAAGTAATAATTCAACCAAATGTTTAATTAGACTCGGTGATAAATGCCCACACGAAAAATGTCTACAGACAGTATTGCTCACACGAAAAATCCTCACATAGAAAAAAGCTCACATAGAAAAAAGCACTACAATAAAATAAATAGAGAAAAAATTAAGAATAATATTCAATCTAAAAGGTAATCAATGTACGATGATAATAATAAAAATTGCTATTAATCACTGTGACAAAAATTCTTTTTACTTCATTAACAAAAGTAAGTAGATTTGCCTTAATTTTACTGTTTTGTTTTGCTTTTTTTTTATTACCTAAATATTTATTATTTTCTTATTTCACTCCACAATGAAAATGTAGTAGGTAGCTTTTGTCTAATAATCATAAAAAATTATTTCTTTTTTTCTCGAGAAAAAAATCAAATTCTCAAGAGTGTAGAATTCTTAAATAATTGAGAATTTTCGAGCAATTGAGAAGTGAAAATTTTCGTTCACAACTCTGGTTTGAAATAAATTATTCTTAAGAACTTTTTAATTTGTAGTGCATTTTTCTCTATTTTTTTATGTGTGCATTTGTTTATGTGTGCATTTTTCTTGTGTGCATTTTTCTATGTGCATTTTTCGTGTGAGCAATAATCCAATCACGGTTTAATTAATATTAGAATACATGTATTTACAAATAAATTTTGATTATCTTTTGTGAAATATTAGCAATTTTAGTTTAGTGTTTAGAAATTAAATATTTTATCATAAGATTTCTAATCGTTTCTTTTAAATGGAATTTTGAATAAGTTGGATATTAAATATTTTTAAACTTTCGGCGATGCCTAATTAGTCGCCACGTGCAACAGATATCACTAAAAAAGCTGAAATTGATAGAACAATATCAGAACATTACAAAAAACCTCTTCGACACGGAGTGTTCTTAACCCTTTGGTGAGCTGGTCATACTGGGTTATGCACAGACTCGCTATTAATGGGATTTTTGCGTATTCTTCAATTTCCTACAGGCTGACCTTCCAAGACAAACACTCCCTATTTCCTGGAGTAGTGACCAGATAGCCTCCGTCACACAGGTCTTTTCGGAATAGTGCTGACGTGGCAATATCCATTCGAGACACTAGCTGAGTCGAATCACATAGTCATCTTGTTGATCATCGGATTTGCTAGTATATATGAACGTTTTTAATATTTCGACCTAAATTCATTCAAACTACACGAGAGGAAATAAATCATTTACATCTAACAATTTATTCTTGACATTTGTTTGATCCAATAATAAGATTTATATAGTCATTCTTACCTCAAATGTATCAACTCCATTGGGCTCAACACAAGACGAGGTTGCTAATTGTAACATCGTTGAGATAAATATATTATTGCTACCTATGCTGATTCAATACACATTATCAATTATACGGATGTTGACAAAACAACATTGTAAGTCATACTGACGTTCATACTAAACAGTATTATTAGTTATACTAAAGTCGCGAAAGGTTTGCTAATTCAGATTACTGACAGGTTTGGAACTATATCTATTTGGAATTTTCTCCGTTAACTTAAATTGAAATAAGTCATTAAAGTAACTGGAATCTTTGATCTGGTTAGTAACAGGACCCTAGTAATGTACTGAATAGATCAACAGCTGCTTCGATAAGGACCGTTAAGGTCAGGTCTTGCTGCGCTGATATGGAACAATGCTTCGTTTTCGGAACTACTAACGGCTAACGGTAACGTTTGTTAGGAGTAGCAGCAATAAATTATATAAAAGATGTTGCTCTGGGATATGATAGGGAGCTGAATGCTCTAGGATTTGATTTTTTCCATAATAGTATAATAACCAAAATCAGAGCTAAGAGGTCGAATTTGCAATGAAATGCACTGGTTAAAACGAACAAAAACTAAAAAAGAAATTATTCCATAAAGTCAGAATGTAACGCTGCACATATTTTCTGAAATAATTAAAATACTTCATTTAATCTGAAGAATAAAGGCAGATCCATACACAAAATTTTGAAAGACACATTGATAAATAATGGATAAAGTGAACCATTTGGAACAGAAAATATGAAATAATGACTTAAGACCTCTATTTGGCAGTCAAGGACCCAAAAGCGAAAATATCATGAGTAGTTCTAGAAATGGAGATCTCATACTTACGGATTTAACCCAAAATAGACATTTTCAAAAGGTTTTTTCAATTGGTACATAGGGTGTGGAGTAAAATAATCTCGAATACGTTTAAGTAAGAGTCAATAATTAATCAGACCATAACCATAGAAAAGTAAAATAAAATCTATTTGCCAACACATCACTGCACAAATTTTTGTTATTCTCATTATAATCACAGTAAATAAAATTTTAATTCGTTAAAAACTTCTAATTATTTATCCGGTTAACATTAATTTACTAATAGAGTCGTTGGGTCACATCATTATGCACGTTATGATTTTTAGGTTAAGGCTATAATTTCTAGAAAAATGAAGTGTCTTGAAAATAACTGCAAATTACAAAACTCAATAAACTATCAAATTTGAAAGTCAGATATAGAGTAGAAAAGGGTAAAGATCATGTTGATAATGAATTTGTTATAGTACGTTTAAAAGTCAAAAAGTTAGAAAATGTGTAAAACACAAAAAATCGTTAATCAATTATTTAAGGAAAACGCGAGTTTGGTAAAAAATGAGAAAAGCAAACAAAAGAAAGTTGAAAACTCATTATCAGGACAACATGTTTAATTGGAACAAATGAGAAGGATTATTGAAGGGAAAGCACATATGGAGAAATTAATTATTTTTCAATAATAATAATTTTTTGGGAAACTGCTAAGCAAAGACTATCAAACAGATGTCAATTATTTCTACTGTATATGTAGCTAGATCTTAAATTTCAAATAAAAATGAAGAAAACAAAAATAGTTTTAGGAAAATAGAGAAATTAGTAATAAATAATTTAACTGGAAAACTAAAGAAAGCAATCGATCAATTTGAATAGAATCAAAGTTTAAATATCAGAAAAGTGATCATAATGATAAAGTTCCAATCGTTAAGACAGCCACAGTGATGCCATCTGATCGTCAGGATGAAATAATTGAAAAATAATTGACGTTATAATAATATTCCGTTCAAGAACACATGGAGTCAGAGTATTATTTTGCTGGGTTGTCGATAAAAGTAAATATTATCAATTATTGATCTAATTTCAAAGCATGCTTTGTGTAATACCAAACCTTCGGCAGGAATAAAACCTTTACAATACACTCGGAATTCACGACCACTTAACCTATGTATGCTTATATTATCGTAAATGGGTTATCATTGATTTACCCTGTGTTTGAGAAGTTAAATTGCTTTGGTTTATGATTTTAACTTGTTTTATCGCCAAAAAGAGAGCAAACGAGAAGCCATAAAACATTCATCCGGCTTCTTATCCTTAATATATTAAATTTAAATAATGAGTAAAACAACACTCTGCGAACTTTATTACCCAAACAAAACACTCATTCGTATGGATTTTATTTCATTCGGAAAAAATAAGATAAAATTAGCTTAAATTCTAAAATTTGAAGAAACTTAACCGTATATTTGTCGATTGATTTGTAGAAAAAATTAATATTAAAAAAGTTGATTTGATTCAAATGCATCAATTGAATTTTGTCATCATAATTACACAAGAAAATTCTATGCATGACAGGAAAACTGTTTGAGGAGCTTCTTGAAAATTAATTTCTCAATATTTTATAAAACGGTGACTAGGTATCATATGATTGCCATAGTTCTCGGATTACAAACCGGGACAATCGCCCCTCGCTTCTCGTTGCACTTCACCCACAAAAAACAAACCTTTTATCGACAATCATTACATTTATTTAGGCGACACGAATTTCAAAATCTAGTTCTGGTCAAGTCCTTGTGACCATTAGCAGAGCACCTCCAAAATACGCGATGCTTTGAGTGCCACCTATTTAAAAGGACTACCCTTGTGCAGTCATTGCTGATTGGTACTTCGAGCATAAGAGTCATGCACCGCCAAACTCAACCATCCAACACGGCTTGAAAAATTGCGATTTGTTAAAAACCGAATACTGAAGTTTCAGGAAGTAGACGCTTATTCACCAACCAGAGGTATATCTGATGTTCGTTCATAGTGATATTCTCGTCATGTATGTTCGCAAAATTTGTGATGGGCGTAAGAACTTTTTTATAAATAATAGACTCAAATTAATATCGTGTAAAAAGGCCTTTATTTTTCTAGAGTAGGGTGATAGAAGAGGGTGGTGTTGCTTCGAATGTCCATTTTGCCACATGTGCGAATCAATACTATCTGATTCATACCCAGCTTCGCTCAAGAACATTTTGTTATTTTTGACTTTCACGTTTAAAAAAATATATTCATTCATAAATTTTAAATCGACGTCTATGGTAGCAGCATAAATCAAAATATCGGATAAGTGAAAAACAAAAATAAACCCTTTTGCAAATTATATTATTAGAATTTTTGATAATTAAATAATCCTCTTCAGTTTCTAAATGAAAATCAAAACGCATTTGGTTATAATTAGGCATTGAAAGTAACAATTGCGTTAAATAAATTTTTTTGTTTGGTTTATATTTTCAAGTCATTATCTTGAAAATCATCTCCATCTATTTAAGTGTCCACATTTTTCGGAGGCAATAAGATTATACCATGAAATTTCCAATATCGTTTAATGAGTCCACTTGGAAAATTATCCTACATCTGAATAAACATAAATAAAAAATCAATGAAACCTTAACACAGATTGCTGATTAAAGATTCGGTATATATTAACAAAATATGCCTTAGTACAGTAAGAAATACAGTTTGAAATTTTCTTTTCCTGAAAGAGTAAAGGACCGAATATGATTTAGATTCATAATTATTTACTAAGCATGCATCTATTTTTTTTCTTTTGCAAGAGTAATCAACATTTTTCACTCTTCTGAAACTTAATCAGTAACATGCACAATAGTACAAAAAATTTTCTTAATAAAATTGTGTTTGCTTAATTATTAATAAAATCTTCATTTAGACGTAATAATTAGAAGTTACCTTAATAAATTAATTAAAAATTTTTAAATAACTTGTTTTATTTAAAACTGTTTTCTACAAATTTAAAAGAAATTTTAATATAAAATTCAGAAAATAATATACTGTTACGCTCGACTTCTAGATCTAGAAAGAGTTCAATCGCATTTGCCTGCCAATTATTATGTCATACAAGTTGCAAGACACCACCAAAGAAAATATGCTTAAGAAAAACGCAGTCTAATGGATCATCCGCAGTGCACGCAAATAAATATACACTCAGGAACTTACACTAAAGAATTTAAGATCCCCTAATCCCGGTCGGAATATAATCGACAACAATGCCAACCAAAGAATCAAAGAAAAGTATTTCAATCAAAATCTTAGCTGGAGAAAAACTCCAAAAAATCTCACATTCAAAGAGGCAATTTTTATCTTAAATAAGCATAATTCAATATACAGTAAAGAAATCGTCAGTCTGATTTGTGTTGGACTCTGATACTTTAATTTAAAGATTAAAACCATTTTATAAAAATAAAAACTTTTAGAAATTTTTTAGGGTCTTTCATCTTTCCTTTTTTAAGACAAAAGCTTATGTACACTTTTCATAGACTTTAAAAACTCAGGAACAGTATATTATATTTGGCTCTGAATTTTATATTAAATATTCTTAATTTTAAATTAAAATTTGTAGAAAAATAATGATTTTAAGAAAAAACAGTTTTAAAGAAAACAAGTTATTTAAAATTTTTAATACAATAAAAATTTTAAGAGGAAAATATAAACCAATCAAAAAGCACAAAATATTTTAACCGAATAGTTATCTTAAATGCCAAGTATACCAAAATACGTTCTGATTTTCATTTAGAAACTGAAAAGGATTATTTAATAATCGAAACTTTTTTCAACAATATTTTAGTTTATTATTCACTTATCTGATATAATTATTATAATAATACAGTAATATATAATACAGTATTAGATAATCATTCACAACCAAGCATAAATAGTGAAAAATTTAAATATATAAATTACAAATCGAATTACATAAAAAATATACGGACATAAATTCAATCAATACAGCTGCCATAAAGAAATGAATAAGCATGCCCAATCAATACATAAAACATTAAATACAATTTAAAATACAAAAGGAATTAATCGATACGGCACAGCCTTGCGATAATCATTCCATGCTGTGCCGTGCTCAACCGCACATTTCCGATCATCTTGAACGCAACGAGTAATTATAAAAAGTAAAAAATATATTGGATAGAACCAGCACACACCGAAATTTAGCCCTTCAAATAAATATCAATAATGATAATGTTGTGTAAATATCAAGTATAATATATAATAAAATGTGCAATAAAGAATATTTTTAATAAATGATACTAAGCAATCAAAATTTTATGTGAGGAGAAATACTTTGTCTCGCAGGGGCACCCAGAAAAGTTTTAAATTCCGACAGAAAATTTTTTATTGTAAAATATGAAAAATTAGGACTAAATTGCAATTCATTGGTGGAAAACACCAGTTTTTTATGCTTTTTCATTGTAAAATATTTGTCGTTTTTATCGGTAAAAAGCTAATTAAAAAATAAATTAAATTAAATTAAAATTTATTTATTTAAACAAAAATAAAATAAATTTCACTCCATTTAAACAAGATTTTAAAAATAAACCACCTTAAAAATTATAGGCGCATTGAAGAATAAATTCCAAGCAAAATCTCCCTGGAAATACTACTAAAATTCCAATAGGTAACATTGATGTAATTTTTCAATTTAAAAATGTAGAGCGAGGTCTAATATGCAAATAAGGTCAGTCAATATTCACCTGGGTTAATTGCTACCTCTTTACTACTTACTAAATAATAGTAACTAATAAATATGTTGAGTTGTAATTATTATTAGGCAGAAAAATCTCATATCTGTTTCCCAATGAAAATATTAATTTATTAAATATTGAATTTTGCACTTTATTTTATTGATTTCAGTTTTTGCGGTAAATTTTATATTTAAAATACTAAACTAAACCCGTCTGGATAAATTTAGATTTTGCATGGTTTACTAAAACATTTTGTTTTATCGAAATTATTAGATTGAATCATTTCAGAAATACAAAATGCACTTGACATTTATACGCGACTAGCAAAAAATACCTTTACATTTCGCTCGGTGATTAATATGCTAAATAATAATAATAATAATAATAATAATAATAATAATAATAATAATAATAATAATAATAATAATAATAATAATAATAATAATAATAATAATAATAATAATAATAATAATAATCAGTTTGTCTGTCTGTATCACATCACAAACTTTGCTAATTAAATTAATTTTATAATCAAATATATATTACCGGCTACAGAGATATTAAGCATTTTCGATATACAGTAACTTTCGGTAGCTTCGATGAAAAAATTTGCTATAACCGATTAGCAAGTATTCATTAAATTTGCACTTTACTTCCTGATTGTCCATGCAGTACATACCCGCTATTATAACCAGTTAGATATTCGTACTAAGTGCCATAAAATGAGGAAATTTACTACTATATTTCAAACCAGCTTAATTTATTATATGATTATTGAGATGTGATTGTATTGGGATAATTGATTTTACTGTCCCTTATATGTAAACCCTTACAATTAATGTGTCTGATTGCATGCATGTTTGGTTGATTATTTTGATTGTATGGGTCCTCGGGGTTCTCGGATTATGTCATTGCGTATCATTTATACCAACGATAAGTGTGCTGTAGACAAACATGAATAAATTCTTCAGGCATATTGTTATTTTAATCTTTGAACAATTATGAAACATGACATTGATGGAAACACTAGAAAATTGGTAATTTTAGAATCGCTGAATGGTTCGGTGGTAATGACATCATCATCAATGTTACTGTAGACATAGTGAGATAAGTCAATTGAGAACTCATGAAACAGACGCTCAAACAAATTGAGACTGTCAGGAGAAGTGTCAGAGGAAGATTATGCTGGATTAGTTGAATCCAGTGGAAGCAAAGCTGTTTACAATTGTATCAGTAGACAGACGGTTCGACGTGGTTGTCAGCCAATGCATTTAAGGAAATTTGGGGCAAAGCGAATTTTCGTATAATGAGCAATGATCACCTCAGTCACTAGTTGTTAGCGATGTGGGTTTTTAATGACCAAATTATTCCACAATCCATTGACTAGGTTATAATGTGGGGTTAGGAGGTGGAAATATCAGTCAGGCCTTTTATGTTTGGGTTGGCGGGACAGTTGTCTAACACTACTGCAATTTTTCGTTATTGCAGTTATTTTAAAACAGCGTTATTTTCCATTCAATTTTGCTTTACACATAATTGTCCCTAACTTAATTTTTCATAACCCCAACAAATATTTTACTTTTCATGATTATTAATTGCTTTATTTGTTATAAATTATTGCCATATTCACAATTCTAAATAATAATGGTAGTATAATAACTGACTGGCCGTTGTTATGTATAAATAAATGACAATTAAAATAACAAGTAAAAGCAATTAATAATTACAGCATTTAAAATCCGGCTGTTAATAATTAGTAAGGAGTGGAGGAAAAAAGTGTGTTCCAGATAAAACACAATTCATTACTACTGAACCTCTACAACATGGGTTCCACCCGGGGGTCCATGGACCCGGTAGGGGTACGTGGAGTATTCCTCGGGGGTAAGAGAAGCGCGGCCGGTAAGAAAATGTTTTCGAATTATTATTGATATTTTAAACATAGTGGCAATCAATGTATACTATCATTGTCGCCAATCGCCAAGGATTGTAATGAATGGTGATTTTGCGAACTAATATTTTTTTTATTACCTACTTTTCACTAACTGTTAAATTTATTGGAATATTATCCATAGACCATAATTATAAATCATAATAAGTACCTACTTAAGTAAGTATTATAAGAAAAGAACTAAGAGCCAAAATAGAATTTATATGTAAAATAAATTACTATGTACCCACACTGTTAGAAATTTACACAACTACTATTACTTTATCCTATTTAAACTACATGTAAATGTCTCAGCAAATATTAACTATTTTTACTCTCAGCAGCCTTAGTTTAATATATTTTGCTGAGAAATTTACATATAGTTTAAATAGGATAAAGTAGTGCAGTGTTCTCCCCAGAGAATTTTACTAGCCGGGCGGAGTGAAATAGTAAGCGCGTGGATAAAAATAGAGTATGCAATATTACTACCGGAATACTCAACGCTATAAAAGAAACTAGATAAATGAATTGATAATTAACCGACAATTTTGCTTTTGCAATAAACTTCCATAATTAGTGTACTACATATAAACGGTTGGTTCATAAAACCAGCCCATATTAAAGGGCCTGGGGAGAACACTGGTAGTGTTAGTGTGTAAATTGTGAGAATCTAATAAAAAAATTGCATGGGATTTATGGAGTACGTAAGATTCCAAATTGTTCCGAAAAGGTTGGGAACCATTGCTATACTGTATTAAATAGAGGTTCAAAATTGGGAGCATATCATAATTACGTGTGATTTTTAATTGTCTGCGTAAATAAATCTGAGTAAATATTTCAATATTGATATTTTCACTGGATGCTTGTGTACTTTTATTTATATCCCAGATCATTCTTTTGAAATCGGAAATATTTTGGCAGAAGTCTTGCATATGCGATGATAATTTACATTCCAATTCAGAAACATTACAAACATTTATGATGAAATATTTCTAAAGTTGTGCATTTACTAGGTTAAATAGAATTTTTAACGTTATATAGGCCAATTAGATTGCTAATTGATCAAATCATTGCAAAAACAAATGTAAAGAAAAATAGATATTTACCTAATTTCAGAGAAGCACGTTTTAAAGAAAACAAGTTGGATGTTGCAAAAATAAAGCTGATTTGTAATTTTGTATAATTATTAATGGACAATCGGGATATATATCGCTTTATTATGAATATTTAATGTTATAATAATCATGATCATAATCAATATGCTGAAAAATATCGATTGGGGTAAGTGCAGTGGCGTACCTAGGATAAATGGTGCCTATTGCAAACACCGATCTTGCGCCCCATCTCCGACGATAAGTTACTTACGTTTTATTTTCTAAATAACTACTTTAGAATTGGGTAAAGAAATCACACAAGTTAAATCTATTAACACTTTATTACAAATTTATCTTTTTCGTGCCCCCTTCAGTTGGCGTCCATGGGACGTGCCATGCCTACCATATCCTAGTTACGCCTCTGTGTGAGTGCATTGATTTGTTTTCCTTTATCAAAGCAAGAAAAAATAATTCATAAAATTGACGTATTTGAAATATATTTTCATGTTAAATTGCTGCTAAATATGTTATTAGGTGGAAATTTTAATTGGTATTAAGGAACTTTATTAATTAAGGGTGATTGGGTGTCCACAAAGGGAACACGCGAGGCTCGTGAAAGAAAACGTAAAGGGACATGGAGGGGGAGGGTCAAAAATTGATTTATTTTTTTAACAATTCATGAAAAAATAAATGTTAGTTAAATGATCATTAATACAATTCGAGAAAATCCACCTAAAAACAAAAGCGAAACTAACCGGAATATAGAGACCAAGATAAACAGATAATTATATCACCAAAATAATTCGGATGTCTCAATAATCCCCACCATCCACCAACGAGTATTTGATGACCATGACGATTTGTAATTGTTTTTAAATCTAGTCAATCGGATTAGAATATTTTAAATCAATAAATATAAAATACGGCATAGGTGAACACTGTAGGGATTTTGACGGAAACTATTTTTCTGTATATTTGATGATCGATAAATAATGTATCCAATCAGATTAATGACGGCAATACTCGCTAAACATTTGATAGGCAGTTGGAAGTTATTAATTTGTATAGCTCGAGTGGTCAAAGTAAACAAAAATGGAACTATGACTTGATTTCCAAGGCAGTGAAAGAAACCAAATTGTCCGTTTAACATAAACGGTTTAGAAATAATATCTCCCTACATAAGTTATTGGTTTATTATAGATATTAAGAGTGAAAAATTCGTTTAAATTTAAAAATCCTAATTGTCAGTTGATATAACATTTAACTAGAATAATAATCAATGAATTCGTGAAAATGTTCAACATTTCATAAGAGAAAAAGGTTTCGGCGACCTATTTTTAGGATTTCATAGATCTAATAATAATATTACATAGATATCCAATTAATTATATATTTTCAATTAAATTTATATCTATAATTAATTAAAAAACAATAACTCATAGATTCGAATTATGAACTTTCTCCTAAAAATATATCGGCGAAATACTGCTCCGGTTGAGTTTATCAAATCAAATGAATTTATTCCGATTTCGTACTCTCAAATTGATTTAGCTCGTGAGGAAATGGCTTCAACTAGTAATATAACAAAAAAGCGAAAGACGCGAGTAGCCGAAGAGTTACCTTTGACTCAACAACAACCATCCAAAAAAGTAAATACAACTTCAGCTTAAAAACGCAGCAACACAAAATAGATTTATATTCTATATTTTTTATAAAATTATGTTATTGATATTTTTAGAATTATCTATGAAATTTTTTTTTATCTTTGAAATCTCAACTTATTATCTTTATTCTCTTAAAAAATTATTTAATAAGCAATTCAATAATAAGTGTGAAAATCTATGTAACTTAATTTTTAGATCTATGGAATCCTAAAAAATATATCAACGAAATACTGCTCCAATTTCATAATACAAAACAAATGAAAATAACTAGCTGTAACCGGTTTCAAGCCATTCTGTTTGAATTTTAGATTTACATTAATCATTTTTATGTTCTAGTCCCGGGGTCAGTAAGCCGCGGCTCTTTGATAATCTTTATTATGTGAATTTTAGTTCAGATCATCATTACGCCTGTTGTAACTTTTCGCATACATACACACACACATATATATATATATATATATATATATATATAATGAATTTGAGTTTATTACATTAGAAAAGCATAGAATAATAGATTGAACTGCTAACAATGTTTCGAGCCTGTAAACGTTTTTTTTTACCATTATTTAGATGCAATACAGTTCAAAATATTTCAAATAGCACAACCACTCAAAAGATCTCTGCAATGGGGATATATCAGCTGTGCAATGCTCAAAAGAATATTGACAGGGATAAAATAACGTTGTGATTGATACTATTTCCGGGTCAATAGTTTTCCTTAGCTAACCGAAGAAATAATTCAGTTACAAAGAGAAAATGAATCAAACAGTTTATATGAATAAAAATAAGTTTCACCAACCTTCAAAATGATACGAGTGTATAAAATATCTTTTATGAAGATAATGTAAGGTAGGAAATGATAAAAAATACAGAAATGATGTTGAAAATCTGATGGTGTTCTAACCGAAATAGACTTGGTAACTTTCAAATTCAATCGAAGTTTAGTATCAGTCGTTTTCAAACTGTTTTTACTTGTCAAACCAAACCAGATATCCAAAAATACTTTATACAATTTATGCTATACAACTTTATATTATTTTAAAAGCTTCCTCATTCAAAGACTCAAACAAATTTTCCTGTTTAAATATCCAGTCTTACACAAAAATCAAAATATCAAATGCATTGATGACTGTCAACATCATTTTACAGTGTTCCCTTTGTAGTTACCCTTGATTTCTATTTAGCCCATATATTTCAACATACAAACAATACATCCAGTAATGCGTAAAAACTTTAAGTTTGCCTGAAACCTCACAATCACAAAGCGGAACTGTACAGAGTTCAAAGGGATAATATATACACCATAGATTAAACAGTCCAATCTGTACTTTAAAAATTACAATATTTGAAACACCACTGTACCTTAATAGTTGTAAAAATAATTCAATTATTATTCTATTTAGATTTCATTTTAAGATTACAAATAATTAAATATTAATGCATGTTATACAAAGAATAATTAGTAAACAGTTCCAATAAAATAAATTACCTCGAACATCACAGCATCGAGACAATATATTATTTGACTTATTGCACAAAATAGTAGTGAATAATTAATTGATTTAAACTCACGATCTTCTAAATCCTTCAGACAGAAAATAATATTTAATATCATCCAACCAGTGAAACCGGGTCGGAATTCATAAAAAAATTTCAAATCTAACCCAAAACATCTTGTATTAATTTCACGACCAACGATGAAATTATAAATAAAATTTACTAAAGATAAATTCAAAATTAAAAATCTTAGCATAAAATAATCCAACTAGGTCTAAACGCTTTCTTGATTTTTTCAGTTAAATATGATTTCAACAATAATATAAATAAAAAGACCACTGCAACCAAAATAGAACTCCCAATTAAAAAATAATAATTATCGTAAACCATTTTTGCCGTGAGAGTTTTGGTATACATAAGACCTGCCAAACTAGTTATGGTTATTATCATGGAAATAACACCTAAATCAAAAAATAATACTAAACAGAATAATGAATTTTATCTCAATTAATTACAAATAACTTTTTAATCGACTTACCATTAAATCTATATTTAACTTCAATGCCTTTTTTAGTTGTAGAATATGCTGTTTTTCCAATGGGGATGTGAGCTAAGGCTGCTAAATACATTAACCAACAAATGACAATTCCTATATTTTTGCCATCTGTGAAATATTGTAATTTAATTTCTTTGAAACTGATATGTCTTATTTTGGCACCATCTTCAGACATTTTATTTAATAGAAACACGGCTGGAATTAAAGAGAAAACCATACAACAAAACATAATAGACTTCATTGATTTGAAATAAATTTGAAATTTTGATAGAACTTTGACTTTTGGCTTATCAAAGTTTTCTGTGTTTCCATTATCTAACAACTGAGGTTTTTTACTTTCAGTTACAGTTTCTATTTCCATATTATCGTCATTTCCCAAAAATTTAGATTCAATTTGCTTAGATCGGCGAGTAACGCGCCTTGCTACATATGCAAGGTTAGAAGAGGTGGGTTTTTCACTGACTTCCATCGACTTCTTTGTCCTGGATAAAACTATAGGTTTAGATTTTGAAGTTGAACGAGATCTTCTCCGAGGAGCACTTTTAGAACGCTTCTGTTAATTTATAATTTAATAAATATTTAATTGTGACTTTTAAAAATACTCTTGTGTATTTTTCTACCATTTAATAACGCCTAACTTAAACTGCAGAATTCAAGCTTTGTTTCATAATGGGATAAAGAAACTAAGGCATTTATTAAAACAAACATTTATTAATTTACATAATTATTTATTCAATTATAAACCGAACAGCAGTGAAAAGGAATAATCAATTTAGAAATATTTTAATTATTTATATGTTATAGAAAACAGAATTAGGAAAATTATTTAATATTTAAATGTTAGAAATAAAAATTTCTACTTGTTGATGTCACTAAATTTAAATGACCTGTTAAAGGTATTTCTAGAGAAAATTCATTTTGATTAAGAATATAAAAATGTCTGAGTACACGGTACGAGGAAAATGTGATTTAGCTTGAGACAGATTTTCGGAAGAGACCTCTCAAGTACATACAGAAGAAAGATGTTACCACTAGGGACCAGTCACAAGTAACATTGTAAATATGTTTCAGAGACAGATCTTTCTGCCACGCAGTTAACGTTATGTTATGAAAGTTATACATAATGTTAAGCCGAAAAAAATCCTTAGAATTTGTTTGAATAAGTCAGTTGCATAGCGCGAAAACCCAGCACCGACTCAACTTAAGTCTAACACATTAAACCAACTAAATGTTGGGCCAGAACACAAACGGCCTTGAGATTGTTTAAATTAATCGGTAACACACATGCAAATACAACATGCAGATTTAAAATCAGACCCATAAAACATCAAATAACCCTGCTAAAATATAATAAAGAGAACAATTAAATATAAAATCAAAAAAAAACATAAAAGTAAATTAAAATAATAACAAAGGGCAACAAGATCCGCACGAAATAAACATAAAAATAACACGAAAACCTAACAATTTGACCGAAATTTGACAATTAATCTAAAAATGCGAAAATCCATGAAAATGAAGTAAAAAGCAAATAATTTGAATTGGAAACAATTCAACTTAAAAATTAAAAGGAAAAATTTTCAAATTAAATTATAAAAATAATAAAATTAAGATTAGAATATACTAGAAAACCACGAGGTAAAATTTTGTTTTACTAAATCAAATTAAACACGCAAGGTTAGGGTCGTACAATAGGTATATATACAGATTTATTTTCACATTAAAAAATTAATCCTCGTTTTTGAATCGTAAATTCAGTTTTTGAAAAACTTGAACCGTTTTAGTCAGTCTTAATCAGTTTTATAGTTCATTTAACGGAACTCGGAAATTTTGAAAAAATTTGAGTGAAAGAATGTTCGAAAAGAACTCTCTCGACGTCGCATCCTTACAACCTCGAAGGAGCTCTGCTTGGACGTCGGCGTGGGGAGAGAAGTGTGATGCACTATTACTGACTGGTCAACCATGTTGTATTATACGAAAATAAACGTTTCCAATAATGATTTAATTCTATGAAGTCGAAATTTTTCCGGCCCACAGCCGCTCATGCATCGCAAGTCAATAAAATGTACACACAATTCAGGCTGTGTAAGTGCAGTTTATCGGCCAATAGCCTGTGCTCGTGAAGGTTCCCGCGTGAATAACGCAGGCCCAAACGTCAAATCATAACCGTCATAGGGGAAATTGGGAGGAGGGGAAGTAGTCTTTTGGCTGCTCCTCCACCGCCCATTTTCCTATAATTTCGACCTAAAATTTAGTTTCACATATCGGCTAAAATCATAAACATTAGCTCGGTGAGCACTCTTAAAACCATTATATGAACACAATTCTCCTAAAGTCAACTTGGAGGGAAAGAAGTGGGAATACATTCGGAAATCATTGTTATGTAAAATATAATCTAACTCGATCTTAAACAAATCAATTACGTAAAAATTTATTAACTATTATGACTAAAATTATTAGGTCAAAACGGTGACGGAGAATTAATGATAGTGATATCCAGTAAAGATCAGTCGTAATATTATTATGATCTATACGTGTACACAACTCAATCTTATTTATTCTCTGGTTTATTATTATGATTAATTGGCGAGGTATCGTAATTGGTAATGGTCTACAAGTTTATAGTATGCTCTTCACTACCTATGATCACATTCTATTTCCCATTTGATTATCTATCAGTTAATTCGACTTTTTATGGGTTTGTACATGTTATGCTCAGGTTTATGTTAGAATAATATGTTAGAGACTGTTAATATGATTATTATTTAATTTTGTCGCCGATTTTTGGGGTTATACTGTTGGGTTTTGGATTATTTCAAGTCGGTTCTCTCTGACTCCTGGTGTTCTTTAAATTAAAACAATGAACGACCCAACGTATATTGAAATAACAGGTTCACAATTTATTATCACGCTACAATGACCAATCAAAGTTTATACGATTCTCTGCTCGGCGTTGATGCTTTGCAAACAAACAACATTCACCTTTTGATCCTTTAGTTCTGTTGACTCTCGTTTTCCTCGGTTTCTGTTTGGTTTGATCCCTTTTCGCCTTTCCGTATTCTTAATTCTATTTCTTCTTTTCCCTACTTCCCTAATTCGTTTACGACTTTTCCTACAGTCTGATTTTTCGAACCCTAGCTGAGGCAGAATGCCGATTTTCTCTGATTTTCCCTTTGCTTATATACTCCTCGAAATCAGGATGACAAATGGTTATTGCCGAGCCAATCTTTCGTTTGACATTTTCTCCTACGTGTTTGCTTCGGCTGTCATCCATAATGGTCCAACGAATCCAGATAATTAATGGCCCTACCGGTCTTCCTACGCGCGCTATCTTCTCCTTACTCTTTTCCCATTAATCATTGTGTCAAGCTAATGGGCCCAAATCTTCCTTTTGTTTGCCTTTCTTCTTGTTTACCCAGCTCGGGTTTCCTTCATCTCTCGGGTTCTCCATTGGCTCGGGTTTCCCATTAGCTCGGGTTTCCCATTAGCCAATTAATTAATTAATTAACGTTTTCTGTTTTCATACATTTGAATGTTTTTCACCCCTTTCTAACCCTTTTCTGATAAATCCCTAACCGTCATCTTGTTGGCCATTAGCTAATCTATAACTGTCCCGTTTTTCCCATTCGATTTCGATGACTTTTCCATTTATTGATTTTTCTCGGATTTCCGGATTCTCGCCTTTCGTAATTGCTTTTTGCATTTTCTAATACTGTTTCCATCGCACTTTCCTTTACTATTAATTCTGTGCACGATCCCGCTTTTATTTGCCTTTTTTCTTCGCTTACTTTCCATTTGAATTATTATCCTAAATTTTATTTAAATTTTTAATTTTAATTTACAGACCTCAACAATACTATCTCATTTTTTCTTATTATTCTGACTGGTGGTTGGGTCATACTTGGGAAAAATATTTTTATAATAATATAGCTACATTTTTGAGGAATTTTATGAAACTTTGAATAGATTGATTTAATCGACGCAAGAAATAATTTATCGTGAAAATAACTACAAATAAAGCTGCTAACATAATATTTTTATTAACTGGTTCATGGGGCAATTTATTGACTCTGATTAATTTTTTCTCGTTGAATTTTTTCGGAATTATTATTATGCGAGTGATAATGTAACCAATGGCTATGAAACTGCCAAAGGTGAGTCACTTCAGGACTGCTATGGCCCGGCCTCATACTGGATCCAACGAGGTGCCATTGGAAAACCTATGCTCGTCTTCTAACTTTTGATTCATGCTATTTTCCTTTTCTCTCCTTTACTTTTGGTGGGTTTCTGGGTGTTGATATTTTGAACTATATGGTTGTCACCCAGACAACCCAATACAAATATTTTTCACCTGCCACTCGGCACCCGTTGCTGAGCAACGTTGGAACTGTGTTCGAGTGGGTAGATCGTCCGCAAAAAGTGATGCTATTGCTAATGCTATAATTGACCGAACGATCCATGGGTCCAACGAGCTGCCGATAGAAGGCCTGTGCTCGATTTCGATTTTTAGGTCCCATTATTCTCCTATCTCCTTCAAATGTTGGTCTATACTGTTATATAATTTATCATTACGTCTATTTCCAGTCCTTCTTATCGTTGTCCGTGTTGATGATTTTCTATAGCTTGTAAACCATACGTTATGTTAAATATCCATACAGTATCTCTCTTACCCTTATCCCTATTATAACTACTATGTTCCCTATTATTGATACTAGCATTATCATTGTTACTATTATATGTATTACCTTTATTAATTGTTACTACTATTACATTTATTATTATTCTTATTACTATAATTACCATTACATTTATTATTATTATTACTACTATTATTATTATTACTATTATTATTATCATAATTATTATCATTATTATTATAACTACCATGCTCATTTTTTTATTATTATTATCCTCATTATTATTGTCATTATTATTATCAAATTTTTGTGTAGGGATTCGTCCTTATTCCTCGGCAAAAAAAATATACTTTGCTTAGATAAAAAAAGTATTTTCCTTGAGTCGAAAATTTTTAGCAGCGTACCGCCCTTTTTTTGTTGTTTCAAGAGAATATTATACTAACAATTGAACAACATTCCACTTTTACTTAACTATTTTCTATAAGTATTTTAATTGATTCGGAAAATTTGAGCAGCGTTCTGCCCTTATCCTACAGTTTTACGATAAATGTTTTAACTATTTCCGAAAATTTGCGCAGCGTTCTGCCCATATTTTTCGTCTCAATTTAACATAATTTATTTAATCCTTAAATATTATTTAAAACATTATTTTTCATGATTTTAGTCGTTCGGATAAATATTTTTCCGATGGCTATTCATTTTAACTGTTGCAACGATTTCCAATTTTCCCCGCTACCCTTTCCTCTCTCTTTGTCCTTACGATCGATCTATGTTCATATTAGATTTAATGAGTGCCCACTGGACTGCTCAGTGTTAGTGATTTTTAGCCGATTGTTGTTAAAGATTTTATTTTGATTTTATCAAAATTAAATCAAGAAAGTTGAGCCAAAAGACCCACTTTCAAGCTACTCTCTTTCGCTATTTAATTCAGTGATTTGACTTTTGGGTTCCTGCGTTCTAACGCCGGAACCTTCACGGGCACGAATGTTGGCGGACTTACACCACTCTTACACAGTTCGATAGTTATGTGTAATTTTACTTCCTTGCTTTATGTTTTGGCTGTGGGCCGAAAATGGAAAAAATGAATTTTACCATATCAGTTGAGTAAAAGTTTCGAGCATAGTATGGTTTATTCGACATGACATATTTCACATAGTAATCGGACGTTTATTGGCATCATCATTGTTCATCGCTTCATCCGAATACATTTAATCAAATTGGTCAAGAAATTCATGCAGTATTCACTCATTTTTCTTCACAATTGGTCAATAAGTTCATACACATTCGTGCAGATATTTTCATAATTAGTCAAAAATTTCATCAAGCAATCGTTTATATCGCTTCACACCGATGTACAGCAGCAGAAAGTTATCGTGTTCAGACAAAACACCCACTAGAGTTAATTGTTTGAATTCACGGCTAACAGCTGCAATGCACACCAACTCAATTTAGACTGAAATTTTTCTCTGGAAAATAAGACTGAAAATTTGTCAAAACACAATTTACGGATTACCATCATACACCCATGGTTGAAGCTATGTTGGTAATGTGTGTGATAGCCGAATGCCATTCGAGCAGGTGATCACTGTTACCAATACTACTCCTCGAATAACCTTCGTTTCAGGTTCAAAGCGGCCGCTAGAAGGTCTTACGTGTTATTTTATGTTTCCCTTGATTTCGAAAAATATGCCTGGTTCCTTAAGTCTAAGTAATGAACATTATTGCCCATTTTACTAATTCCGGGAAACCCATTAAGCTGACGTTCAGTCTGGCGGCGCTTGATTAATGGGTTCGTCGGCAAATAATTTAATTAATTAATTAATTTGTTTTTGGGCTTCCGACCCTTCAATATACCTTATCTCAATCTAATAGTATTTTATTCGTCATCAAAATCAAATTTGCCACTGATTACCACTTTTACCTCTCGAAAAATATTGATTTTTACTTTTTTCAAAATTTTAATTAACTTTAATTGATTTTGATAATTTTAAAATTTTATTATTTTTATTCATGTTTTATTATAACCCCAACAATACCTAGCCAAATGTAGAGTGGGGGCTGTCAGCGAAAGCATATACTCAGACGGGTTTTGATGTTAATCGCTTAGTAAATAAAGAGTAAAGACCTTCTACCGACAACCTGAACCCACGGAATCCAGAATTTTAGCAGACCCAAAGAGTTTTTACCTATGTTCTTAGTTACACCTAAGCTTCACATTACTAACATCATTTGTGACGGGTGTAGTCTGATTCTCTTATTTTTAGGTTGGAGTTTGTGACCGTGCTGGGTTGAGCCTGGGTGACATACAATCAGTTTTATTGAAATTCATAATCAAGGATATAAATATAAGTCAATGACTATAACTTCATTTACTTTCATCAATATTCTTTTTAAATTATTTTCATCTTTCTTATGATATTTTTTCTGAATATAAGATGATTTTCTTTCGTTTCCTTGAAGTTTGAATAAGCGGGGTTGGAGGCGCGTTGTTTAATAGGTTAATAAAATATTATTCAAATGAAAAATATTGTCTATAATATTTTTGTAATATATTTGAATTTTAGTTAACTTCACTTGCCTTTTATTTATGAACTTGGACTAAAAATATTTAATTTTACATTAATTTTAATTATTAAATGTACATTTTAAAGTTAGGGCATTTCTGTATTTATATAATTTTAAATATAATAATTTTACTACAATAACTATGAGAAAAACGTTTAATTGTATTAAATTATATTTCTAAGAATATCTGTTAGAATAATTTGGCTTCTGAAATCATGTTTCTTGCGAAAAAGAAATATTTTGTTTTAAACTTGAGTGGATTTAGAATTTAAATGATTTCCTTCAGGTTTTGAAATTTCTCATCCGACTACCCAGTTGCGAGTTAAAAAAATTAATAGAATAAATTTAAACAATTTTTTTCTGAAATCAAAAGTCGTTGTTAGTATATATCAATACAATATGAAGTTATTATATATTTAGTATCAGAAAAAATACTATTCAAAAATGTTTTTATAATATGTTACCCAATCGCAATTCTGTTTACCAGAAGATTTTTTAAATATATAATTTAATAAAATATGTTGCAATATAAGCATGGAAAATTATATTAGCGGTGAAATTAATAATAATACTCCTTCATGTATATAAAATGTATTAAACAAAATATTAACAATAATAATAATAATAATAATAATAATAATAATAATAATAATAATAATAATAATAATAATAATAATAATAATAATAATAATAATAATAATAATAATAATAATAATAATAATAATAATAATTACATATTTCAATTGCAATTGTTGTATTCAAATAATATACGTCTGTTTTAATTTGTATTTAATAAATTGTATTTAAAAATTTTAGCATTTACTTTCTCTGTAGCAATAATATAAGAAAATAAATTATTATTATTATTATTAATAAGTAAGCTATTTACTACTTAGTAAAATGATGACAATTTTTATTCTAAAGATAACCAAATTTAAAATACTGATTTATAACACGACAATATAATAATATAATACGATAATGCTCAAAATATGACAATTATAATTTTATTATTTTAATATAACCTATTATAGAAATTATATTAACACACGCCAATCTCTGTCCGTACGTGTTGCGATTGTTAAAAAAAATATAACGGCTTCCTGCCACTTACTCCACAAGTTATTATTTATTATTTTAATTATAAATAACAATGCCCGAATTAGTACCTTTTGCATTTTACAGCACTTTACTTTAGAAAATTTAAAATATACGATACAACTTAAATTATTGGAATAATTTATTACTAAGACAAGATCCAGTTATATAAAAGTGCTAGTTGTTTTGATCTACAAAATATATGTAAAAAAATATATTAGTTGGTCAATCTTGAATGTAAAAATAAAAAAATGTAAATTTGTTTTACTATATAAGTGGATGAAAATGTAAAGTTTAAAATGGTTTTAAAAAAACTAATAAGTTTAAAAAAATTAATTTTTGTTTTAACATTTTCGAATTTTTCGAATTTTTAAATGAAGTTTATTAAATGAAAATACTCAAGGTGCTTATTATTTTAATAGGAGAACTTCACTTGAGATGATGAACGAAAAAGTCTCGAAAGAAATTTATAAGTTAGAATTGGGAAAAATATTATGGATGTTAGCTCCTACTGGAAAATCATAATGTGAGCAAATTTTAATAAAAGATTTAAACAATAAAATTATAAATAACATTAATGACTGATTAATAATCAGTAATAAAATAGATTGAAGGGAAATTGAAAATTAAATATAATATTGTAATTTGTTATGCGAAATTAAAAGTTTGATGTAGATGAAAAATAAATAATTAAGAACGTTAATTAATTTTCAAATTTGTTAATATTAATATTAAAAAGAAAATTGTTTTTAAAATAAAAATGGATATGTTTTCACACGAATTAGATTCACTTTTAATGAAATTACAAATTTCGGCACTTATTCACTTTACGCCCCCCAGCGTTGAATAAAATAATAAAATAAGGCGAAAATGTTTAGCCAGATTTTATTCTAAACCATTTTGACATTTTCATTCATGTTTTCAATGTTTGTATAAAATAATTTTAAATGGTCAAAAAAAGTGGAAAATGATTTTCCAAATCTTTGACGCCAAAGAAATTCAATTAAATGTGATCCAAAAGTTGTTCTGGCAGTTCCATATCTCATGATATTTCTCATTTTGACCTTTTCCCACCAACTTTCTTAGTGGTTTTTAGTGGCACCTGATATATGATCCACGTAATTCTCTTCGTGGTTTACTTTGAAGTGAAAATATCCTAAAACAGTAAGGTCACCATAAGCTGCCCAACAATCACTGTGAATTATACTTCCCGGGCGAATAAACTTTCTAATCATGCATTGTAAAGTTTCTCTGTTTCTCTTTTCAATTGGAACCAAAAATCCTATTTTATTTTCAACCTCCACACCACTAAACACCCACTGCTCGCGAACCAAGTGCCCCCATTCATATTTTCTGCGCACAAGTTGGGATTCATCTATTTCAACCAATATGCCAGGCCCTCCTATCATGATTGGGTTTGGTAAAATATTTAAACATAACTTCTCTCAGCATGTTTTTCCAATCTCCAATGGTTTTTGAAGAATTTAATTCAAGCTGAAATATTAATTCTTCCTGTGATTGATTATCACGAATAAAGAAGTAAAAAAGTTCAATTATTTTTGAAAAAGACAGGTGAGTACCCTCAAAGAACGTAGTTTTTCTAATAGTGACCTCCTTCTTGTTACAAAGCCTCGAAGTACACCTAAAGTAAATGCCCTTTTTGATTCTCTGTCAAAATTCTTTTCCATCATTTTTTTTACCGCAATCGCAATATTTTATAATTGGTAAAAGCCTATTTTCTCTCAAAAAAGCAATAGAATTTTCTTCTGTTGATAGAATTGAGTACAATTTTTTGTATGTTAGTTTATCAAGTTCATAGCTTTCCATTTAAAGTGATGCAATTTTTAATCAATATATTTATTAATTTATTAGTAATACTTTTTCACCTTATTATATTATTCAACCCTGGTGGGGCGTAAAGCGAATAAACGCCCAAATCTCTTTGTTTGAAATTAAAAATCCCTTTGAAAAATTTTGTTTACTTCCGAACTTTTCCAATTGTTTCCGAATATTTAAACAACTTCATTTGGTAAATTTTTATGTAATTGTGACACTGCTGATTTATTAATTTGATATAACTAAAAATTTTCTATTTATTTTATTTTCATGTCAAACTATGGATCAATATTTTGATTTATTTAACATGACTAAGTCTATTCCAAGAATTACAAAAGCACTTTAGAAAGTCTGTTTCAAAAATTTTTGTAAAATAAACGAAAATAAAGAGTTTACTGATAAGTTTATAATAAAGAAAGGTATTATTATTATTTTATTCCTAAATTAAACAACCAACTTATTATTTAAATATATAGTAAGATCCCTCTTAACGCTGGTCCACTTATCGCTGTTTCGGTTTAGCTTGGTTTCATTGGAGTAATGGGATTCCTCAAAAATTCAAGCAGCGTTAGGATTCATCGAAATACAAAGTAATTCAACTGCATAGCTTCTTCACTGAGATGTTATCCAAACGTATTTATATTGTTTTTAACCTTTGTTGCTGTTATTTTAAGTAATTTAGTAAAATGTCCTTTAACGCTGTTTTGTATAATGCTCTACTTTAATGGAACGTATATCGTGCGTTAAGCGTGGTCTTATTGTACAATTAATTTATTACAAATTGACAAATTTTAGGATTTCTTAGTTAGTTATATTAAAAAATAATAATTTGTTAGAGAAAGGGCAATTTACTACCAGTGGCGTACCTAGGGTAAATGGCACCTATGGCAAACACCGATCTTGCGCCCCTCTCCTACGATAGGTTACTTACGTTTTATTTTCTAAAAAACTACTTTAGAATTGCGTAAAAAAATCACACACGTTAAATCTATTAACACTTTATTACAAATTTATCTTTCTTGCTTTAGCTGACGCAAATTGTTTAATTGCATTTCTTTTTGTCAAATACAAGATCACATTTGTATAGAGAAAGAGAGCTAGAGGCATAGAGGATATGAAAAAACAAACAAAAAACGAATGCGTGCTCTTTCCTACGCAGTTTTTTAATACACATATTTATATCTATAAAAATATTTTTTTATTTTCATTTCCGTATTTATACATTAGGCGCTTTTTCGAGCCCCTTCAGTTGACGCCCATGGCACGTGCATGCCTGCCATACCCTAGTTCAGCGGTTCTCAAACTTTTTAAGCTACGGAGCCCTTTATAGCCATAATAATTTACACGGAACCTCACTGGTTTAGTAAAGACTAATTTTGTGTATGTGCCTATCGATGATGCCTGACACAGAAGAGTAGTTTATTTTTTTATACATTGTAGTTACAAATTCATAAATAAAAAGAATTTTTTTATTTTTACTTAAAGAAAACTTATTTATTTTATAAATTATAAAAACACAAATATAATTAGTGGGACGAGTGAACTTGATTCCTATTTTTATACTATTCTTGTATGTCTGGCTTTATAGTTGTTAGTTGAATCCTCATGTCAGCTTCTGCATCGAGTCTGTTCCGATATTTTGTTTTTATTGCAGCATACGAAGAAAACCCGGACTCGCACAGATAAGTTGTAGCGAAAGGCAGAAGTATTTTAATAGCTTTCTTTGACAAATCTGCATATTCTTTATACTTTTTCATATATGGGCAGTAGTGAGGAATCTGAAATCATGTCAATGAAAACTTCGTACTCCTTAACTGTGAATTCTTCTGGTATTTTCTGAACTATGAATGGGGTTCGAACCCATGTCAATTTTTTAAGCTTTTCATTCTGCTCATCTGGAAAATACTGTTGAACTGAGTTTAGAATATCTTCCAAATGTTGACGAATTTCATCACACAACACAAAATAGTCACTTTCTTCAATGTCCCCATTAATTTCATCGAAAAATTCTTTAAGTATTGGGAAGCTATCTAGCTCATGGGTGCGAATGCAAATTATCCAAAACTCCAATTTTTTATAAAAAGCTTGAATCTTATCATTGGCTGTGAACACCGTTACTTGTTTACCTTGGAGTGACATATTCACTTTGTTTAGCTTTGAGAAAATATCGGCGAGGTATCCAAGTTGAAACAACCACAGTTTATCTGTCAGTCTTTCTTGTAAATCCATTCGGTTTACCATGAAAAAAGAGCTTAATTCAGAACGGAGCTCGAATAGTCGAACAAGAACTTTCCCTCGTGACAACCATCTAACTTCAGTATGGTACAATAAAGCTTTATGAATGCTGCCCATATCTTCGCAAAGAATCTTAAAAAGCCGTGTCTACAAGGGTCTCGATTAGATAAAATTTATGATCTTTACAGATTCATCAAGGACATTTTTCAAAGACATTGTCATTTTTTTACTGCGAGTGCTTGGCGGTGAAGAATGCAATGACTATTGGTGCAGTTTGGTGCTAAATTCTTGATTTTACTGATAGCGCCAGCGGTTTTTCCTACCATTGCCTTTGCACCATCCGTGCAAATATCAACACAGGTTTTCCAATCTAAACCATTTGTCTTGAAAAAATCATTCACAACATTAAATATTTCGGCACCAGTTGTATTAGTTGGCAATGGTTCACACAAAAGAAGATCTTCTTCAAACAAATTTATATGCTGATATCGGACAAAAACTAGCAAGATTGCAAGTCCAGCTACATCAGTGCTTTCATCCATTTGCAGAGAAAAATTACTATTTTTAGGCGAAATATCAATTTAGACTTTATGTTACCTGCCAAATCTTTAATTCGACGAGCTACCGTGTCATTGGATAGCGGCACATCAGTGATTTCTTTTGCCGACTTTTCATCGAATATATATTTAGCTATATCGACTGCACAGGGTTTGATCAACGTCTCACCTATTGTATGAGCTTCTCCCGCCAGTGCAATACGATAACTAACGATATAGGATGCTTCAGTTGCCTTTTCATTTCTAGTTTTGAAAATTGAAACAATTATGCTTTGGGACTTCAACAGTTCATCACGCTTACGTATGAAAAAATTAACTTGCTTATGTTTAAACTCTGGATGTATGGTTTCTAAATGACGGCGCATTTTAACGGGACCATAGCACTATTTGGAAAACTTTTGCTGCATAGGACACATTGAGGCACATTATTAGCATCTATAAAACCAATAGAAAGATAGCTTTCATCATATTTCCTTTTCTTAGTGGCAGGCAGTTTACTCATAGAGGCAGAAGATACCTCTTTTTCTGGATTTATGATAGTTTTCACTGTTGTGTTATTTTCAGTATCGTTCGATCCAGACGGTCCAGGTGGTGGCTGAGATCCAGTATCTTTCGCCGTCTTTTTAACAAGCCAACGATCCATTCCTAATAACGTATATAAAAATAATTTCTAGAAATTAAATTATAAGAATGACTAAAAAATACCAAAATATTGTCCCACTTCACGTTAAATTTTTTTTTCTAAAATTTAGTAAATTTAACAGTTTAAAAAAAATGAAAATATATAATTTGGTGTATAACACTCGCGTTCACAAGACAACTGTTACAGTTTTATGATTTTATATTGTAATCTTTACAATGTAACGAATAGTGACCTCGTAACAACTATAATTCAACTTACTTTGTTATCTAGCAGGCGCAGTGTACTATATTGAATTAATCGTTACATATTTTGGTAGTTATGATTTTAATGAATTTGACCTTTTCTAAGTAACAATTTAATTTCATATATAAATTAATAATAATTGATTTATAATTTTTTTAAAATTTTGATTTAATTATTAGCAGATTCAATTTTTTTTCTTTTCAAATTTGTTTATGTGTTTATGATATTCGCGGAGCCCTTTGAGTTAGCTCGCAGATCCCCAGGGCTCCGTGGAGCACACTTTGAGAAACGCTGCCCTAGTTACACCTCTGTTTACAATATGACAAAATTAAAAACAATAATTTGTTGAAAATTTAACTTTTCTTTTCAAATAATGATTTGAATGTAATATTGAAACTTTACTTTTTTAAACATTAAAACAAATGAAATATTAAAAATAATCTAATTATTTAAAAGAACTTTATTTGAATAATTAGTGAGAAGAAAATTGAGAGATTTTGAAAGATAAATATATTATTTATTAGTTTTATTTCTTAGTTGTTATGATGAAAAACCACAAATAACTGAAGTTTTATTTTTGATTATTAAATTTGACATTAAACTATTTCCGAAAAAAATTTAAAACAAATTTCGCTTTTAAAAAACTTAATACCATTAGCAAAATTTAATTTAGCAATAAAAACAAAGTAAAACAATTAAATAGGATTTTGGAGAGTGTTAAATAAATTTTCAATAGCTTGCGAATATTACTATGTTTTTTTGACTCAAAAATTATAAAATTTCAAAATATTTTTTTCGGCAGCCATATAACAGAAATTACAGAATTGAAATAATTTCCTATCGTTATTGAGGAATTAATTCTTCTGTTGTCCTCTTTTATACTGACTTGATGAATGAAAACAAACTGACTTCGTTTACAAGATTAATTTTTAACTTAGTAAAAACATAACAAACAGTAACAATTTTGTTTTTTTAAATATATAACTTTGTAGATCTTAAAAGAAAAAATGTTTGATTTGTCTGTGCTTTTGCATGTTCTGATGAGTCAATCAGACAATTTTAAACAAAATATTAAAATTTATTGATATCACAATTGTTTTATTATATTCAATATAAATCAAAATTTCATCATAAATTAAATAAAATACTGTAGCGATGAGAAAATAGTTAACATATAAATTAACGGGAAAATTATGAGATTTAACAATATCTGTAAAATCTTTCTTTACCATTAATAACTTTTCAGTTTCATTGTAAAACTTTTAACCTAGGTTCAATGTGGTATAGAAATTATCAGGAATGAAATTTTTAGTCGCAATCAACACAACATGCTCCCTAAGACGTTCAAGCGCATTATCATCTTCGTCCATACCACAATGAAACTGAACATTGCAACAGGAATTGATATCTGAATGTCATCACAACCAGATATTAAAGCAGTATTTGGCTAGTTTGGAGGCATATACTGCCGATAACGACATGTTCATAAATAGTTATAAAAGCACGGAATATGTATTTATATTCAGTATATTAAACAAAGCCGTCCAATAACAATTGAATAGCTGCCATTTTATCTCTTAGAATTCTTTCTTGCGTTAAGACACTCCGAATAAGTTTGAATTGGACTAGAGTCTAGACGCATAGTTTTAGGGAAAATAGGAAGCCCATATGAAGGATACTAGAGCTCATCCTGCACTCATTTACATAAATGTACACACCATGAAGCAATATCAATTCTAAAGAAATTAAGAAAACTATTCAAAATAGAATATTTTCTAATTCTCTTGTGTTCAAAAGCTGTCAAGTCAGGGCAAGCAATACAATATTTTTGCAGATAATTCTACCAGGGACTGCTAAACTTTTGTCTATTACTTACCATTTTTTACCATTTTTACTATTAAAACGTTGCCACTTGCATCATCATCATCTGCAGGTAAAAATATTTTCAAAGGATCTCATACAAAGCTATAAAAGAGAAATAAATATCAGCACAACGATAAGTTTTATTTATTTTATGAAGAGACATTTTGTTCCCCTTGATACTCAATAGGCTATTTTACCATAGCGATTTTCCCACACGACTTGATTAATCTACGGTATGATAGGAATAATGTCACAAAAATAGTAAAACGTAATTATATCTTCTGAATGCTTTTTCTAAAAAAGACATCGGAAAATTTGTATCCTTTAAATTTTACTGGTTAAATACCATTAATAAAAATATTTTTTACTGACAGACTAACTATACTCCTCTGGTTACTTTCTTTAATAAACAACATAACCCGGGTAAAGTCATATCAGTATTCTTAAAAGAGATTTGAAATATTGGTCAAAATATGGTAATGCTATTCATTAAAAATAGTCAAAAAGGAATAGATTTCATAAATACCAGCCAAGAATTTCGACGAAGTCAATCATGTTATTTATGCCATTACCGAATAAACGATTGAGTTAAAGACGATGATCATTTCAGTAGCAAATATTTAGGTGCAGATGTAGTAATTGCAGTTTGAAAGGACAAATAAGGAAAATACTGCTAATATTATTTCACAATTTGAAGGGTTATGATTTACATAATTTCTTCAAATTTACAAATTGGAGTTTAAGTTGCATTCCAATAAGCAGTGAAAAATTCATCTCGTTAATTGTTTGGTTAAATGAGTTGTGTATCAGATGTATTGACTCATATTAATTTATCAATAGTAGTCTGGCCAAAGCTGTATTAGCACTCTAATGATTAACCATCACATAATCTGAATTCAGCAGCATTATTATTGAGTAAAAATCGATGTTGCCCAACGAATTCACAAAAAGTCTGGAAATATTTAAATCAACAAAAGAACAAATTTCGATTTGGGATGAAGTCAATGAAATTGAATATGAAAAAGCGCACAGTATTTGGACGGAAACTGGTTGTTCATATATTTTGGATTATAGGCTGAAATACTTAAAGTTAGATGTATGTCTATTAGCAGATTTCTGTGAAAAGTTCCGGATCAAATCAATTTTACACAATAATTTAGAATCTCTTAATTTTTTGGCTACCTGGTATGTCTTGGACTTCGGCGCTAATGACATTATCAGAGTCCATAGAACTACAAGATATGGAGAAATATAATTTTTATGAGAACAGAGTACGAAGTGTGTTAACATTTGACAACAGACATGCTGAATCAACGGAAGATACTGAATTTCTGTATACATACATTAATAATTTATACGGGTGGCCCTTTAGCCAAAAATTGCCATTTCACGATTTGAAGTGTGGGGAATGAAGATGAAGAATTAGAATTATTTTTTAAACAAATGTAAGATTTTCTTGATGACTTTTCAGTTGCTGTTCAGAAGGAATACCTTCTAAAAATAAACTTTAGAAATTATTACTTACTCATATGCCAAAATTTAATTATATTGTTTATTAGCGACTTCTAAATATGTACATTGAATTACTAAATAACAACCTGTGAAAAATTTAAAAAAGAAAATGAATCTCCATCTATGCAATTTTAAAACTAAATTGATCACCTATACATCTAAACCTGGGTTTCAGAAAAGTATAAAATTAGCTGACGATTTAATTGCTATTATCTTAAACAAAGACTCGGTCGGTTTGGATAAATCGAGTTACATAAGGCAAACTATTGTTTGAAAAAGTTAAAATGGCGGGACCGGGTTGAGACTGAGCCCAAGTAAGACAGATCACAGCTAACTACTTCCATTAATTACTGATAGACATTTTATATTTCTGTCTTGCAATGGACAAAAAATCAGTTGGTGCAAATTGCAGTTATTTTATCAGTGGTTATTATTGAAGATGAAAGTTGACTGCCTTTTAACACATTGACTGCCAACTAAGAGATAACTCGTAGTTAATACATCGGAATTAGTCAGCATGGCAGTTAACGTGTTAACCACGGTAAATTTTGAATTATTATTTAGTTATAGTTTTGTAGGTTAAATAATTTCTGAACATATAAATAAAATTTTTAAAATTCAATTTTTACTTTCAAAATCAGTGAAATTTTCATTTTTCTATGTTTAACTGCACTGATGTGACAACTGGATCTTTATTAATTCAACAATTAAAATTTCAAACCAAGTCCTTTCTCCTCCCCAAAATTAATTAATTAAATATTTTTATTAAAAATATATTAAAAAATAAAAAAATATTAAACACATTAAAAAGAAAAGAATAAAAAATGAATTCTAGTTTTTTTCAAAAATATAATTCTTATAATGATCAAAAAACAAAAAAATAACAAATTTTATATTTTATATTCTTTTAGCATCGCGTATATCTTATTCAACAAAACAAACAATTGTTTATTGCTTCATTTGAAATTATTTTGATGATTAACTGTATTTGAATTATTTATATTTTGTTGAATAAATAAAATTTAAAAAATTACAAAAATGCTTTGTTTTTAACTCAGTAGCAATCAAAAACTGTTTAACTTTCAATGATGGAAAGTAAAAAATATTTTATTTTATATTGGTAGTCTTTGATGTTGCTAAATTAGTTCAGATATGTAGACTTTGTTTTTTGTTATTTATATATTATCTTAAATTATTATTTTTCCTATTATTTATTCTTAAAATTGCAATTTTTCTAAATATAGTTTGAAAAAATAATTTCTGAAAGAAAGAGGTTTTAAAATTTTATAATTTAAAAAATAATTATTTTTGAACATTAGTTGAAGATCCACATTCTCAACTTTGGTCATTTATATAAATAAACAAAGATAACTAGAATTTAAAGATTTATTGATGTAAATAAAATGTTTTATACAAAAAATCAATTTACCTTCACCAAAAACTTTGTGTCAATACAAATGTTTTAATGTAATTTTGTTATCCAATGCAGTTGTCCAAGCTAAGCTATATACTTTTATGCTTTAATTTAAACTTCTAGTTTTTGAGACTTAGAAACCTAAGTTATGATTTAATTTGTGTTTTGACTGATAATTATCTCAGTTTATATAGTAAAATATTTTGTTTTAGTTGACACTTAAAATATCTTTAACGTGCACTTAATGACGCTTCGCGTCAAATATTATTATTTCTTTTATTTTCCTTGCGACTTAAGTGTCAAGTCGATCATTTTATTATTTATTATTAAAACCAAAACCCTAGAAATACAAATTGGCCTGACATATACAAAAACAACTCTGAGCCTTTTTTAATTTTGAAAATTATTTTGTCTTATGTAAAAGTTAATTGTTTACATTGGGGTTAAAGTTAATAAATTTTTATTTTGGGGTGGGGTAAATTTATTTAATGTCACATGTTTACTCTAATTCAAATTTTGGATATGATACATATGTTTCCGGTTCTTATCCCAATGATGTATAAGATTATGAATACAAATATATTCAACAAACTTAAAACTTTAAAATTACCATCAATATATAAAATAAAATGATTACAAATTACATTGTCAACATTGTAAATTGATAGATTGTTAAAAATCACAATTGGAGTTATCATTTGATTGTCAGAATCACAGGTTGCTATTTTATACAGATTTAAATAATCTAAGTTACTTATAAACATGACATAAAATTGTAAATCCATTCGAATTGACAACGACAATAAGTTTATTTCATGCAAATCATATATGATCACCTAAATTACTGCAGCTTATAATGTGGGAACAATCACGACGATTCCTCCCACATTTGCCCTCCTACATACATCTTCGAATATTTAGACGTTCATTGCGCAACATAATTACAAAAATATAAATACACAAAAATAAAATAGTATAATAAAATCAATCATATCAAATTTTCATCATCCTTGTCTGTCAGATTTAATCAATTCTGCTTATTTTTCAGTTTCTTTAGTTTTGATTATCAATATAAACATTTATTCAATATTATTATTTCATTTTTTGTAGTATCTATTTAATTCAAATATTTCAATTTTCTTATTATTCAACACATTTCAATTTTTTCATTAGTCAAATCTTTGTTTAACAGGAGCAAAGGTCTATAATCGTTTTGAAAATAAATGAAATATTAAAGGGAAAACAAAAAGTAAACACATAAATAAAGGATTTATTTCTAATAAGATTACTTTCAATTTTCTTTATCGTCATTTCTTTTAAAACAATTGATCAATATCTAGTTTTATTATTAACAAAATATTGATCGTAATTCTGGAAAAAAGAAATAAAATTGAAAAGGAAAATAGATCAAAGGGTGAAAAAGATGAGATATCAAAAATTATAAATTTTTCAGTTTTAAGATTCAATTTTACATGAAATTATTTATTATTAATAAATAAATTTAAAATAATTCGGTTAAATTGAACAGTTAAAGATTAATTCAGTAAAACTGTGATTATGTATGTCTTCTTTTAAAACGAATTAACTAACTTATATTTTGTGTATGTGTACATATTTACAAAATGGCGGATCATTGAAAATGATAATAATTTGGGATTTCTTTTCCATATGAATTTATCCTGTCAAAACTGTCATTTTGCATTTACGAATTTTAAAAGGTAAACCGAGGATGTGAATCCACAACGGAAAAAATAATGTATTCCTTGTTGAATTTTAAAATTTTTAAAAAATGTATTTAAGATAAATTGAAAATTCTTGAAACAACATTACTATTGAAATCTATGTATCTTAAAATATGTTAAAGCAGAAAAGAATTAATTGAACAGTAAATTAAGCTAAAGGTCGGTACTGAAGTTAAAGTTGGAAGTGTCTGTGTCTCATTTTTGAGCAATATGAAACTAAAAATAAAAAGGTGTAGAAAATTTAAAAACCAAAGAAAAAAACTAAAATATGAGGTAAAGACAAGAACACGTATAACATTTCTATTGAAGAACATTTTGAAAATTGTAAATTGTTTTGAAAATTTGAAATCTTCTTTAAAATGGAGAGGAGTTATAAAAATAATAAACATTACCGTTTGAAGGAGTTGAAAACTTAAAGTAAAAGAAAATATATACTAAACATGATAAATAAATTAATCCAAAAAAATACACATTTTTATCGAAAATCGTATATAAAAACAAATTTAAAAAGAATAAATTCTTGATATTCCTATCCAGAACCCGATTGTTTATCCACCTGTTGGCGAATGGGCGCTATTTAAATGGTCTATTAAGGTTATCTCTCCTTCTACACGAATGCTCTATGATCATTTACTTGCTGCCCTTTGTGCCCATGAGCCATGAAAATCCTTTTTGGTACTGCACACAGCAGTTGAATCTTTTAAAATTTGCGAAGTATCTAAAGCATCATCTGTGAAAAAGAGATAGCGAACATCTTTTAGACTTATCCGAGAGTGTGAATTTATTTAATTGAAGTTTATTGTGAATTAATTTGTTTAATTTACTCAAAATTTGTGAACTTATATGTAAAAGGAAGGATGAATTATCTGACAACAGAGACCTAATTTTGAATGGTGATAGTAAAATAGCAGATAGTAAAATTGAAAGACGTGGCAAACCTGTCCTGTGTCACTGCTTTAGTGGAACAAACATTTATGGCCTGCAATCAATTGTTCAAAGATCATCCAAGATTGGTAATTATAATCATATGATAGCTGAATGTGTTTTTTCTAAAATATACAAGTAGTATTTTCTGGTTGGTATTCAAACACTAGCAACACCACCAGACATTAATGGCCAAATACTGTTCTAGAAAGTCTAAACAAAAAGTGTCTCGTCTATTAATGGAGTCAACAATAAAAGTTAATAGCGAGTCCAGCAAGACCATTAATGATCACATATAAAGAAGCATCTGACCTTGGTGAAAAAGATTTATTCTCAAACAATTTAAATGCAATACTGGTGGGAAGCAAAGTTATGTACCTAAAAAGTTTCCAATCACAGATATTTGAATATATTTTTAAATATTATTTTCAGTTGTAAATGCATTGCATATGTATGGTACAAAGCGAAAATGTCGAAATTATCACATAAAATGTTTTATCAAATTTTGGTTGTAAGTAAATTATTATATATTTATATTAATATCGTTTTTATACAGTAATATTTTCTTGAATATTACAAAACTATAAAATATTTAATCGAAATTCCAAAATCCCGATTTTATGACTAAATGTTTTCGGGATTGTAATAATGTAAAAGATTTCTTTGTAATTTTTTCAGGAATTTCAGCTAGTCAACCGGACCTTTACTCATCAAAAACTGACATTCGGCCAACTTGGAATTCGCGCAACCAATATTTAACAGTGCTATATGATGTGACATCCTTACCATATGTATCTTTTAATTTCTTGAAAATTTCTTTGTCGGTTTTCTTCTTAAAAACTAAACATTTTAATATACTTCTGTATTCAACAGCTCACTTGCTTCATTTCAAAAAATTGCTGAAAATAATTATAAATTAATTAATATATGAAAACAAGATATTTATATTTACATATTCTTATCTGATATATATACACCAAGCGAAGTTCAGATAAATTCCGCTATAATGCAAGTTGAAACATAAATCAACTTATTGGAATTTATTTTTTGAGAAAATTTAATGGATTTCAGACATTTCTGAAATGGCTGCAAAGTAACTTATTTTTTAAAGTTATAAGCTTAAAGTTATAAAGTTTTAAGAGTTGAATTATTTTACAAAGAAATTAAATCATTATTCAAACTTATAATTATAACTTTTGATCTACAAGCTCATGAATATTATTATTATAATTGATTATGAATATTCAGGAAATGATTTATTTTATAACAAATCATAAAAAGTGATTTAAATTATTTTTGAAGTTATAAAATTATTAATTGCATTAAATAATTATATTTTTTATACATCTTCTGAAAAAAATCTTCGAATATGTACACAAAATAATTTGGTTTATGATTATTTTTTAAAACTTACTAATATAATTTACAATTTATGCTTTTTTTAGGATTTAAGGTTTTATTATTTTTCGACAGAAATGTCTGAAATATTAAATTAATTTTAGTTTTAATGTTAAATCTTACATCCTCATTTCCTAGCAGAAACCTCAAAATTTAAATTAAAAATTATTTCCTCCATTTTTCTTTCTAAAATATCCCAAAAATGTTTATAAGTTAATTTATTATAGGGGTTTTTTCAACTTCTAATGGCTACACGTTAAAAGTTCACATGCATGTGTTATTATGGGTTGTGTTAATGCGTATTATTTTATTTCTCTCTATCTTTTTTGATTTTCTATAGTGTAGGGTTTGTCTCAGTGACTATTTTAAAAACAACCTTAAGGTGAGTTGGTGTGTTTATATGTTGTAAATTTATTAATTTTTGTTTTATATTATAGGCGATTTGTCTCAACATGGCTTGGTGTAGTCATAAATTCGTTTATTTTATACGACTATTTCTATGTCAGACTGAGCAGTTAATAAACCATCTACTTATAGTTTGAGTTTTTGAATAATTTTTATTTGACTTTCTCTAAAGCAAAATCTATTTATTAAAAATGAGTAGTTTTATTAATCCAATCTTATTTTTATTATCCTCAAAATTAATTATTTCTGGTTCATTATTCAACATTAATAAAAAGCGATACTTTCTACAGTTCTAAAAACATCATCAAAATATTTGAATTTTTTTTAAAAATATTTTTTTCTCAGCTTAATTTCAAAAAATAGATTTCTGTAATTTTCGTTTGGAATTACAGTCTGACTAAAAGGAAACGTTAACTTATGGAAAATATAAAATCTAATTAAAAGAAAACAAATATTTTCAAAACTCATTAGCCATATTTTTCAAATAACTGATTCAAATAAAAATGAAAATTGTTTGTTTTAATGTAAATAAAAAATTAAATATTCTTTGAAGAAATTCATCATAATTTCCATGTCGGAAAATTTTTGAGTTGAAATTTCATCAATCATTGAATACCGAAGAGATTTTTAATTATTCTTTAATGAAGAGTTTTTGTTCACCAGTCTTATTGACCTAATAAAAATAGGACTCTAAATATGATAGACTACATAAATTTATGTTTTCATTTTATGATATATAAAACAATAATTTAACTTTATAACTTTACAATTCTCGTTTTTTACAGACTATAATGAATTAACTCGAATTATCGGAGCTGTTTTTACAAACAACTGTAAAATGTTATTCTTAAAATTCGATCTAAATAAAAAACAAAATATTGATTAAAGTGGAGAGAAGAGAAAAGAATTTTGTATAAGTTTGAAGTAGAATAACACCCTTTCACTTTTTTTCATATTGACAATTTTTAAAAATTCAAGATTATTTGAATGAGTTTTGCACTGTGCACATTGTGCTTTAATTGTTTAAAATAGCAGAGAAATTTCGTGAAAATTTTAAATTTGTATTTTAAATAGAATTATATTTCAGATCTTTTGTTTATACAGTTGTTTATAATTTATAAAGCTGTTAAAATTTATTCAAAAAGTGCTTAAGTCAATATTGTTTATCCTGTTGTGGTAGCATTCAATTTTTGGACCATTCAATAATATTGTGCTTATCCCTTATATATATACTTCATAGGAACCTAATAAATTTAAAAGTGGTTTATGCAAATTTGTTTGTCAGTTTCAGCCTGTTTCCACTTTGCTTCGGGAAAATATATTCATTTATAAACTTGTAATCAAATTAACAATTCTACTACATTTATTTACTACATGATACTTATAAGCTACTGTAGCTTTAGTGTTTAATACATATATTAATAACATCTATCTCTATATTAATAACGACTATCGGGCTCTACAGATTTCTAATACATAAATAACTACAGCAAAACCATATAAAATAAATAACAAACGTAATATCATCAGCATATTTCACAATGCATTTCATTAAAATTGACATACTAAATTTAATTATTTAAATTTATAACACATTCAGCATTTTACATTATACATTTAATGTATTCATTTGAAAATATTTTACATAATTAATATCTACAGTTATTATTTAATTTTGTAAATTTATTCTTATGTTTTTTAAAATCAGGTTACTTACATTCGGTTCCCTAGTAATACTATAAACGCCTCTCTACGACTCTGTTATATATTTAATGGTTATTTCCACTTACATTTAACCTTTAGGAAACTTAATTTGCAATAAATAAGATGTTATATAAACAATAGACCAGGGGTCGGCAACCTATGGCACGCGGCAGAGTTGTCAATAGCAATCTATACACCACTATAAAGTGGTCTGGGTAATAGCGACTCTTATACTGCTTAAGGCGATTTATATATATTCTATAATATTGTTATATAAAAATATATATTTCTATTTGTATTGAAATGGCATTGTTTTGTTTTATTAAACACTAATTTTCCAAAGTTTTTAAATTGTGTTGGAATTTTATGTTGTTTGTTTTTCAATTAAATATATTAAAAAGATAATTTTGCGATCAAATTATTTCCATAAAGAACTGTATTATTTAATGTGACAGACATATACCATTACTTATTTGTTAAAAAGAAAAATAAGGTGGCACCCTTAATAAATTGGCAGTGTGGCTTGGCACACCACAGCTAAAAGGTTGCCGACCCCTGCAATGGACTATTAATATCAAAGAATGATTACAATATTTACAATTTTTGAAAACTTTTGACAAGTTTAAAATACCATGTCAATATTTAAGCTTCTACAAGTTGTCTCTGGATCGCCCATCACTTGGTGTATGGAATCTTTGATCTTTTAAAGAATAATGATTATTTTTAAAACTAAAAGGCATGAAAAATAAATTCAACTAATTATTTTACTGATAAATATAAATATAAACATATACATAATTAATAAAAACTTCTAATCCATTGAATACATCAAGAATCAAATGATATTTTTGTTACAAATTAGAAACAATAACAATATAGTCTTTATTTACTAAACATTTTAACTAATTTGATACTTTGACGTAAATAAACTCTTGTATAGAAGACATAAATATTCAATTAGAAAATTATTTTCGATGTATTTTTCTCATTTGACAAAACCTGATGAAAAAAATACATTGAACGACTTTTCTGGCATTTATAATCTCTACTTTTAGAAACAACTGTATATGTTCCAGTTACACCAGAACTGTAACCGAAGCAATTAAAGAAAGCCGAAATTTTAGCCTTACAACTTTTTTAAAATTTAAATTGACCCAATTAAAGTAAAAACCAGTTGGATAATTAATACAATTTCCTTTATATAAATGTCTAGGACAACAGACATTCTGTAAAATAATTCAAAAAGTATCCATTAAAAATATTGTCTAAATACACTAGTCATTTTAATAACAAATATTTATAGTTTATTAGTAGCAGCATGTTAAATTTAAATTTAGTTTAGATGGTTATAATTTTAGATTAATTAATTTAAGGAAAAGAGAGTTGATAAACCACAGGAAAGCAAACAAAAAGGAATTAGAAAAACTATGAGCAGCATAACATGATTGGTGGAAGCAAATAAAAGAAAGGGAGACATGGCTAGAGTAATTAATTATATTGGTGTAATATGAAATTAAAGGAAAGCCACAAACAAAAGACTGTCAAACGGATGCCAATTGGTCTTTAAATCAATAATCAAACGGATTACTTCCACTTTAAAAGGAAAACCAAAATCAGAAGCAGTCAGCATTTTGCCACAAGTAGGGAAAACGAAAATTAGCATAAGATCTTAGGACATAGGCTTATTATTGGAAATAGAAACGTCACAATTAAAGGGAATTAATAGACCGGATACAACTGAATTAGTTTCAGATTATCAAGGTGATTATTGTTGTAAAGTGCACAGAACTGAATAACCACAACGAGACTCATCAAGTGATCATAACGAATGTTCTTCTTACTGTGAAAATTTGACTTATAATTTGAATACAAATATACGTTGGATATTGTTTGCTCAGTTGATTTCTTTTATAGAACAGTTGGAGTCTGGAATTACCAACTTTAATATTTAATTTATTGAAAACCCAACAACAGTTAATGAGTACACAATTCTCACTATACTTAAGGATTAATTATATAAATAGTTATTATAATAATATTTTCTACAAAATTTGACTAGGAATCAGATTTTGTAGAAAATATTATGCCACTTATAAAGAAATCAGAGGTGAAAAACAAAAAAGTCCTTATCATATATATACACATTATTCTGTTTTTACACGATAGATATGTTCCTAAAAATTCGTGTAAAAAGATATTGGCTGAATGGAAAAATAGTAGATTGGTTCCATGCCTAAAACAGCAACAAAAATACAAAAAACAAACAAAAGTATAATAATAAATATAAAAAATCCTTGTTAGAGTTCACAAAAGAATTTATTTTTCGTGCTTACACATTTTAATACATTAAATATATTATATAAAAAATAAATTATGATTTGGATAAAAGAAATTAATATCAGAAATTCATTAATATAAAAAAAGTAAAAATAATATAAACAACAAATTTTCATTCATTGTCAATTTTCTGACACACGTATACGTTTGCGTAATAATGCAATATCACTGCTATCACTCAAATTATTCTGTTCATCGTCTTGGGAAATTATTTTTGTATTATTATCACTAGTCTCCTGCGTTGATAATTCAGTAATTTTTAAAACGAAATCAGTTATTAAAGATTGTGTTTGGTTTCGTGTTAAACCATTATAAAGTTCTCTGTAAGATGTCATTAATGATTTCAGTTCACGTTGAAATATTTTAGCTCGTTCCTCATCAGAATCATGTTGTCCAAAATCATTACCTAATTTCCTGGCAAGATCAAGACCTTCTTTAATTAGAGTTGCATTTAAAACAGAAGGATTCTCTTCGTCATTATCGCTATGTTCCTTGTCATGATGAGTTTCAAGGGTGAGGTCTATAATTTCATTTTCACTCAAGCTTTTATCAACTAACAATTCCTCTATAAATGATAGATCATCGCAAATGATAGATCATCGAATCCATCTCCACCAATTGTATGTGCCAGTGTTATGATGCCAGTATATTCAGTGTTATTATGGATGACAGGATCTTTGCTTTTGACACATTCTACTCAAACATTTTCCAACACGAGTTCAAGGTTGATGGTTTTAATTCAGCTAGTGCTAATCCAACTTGATTAATGCAGTGCATAATAGAAAATTGTTTCCATTCATCGATAACTGTTGGTTCCTCATTCTGATCTAGTTTATCTAGCACGTATTGGAATGAACGTTTTATGTAGTACATTTTAAATGTAGCAATTATCCCTTGGTCTAGCGGTTGTATTAAGGATGTAGTATTAGGCGGTAGAAAACAAAATTGCACATTTAGGTGCTCCAAGACCGGATGGCCAGGTGCATTATCTAGAATTATAAGAACTTTAAATTCTAGACATTTTGCATCCATGTATCGTCTAACTTCTGGGACGAAGTACTTCTGAAACCATTCTGTACAGATTACAGTCGTCACCCAGGTCTTTTTGTTTGCCATCCAGTGAATTGGCAATTTATTGAAATCTACACCTTTCATTGAACGGGGTCTTGTGCACGATTTACTAGCGGTGATTTTAATATACGTTCTCCTGAAGCATTGGAACAAAACAACAATGTAACACGGTCCTTTGCTACTTTAAAACCACCGGCAGTTTTCTTTGATTTCACAAAATAAGTTGTGCTAGGCATTTCTTTCCAAAAAAGGCCCTTTCATTTGCATTCCAAATTTGATCTGGGGTGTAAGTTTTTGAAGAAATTCTTTAGCAGTCAATTCATCTGCAGATGCAGTTTCTCCCATAATTTTTATATTGTGGAGAGCATGCCTTTTAAGAAAACCTGTCATCCAACCTGTACTTGCAGAAAATTCAATTTTTTTGTTTGATTGTGATGAAGTGCCTGGCTCAAGTTCTTTAATACGTTTATTGATTCTTAATGATTCTTGCTTGATAGTAACTGGTATTCTTTTTTGTGATTTATCTTCAATCCATACTATCAAAGCTTTTTACATTTTCTCTTTGACAACATCTCTTATGTATGATGATGATTAGCACTTATTTATGTTCCAGAACATACGGCATTTCTAATCGCAGTTTCATTTTTTTAATCGTTCTTATGGTAGCTTCATGAATACCAAAATGCTTTCCTACAGCCGTTGCACCTTGTCCGGTTGTAAGTTGATCTAAAATTTTAATTTAGTATCTAAACTGATCGCTTTCCTCTTCGTTTTTATTACAGATAAATTATGTGACATTATGTTAAAGCTACCAAAATAAATTTAATCTATAATTATAATTAATAATACAAAGATTTGGAAGTTATTTAAAACTTGCCTGTTATTGGGTTAATAAATCTATACGAGCGAATTAATAAATTTATACGAGCACCTTATTTTACTTATAACTTGTTAAACATTCACAAAAACTAAACGTCTTTACTTTTCAATTCTCAAAACCAAACTAAATTGCATACAAAGTACATTACGTTTTTACTTTATGTATATTTCGGGGAATTCCACCCAAAAAGAAAACATACGCATATAATCGACATAATATAACTGAATTCTGAGGAATATAATGCGAAGTTAAAATGTATGTATACATAATTTGTGAAAAATTAAAATAAAAAAATTAATAGAACATCAAAAAAAATTCATAGAATATTGAAAATTGTGTTAAAACAAAGCAATTTGTGTAAAAAGAGTAAAAAAAATTCGTTTTAATTCTTGTTAAATCAAATTCTTGTAGAAACAATTCGTGTAAAAACAGAATTAGGTATATATATATACCATAAAAATAAATGTAAAATATGTTATTTATGAACTAAAAAAATATTAAAACTTGATTAAAATTTTATTAAAATTACAATTTTTACAATTTGAGTTTTTGAAGCGAAATTTATAATTTTAAGTAGATAAATAGTGGCTCTCTGCACCGTGACGCACTAACTACATCTCCTGCCCTAAGGGAGATGGGGATTAATTACGCAATGAATAGTTTTTAGATTTTTGAAAAAAATTTAAAAATTTTCTTTCGCGCATTTTTTTAAAAGTCTTTTAAGATAAAATATTTCAATGTAAATAGTCAAATATATAGTCTCAATACAAAAACTTAAAATAAAAAAGACTTAAATTGCCTATCGAAAAAGAGCCTTAAGTGGTCACGCTATAGTCAGAGGGTATTTTTGATTCTAGATAAAAATACAATGTGATCCATTGAGCTACATGGTTTTTCATAAGCCTAAAATGGTGGGGGTTTTATAGGCTGTCGATTTAAAAGCCATGTAAATAAAAGCACATTAGTAAAGTAAATATTTGAATCAAAGTAGTTAGATTAAAGTAAAGCAAATTAAAACTAAGTAAAGTACATTAAGCCTTTCGTTACCGAGTATTTTTAAGATTACAATTATTTTTGCAGGTTTTGACAAGTTTGTTTATTATAAAAATATAGCAAACTATTCATTTGGTTGCAGTAATATTCGCACTTACAAGCCACATCAATACGTTTTTCGTCTTTTAACTCAGTAAAAACATCAATCTAAAATATATGTTCTTCGTTCATCGGACCCATATAAACAAAAACGTATGTAAACGTTTCTAGTAACGAAAGGGTTAAAGTAAATTATTTTTCAATCAGACTACCTAGAGTAAACTAAATTAAAATGAATTAAAGTGCCTAGAGTAAATTAGAGTAAATAAAAATCAATCAAAGTAGTTAATGTAAAGTAAAGCAAATTAAAATGAATTAAAATGAATCAAAGTCCTTAAAGTAAATTAAATGTAATTAAAGTGCTTAAAGTGTCTGAAGTAAAGTATATTAAAGTTAGAGTTGTCAATTTACATAAGGCATATTTTTAACATATTTTTTTAAAAATGAATAAATTGGTTTGTTAGAAAAGGCAATTTAATTCCATATAATTTAAATTTAAATTGTACTCGATTTTGACAAGGAATCTGCCGAAATATTTTGTAATATGATATATATCGGATTGGCGTTTACTAATATTGCTAAATTTTTAATTCTATGTCGTTTCGGATCAAAATAACTTTTTTGTTCTACCTGCATTGTGATAAAAATATAATTATTATATTGAAATTTTATTTATATGACTTTGACGATAACATTAATTTTTTATTGTATATAACAATTTTAAAAAAAGTTTAGAAAAAAATTTGAATGAGAATAATATTATATTTTATAAAATCACATATAATTATTTAATGAAAATATGTTTGACGGACTTCATTTGTCGCAAATCCATTTATAATATCTTGCAAATTTATTAAATTTAATAATTGATATTCAATTGAAATAATAGCAAAAATTTGTCAAACGTCCTTGCAACATCGTTATTCTTGAATAATTTTTTATAAATTTTAGTTTAGAAAAATTCAGTAAACCAAACGCTATGGAAACTGGTAGTGATAAAATTACTTTAAATACGATAAAAAAATTGAGAAATGCACTTTTCAAATATATTACAGAAAATAAAATTGTTTAAAATCAAATTTTTTTAATAAAAAATTTTACTTCAAGATTTATTTAATTATTAAAATATTTTTTTAAAGTATTTACTTGAATACATGAATTCACTGACTTTTGAACGTTCAAGTCTTTAGCAATAGTCAAAAAATTGAAACAAATGATTTATTATTTAAATTAAATTAATAAAAAATATTTATTTTAAAATAAATAAAATTTATTTATATAATCGACAATATTCAGTTTTAATCAAAATACTAAATATACTGATTTTTACGTTCCCGATTCAAATAATTCATTTTAAATTAATTTACACAACTTTAATTAGTGGTTATCGTGTTTATTGCATGTTAACTAAATAAAAATATAAGTTCCGAAAAATTATTTAATGAAAACTTTTATAAAAATTCAGCATCAATCTAAAACTAGTGTTAACAAGTTTATCTTTCTAATCAATGAAGGGAAGTTATAAAATATATTCCATATTATAATACAAATTATAAACCAAATGGAACCTTATAGAATTTTAAACAAAAAAAATTGTAAATTATTCATTTAAACAAAAATTGCACAAATTAATATTGTAAAGCTTCTTAGTTTATTTAGTAGCATTATTTCAATGGAAAAAATTTAAAAGTTGTAAAATTTATTATTCCAAATATCCTATTATAAACAAAAATTGTCAAATTAAGCACTTCTTTAAAAATTAAACAATATCATAGAAAAAATTAACTAAAATAATTTTCCAATTTTATTTTTACATTATTACCGAATCTAATTGTCTTTATTGAAGTTAGTTTTTACAATAAATCAAAATTTTTGTGAAATCTAGTAAAAATGTGACTGAAGTTTTTGCTACAAGACCCAAAGTTACGTCTAAAGTATATAAAAATGATAATTTTTTAAAAACTTAATGTACATTATTCTCACAAATTTTACATATTTATCACATTTTTTATTTATTAGCTGAGCCACAATAAAACCGTTTAAGATCCGCATGTTGTTCGCAAGTCACAGCTTGGCCACTGTTGAAATATAGTATTACTAAGTTATGGACATTTTGTTTAGTAAAAGTAATTAAAATGTTTTTCAAAAAAAATACATTTAATAAAAATTAAAGTCTAAAGACTTGTAACAAATATCCAAAACAAAAATTTCAATAATTTCTATGAAAGTGAAATGTAGAAATTGATTAAGCACAAAATAATTAAAAATATCCAAATTGCGTGATAAATATTATTTGAAAATCATAATTGGATATCTAATTAGAATTTATCCCAAATCTTCCTTGTTATATGTTTATTGGAATGTAATCAAGGAAAATTATCCTATTTACTTTTCATGCAATAATTATTGAAAAATTAAGTTCGTTTATTAAGTGAAAATTCAAGATGAAAAGATAGAAAAAATTTCAAAAATAAATAAATAAAAACAATAGATTTTTTTTAATATTAACCAATTTTTTATTCTACTTGTATAAAGATAATTATAATATTTAATTTTCTTGTCACTTAATATAAGATTTCTTAATTAAGAGAATAATTTCAAACAAGTAAATAATAAGATGTATTTATTAAATAAAAAGTTGTCCATTTAATATATACATTGCAAGAAGGGCTTATCTTATTATTTAATTGTTTGATATTTTAATTTATGTTCGTACCAAGAAATCACCGTTTTATACTTTTAAGAGAATAATTGTTTTATATTAATTTAATGAATTTATACAATATAGGTAGAATATTGAATAGAAGAAAAATTGTGAATTTTAAATGAGATATTATGTTAGATATTGTTTTTGGTATTTGTTTAAATTAAGCTGGAGGGTTTAATTTGGAAGTTATTTTTGTTTAAATTTTAAAATATTTTATACATTAATTTTGGTTTTTAAAATGGTTAGGGCTTACCTTGAGTACCTGATGACAATTTTTTTTAAAATAGAAGGCAGTACCTGAAAAGAAGGCAGGGGATAAAAGTTGTGAATAAACAAATTTTTTTATTAAATCGATAATATGTCATTTTTAAATTTATTAATGCAATTATAAATATTTAGCAAATTAAAAAACCCTAATTATTTTAATTAAACAGTCTAAATCAAATCCATGAAATAACGTAAAGAAGAAATCGAATATAAAAAGGCAATAGTGCAACAATTGGAATTCTCCTCAATTAGTGATGTTGCAAATGAAAATTTCATCAATATTCGACTAGTTGCCGAGTGGAAACAGGAATTTAAAGAGGAAAAAGATGCACAAAACTATGTGCATTGCAGAAAGATCGGCGGTGGAAGAAAACCGCTTCTTAGACGATACTATCTTTGAAATAATCATTGATAGAAGAAGTTTTGGATTTATTGTGAAGCGCAAAGATATCAACTCTTGCTGCTAATGAGGATTATGATGGCTTCCAAACTAGTAATCAATGGTTATCAAATTTTATGAGCCGTTTTGAATTATCACTTCGTCACTTTACTTCATTATTCAAGATAAATAATGAAGAAGTTATTGATAGAACTTTAAATTACAAACAATTTCGTTAAAATATCCATTTCAGCAACTCATGACAGCCAAATCATATGTATGAATGAAAAAGAAATATATTACGGGGATGCCAAACAAACAACTGGCGATGTTGTTGGAAGCTCGTCTATTTATATTGTCTCAACAGGTTATGAATCTTATCTAGTTACTTGCGTTCTTGCTATTCGTAGAGATTGCTCCAAAATCACTCCAAGTATTATTACTAAAAGAAAAAAGATCGGCATCTATCAACTGAATGAAGTGGATATTGTAGAAAGAGAGGAAGCGTGAATTAGAAGTTATTAGAAATTGAATCGAAGAAATCTTCCAGGTGGATATTTCAATAATTCACGTCATCTGCTCATATTTGACTCGGCATCTACTCACAGTGCTAAGGAAATGAAAGAAGCATTGTCAAAAAGAAGAAGTGATTCTATAATGATACCATCTGGACTGACTGCGATCTCCAAAGTTTGGATATTGTTATATATATATATATAAGCCTTTCAAGGTATTTTTGAGGTATTTTTGTTAGTAATCGAATTGAATGCAATGCAAGAGGAAATCCAGTGAAACCTTCCCTTCAGGTAGTTACCAGTTGAGTAAAAAATGCCTGGGTAAGAATTACAACTGATATAATAAAGAATGCACTTATTGCCTCATATTTGCATCCGAGTGAGCAGTGGGATGTGTCACTGGCAAATCATGTCACTACTGGATCACCCCTGGGGGGGGGGGTAAAACGTTTTTTTCTAAGTCTAAAAGTACAAAAATTTTTTAAGACTAAGACAATTACTCATTCAAGGTCATTGAAACAAAGACCATGACTCATTCAAGGTAATTGGATGAGTCATAATAATTTATCAAGGTAATTCAAAATGTTCTCAAGGTCATTTGATGACTCATCATATTTTCCAAGGTCATATAAACAAATACCATGACTCATCAAAACGTTTCAAGTTCATTTAAACAAAGACCATTACTCATTCAAGGTTATTGGATGAGTCATAATAATTTCTCAAGGTGATTCAAAATTTCACAAGGTCATATTATTTAAAAAAAATTTAAATTTAAAATTACTACTTATTTTTATAAGTAGTGTTTTAATTAATAATATTTTTTACTGATCAGTAAAACTTTTTTAATAATTATTGGGTACGCGTGATATGTGAAGCATTGTTGATAAGGTCATTGGATCCAAAGATTAATGTGCAAAGTGCTGTGACTACGAGTGTTTTGAATGTTTTTAAATAGTTTACGTATGTTAAATCATGTTTATCTATTGTTTTTTTAAAAAAATTTTTTTTTAATATTATTAAAATAATTGAAATTTTAAATTACATTAATTTTTTAAAAAAGTTATAATATAAATGAAATTTTAAATTAATTAAAAGTTATTTGAATATATTTTATAAATATTTATTTATTACAAAATTAAATTAATAAAAAATAATTTGTTTAAATTAAAGGTTAATTCATAATATTTTTAGTTGGTTTTGAGTACCTGAAGATGATAGTTATGCTATCGAAATATAGCATACGAAAAGTTTTTTATTGGCGTTATCTTTTAATTATTATTATTGTTACAAGTTTTTATTTATTATTATTATTATTATTATTATTATTATTATTATTATTATTATTATTATTATTGTTACAACTAATTTATTTATTAATATTATTATCATTATATATATTATTATACTATAATTAATATATAATAAAAACAAAGTCTTATACAACAAAAACTTTTATTAAAAAGAAATAATTCGACTATAGTAATATTGTCGAAGAGCTTTATTCAAATCCAATTCCACATACTTCCGATATCGGGCAGCGCAGCAATGACATCCATCACCACATGGATATTCAGGTTCCATATCTTTTAACCTTTTGTTTTGCTTGACGTCCCATAGGAACTCATCGATTACAGAAAATATCCATATAGATGTATAATTAAAGACCAAGTCTGGAATTATTGATCTTGGTTTATCCTTCAATATTTCATGTATATCTGGATAATAGAAGTCCAGACGTTCTTTGATAACTTTAAAATAATCATCTACAAACTTATAATAATAATAATAAATTACTATAATGTTCAATTTCGTTCATTGATTGAACTGCGCTCGGTAAAATAACATCCATTATAATGATAAAAAATAGAAATAACAATTACTTTTATACTAATTTAAACCAATGAGAAGTTAAACACCCAAAGATTTAGCTATAAACAATAAATATTAATTTATATAGATTTGAAAATGATTAAAGAAATTTTAATAATAATATTAGTTTTTAGTGTTTTTAATATGGCTAACTCAATTGTTGTAACCGTTCAAGGTAAAAATTCAACAAGATGCGTATGTCCTGATACAGCCGTGTTAATAGATATTTTATATATGATAGATAGGCCTAGATATTTGAAAGCTCCAGTCAAAAGATTATCCGAAAGAATGAGTAATTTAGAAATCCGATTCGAACTCACATATGCGATTTTAAAAAGAGCTCAGAATGCAATATATGGTGATATTCTACATCTAAATCAAACCATAAGTTTTATCAAAAATGAATTAAGAAAATCAATATTAGAATTGAATGAAAATCGTAAACTTAATGAAAAAATGATGAATCAAGTTCAATTTAGTATAAAATTTTATTCTAATAAAACAACTGATCAGTTCAATCGTATAATAAAAGAAGTTCAACACCTGGTTAGCAAATTGAAAGAAGTTCAACACCTGGTTAACAAATTGAAAGAAGTTTAACACACGGTTAAAAGTGGCTACAAATCATAATTGTCATCTCCATTATATATTTTTGGCTGTTAGATTTATAGATAGTATGCAATTTGTCAATTGCTCTTTATCTAAGGCTGTAAAAACACTTACTACGCTACCTCTTACTACCTCTGCCTTTCCTGGTTCAATTATAGATTCTAAAGGTATATTTCCTTATGATTATGCCGCGTCTTTTGATGTTCTTGAAACTACTTATGAATTGCCTCATAAATGGGAGGGTGTGACGGATGATGAGTATGCGACTACTGAATTGGTTTGGATGCAACAAAACTGTGGTAATTTGCGTGACTATGTGATGAATTATTTAAAAGTTGATGTATTCCTACTCGCGGATTACTTTCAACAGTTCCGTGAAAAGGCCATTGCATACAGTTGAACCTTTAAATTTCTATGGCATTCCTGGAATTTCATAGGCGTCAGCGCTTATGACATTAGATGAACCCATAGAGCTTTTACAGGACATGGAAATGTTCAATTTTTACAAGAGAGGAATACGAGGAGGGCTAACGTTTGTTAACAAACATTATGTTGCTTCTTCAGAGGACACCGAATTGTGGTATATAGATATAAATAATTTGTACGGTTGGGCTCTTAGCCAATCTTTGCCGTATGCTGATTTTGATTAGGTGTATGATGGTTTGGATGATGTATTGAATGAGTGTATGAGTGTTGCCGATATTGAAACCCTTTCATATGGATATACTATGGAAGTTGATATTGATATCCTTGAACATTTCCATGATTTTTTAAATGACTTTCTGATTGGACCGGAAAAGATGTGCCCACCAAATTTAAACGTTGAGAAGCTAATGCTCACGTGTTATCCAAAGAATTTGGTAAGTAAAATGTAACCATTTATTTTCGACATCTATTGAAATTGGAAAAAAAGAAAGATTTTACATTTTTGGAAAATGTCATTTAAAAGTATAAATCAAATTATTAACATTTTCAAAAATTGTATATTTAATTTGGTTTCACATTGGAAGTCCTTTCTGTTTGCTATCAAAAATCATTTTATGTTATGTTTTCTGTGACATTTTATGAGAATATCTCGACACTCGTAAAAGAATACCGCTTATTATTCCATAGTGTCTGATATTACATTTTATTTACTTAATATCTACGTTATTTTTGACTATATAAAAAGCAGTTTGACTTGTTTTGCAATTTTTCATAATATTTATTTAACAAAAACAATTTATTTACGACCTCGGTAAGCCATATCAACATTCTATGGCAAATCTCCAATTTTCAGTTTAATTGTCATCAACATCCCGTTAAGTATTTTGGCTTGGCTGCTTCCAAATTAATTGTAATATATTGTATAAGATTTTATGTTAATTTTATGTTAATTTTATTTCGACTATTTATAAAACTTTAAGCTTTATATTTAAATAAACATTTGTTCAGATATTATTAAAATTAGAAATTTGTTAATTCAAATTACAAAAATGCAGGTATATTTAAAATCTTAATTTATTAATATAGATAAGATATCACCACCACTATTACTACTAATAAAAAAATAATAATAACGATAATAATAATAATAATAATTATATTAATAATAAATATTATTTAAATAAATAACAATGTAACCCAATTAATAATAATAATAATAAATGATAATAATAATATTAATAATAATAATAATAATAATGTTATATACGGAAACAATACTTATGTAATTATTATGATTTAATTATTAAATTAAATAATTTCAATAAATTCGTTGCTGATTTAATGTTAATTGTAGGGGATTGTTATTTAATCGCAAATGCCTCACATAAAATTCTTTACATTTACTATTAAAGTCTTTCTAAATCTTTTAAATCAGTTGTTCCTTTACACATTTTTCTATGCTCAATAATATTACTTGCGCCTTTCAATCGACTATATTCTTAAACCCATGTGTGGAAATGACGGGAAATATTTCTAAAGTATGTGGTATTGCAACCATTACATGAAAACGTGTACACTACATGAGAAACTAAACCTATTGAAGTTTGCGATTTATTACCAAACATATTCAATGATTTTAAAGATTTAGAGACTATTTCAAATCTAAAGGAATTGCCAAATGATTACGTGAGAGAAAACTTAAAATTGTTAAAACCTTTTAACTATTATATAACTAAAACATGAGTAGACTATAATTTCCATTGTTTTTATCAGACGTAATCCTAAAGCGATGACTGGTTTCCTTAGTCTTTCAGGACTCAAAGAGTTAAAGATTTTAGGGCATGTCTTTTTAGTCAATTTTCAGAACTATTTGTCCGAATTTGTAAATTATATTTATTTAAGATTAATTTAATTTATTTTAACGACAATGTTTATTAAGTAAACAAAAAATTATCAAATTTTACCTTTAAAGGAATAGTTTAAAAATACCTTTAATAACTACTACTAAAGTGGTAATAATAACTACTGAACTTATTGAAATTATTAGATTACAAATTTTAAAATAATTAATTGATGTAATTAACAGAAAGCTAAAAATTTCCCTCGATCAATTAACAAGTGATTTCCAATTGCATAATAATCTTTTTGTTTAGATAATTGCGTAACACTGCAAATCGTGGTAAAATAAATTTTAAGGACTTCTTTTCTGTGTCACCTCTGATTTCTTTATAAGTGACATAATATTTTATACAAAATTTGACTATGAATACCTTAAATAAATCTGATTCATAGTCAAATTTTGAAGGATTAAATAATGAATTTGGAAAATTTTTCACTGCTGCTGAAGGCCCTTTTTTCTGATGCTGGAATTACAGATTCTGAAGACGCTGATGATTTGGATTTGGTCCTTAAGAAAATATTGCCAAGAATTCAAACCTTGGAGAAGAATTTTGGTAAATTTAATATAAATGATGCCAATGCTAGCTTTAGTAATTTTGATACTACTAATAATTATTTGAATAAGACTATAATTGCTAAAACTCACAAAAATGATTACTCATTAGATGAGAATAATGATAGGAGCCCCATAAAACTTGCTAAGGATGCTGATAAAAATTTAAATACATCTCAATAAAATAACAATTATAGCAAAATAAATTTATTGTATAGAAATGATGGCAATTGCTAATGTGATTTGGGAACTGAGTATTCTCCTCGGATGGTTTCTTTCACTATTAAAAATAATTTAAATAAAGAAAATTATAATTTACCTAAATTTGAAAATGATAAGTTATCTGAAATTAAATTAGATAACTTAAACAAAGTTGAAATAATTAAAAATTCAAATTTAATTAAATCACATAATGTAAAAATTCTAAAGACTTCAATAACTTAATATAAATGATAAAAATTCGTTAAATAATAAAGCTAAAAATTTAGAAAATTCTAAACTGAGTTCTAAACAAAACTTTAAATAATATTCTAGAACTCTTAGCAAAACTGAGAAACCTCAATTTTTTAGAGCTTTCCCTAAAATTGGTAAATTATTAAAAACAAAAGAGTCTTTACAGAAATTACAGAATTTAAATGACGAACTGGTTCGAATAACCGTAGCCGATAACCCCTTAAACATAACTGATTTTAATTGGTTTTTCTATAGGAACCGCAACAGTTGCGTCTCTATAAATTTCAGAGCTATAAATAACATTGAATCTTCATTAAACAAAAACTCCAGTCCTAAAACCTATATAATTGACTCGAACATTGTAAAATATTACAATAATAGACCAAGCTTCACCCGTGCTTCGATAGCAATAAAAAGTTCTTATTTATCCTATTGTTGGGCCAGAACACAAACGGCCTTGAGAAATGTTTAAATGAATCGGTAACACACATGCAAATATAACATGCAAATTTAAATAAACCTATTGAAACATCAATTAAACCCTATCAAATATGAGAAAAAAGAGAATTAAATATAAAATAATAAACATAAAAATTAATTAAAATAATAACAAAATGCAACAAGATCCGCACGATACAAACACAAATATAACACAAATATAAAACCCAACAAATTCGACAAAAATTGATAAATTAATAAAAGTTCATGAAAATGAAACTTAAATCAAAAAATTTGAATTAGTAATAATTCAATAAAAATTCTAAATAAAAAATTATTAAAATAAATTGAAAAATAATAAAAATAAAGAATAGAATACACTAGAAAATAACAAGGTCGAATTTTGTTTTACTACATCAAATTTAACACGCGAGGTTAGGGACAGAAAATAGGTATAAATACCGATTCATTTTCACATTAAATTTAACCAAAAAACCATAAAACCATTTTTCAAATCAGTTTTAACCGATTTTGAACATTTGACGTTTAGTGATTTTAAATCTATTTACGAGCCAATTCGTTTAATTTTTTAGGTGAGAAATAGTTTGATTTTTGAAGCTCTCTCTCCACGTCACTTCCTCGCAACCTCGATGGAGCTCTGCTTGGAAGTCGGCGTGGAGGGAGATGCAATGTTATGAATTTTTATTATTTTTTTATGGAATGGACCGTAGGGTAATTTATGTTTATTTGTTATATGCCTTAATAAATATTTATAATATTTAAACATTGTCTTATATATTTGCTAAAATCATTTTTGTCGAAATTTTTCCGGCCCACAGCCAACACATATTGCAAGATAGTAAAATATACACAGTGCAGATTCGTGTAAGTGCGTGGAAAATCGCCAATGATATGTACCCGTGAAGACCCAGCGTGCGGAACGCAGGGGTCGTAACGTCAATATTATTCCATATAGAAGAAACGAGAAATAAGGAAGGAGTCTTTTGGCTGCTTCCTCGTTTCTCATTTCTGTAAAATCGACCTAAATTATATTACACACGGCTCAAAATCATCACATAAAACGCGTTAAGGCTTATTAAAGGAAAGGTGACGGGGAATAAAATCAAATGAAATCTTTGCTATGAAATTAACTAAATCCATTTTATGAGATTAATTTAAATGCAAATTTAGACAAGGAATAATGAGTTGGAGTTATTGTCAAATAAATTATTATGAACTTCCAGTAAAGTAGTAGATGTAATCAAAATTTCAAACCAGAGCGTATCTTATTAGTCGAAATAGTAGGAGAACCTTTTCAAACTCCATATAAATAAAAGATAGTCATTACCAAGCTCAAATATTGATCAAATAACTTCCGCATAAAATAAATTAACGTAAATAATTAAATGTAAAAATCGAAAATACAAAACACTGATAAAGCAAAGGAAAGTTTATTATGAATCAAATAAAAGGAGATTACCCGACTCCTCCAACTGACTAATATAACAATCCACCTGTCTTTGTCCTCTTTTATATCACTTCGGCAGTAACTGACGACACTACGGCATAGGTTCTCCATGATTGACATCCATTTCACTATCAAAATCATTTAAATTTTCGATCGAAACTATTCGACGAGTTCATAGACATGGAATGATTAACCGCTCTCGACCAGCATCACGAATAATTCCACGAATTTCCAGAAACCTAAGTCTCCAACATTTTCCTGGTATTGAATAATAAGCTAATAGATATATAAAATGAAATTATTTAGCATTACAGTAGCCCGTAATCCCCTGGAGTGAACAATAAATCCATGATAGAATAGAACCAACTCGTAACACCATAAGGACCCATTTGGTAGGAAGATAAACTGACAAAATAAGATCCAATACTTGTAGAATACCTACGATAATCCGCGAATTGCGACCTCCTGGAAACATTTAGAAACAAATGATTTAAATATTATTAAAACAAAGACAATGATGAAGATTGGAATCAACGCGGGAACACTCGCAGTGAAATGGAAAAAATTAGCAATGTCACGTGCGAGTCCTCCGCCGTTGGCATCCAAAGAAGGAAAACTTACCGATTTCCAACGCCGTATCCATTTGTTATTCCGAAAATTTAAGATATAGTTGATGCATATCCACAGTTAATATCTCAATAGATATAGGTATAAAGTGCGAGCGGATGTCGCAATTGTTTAGGCGAAATCGATAAGATCATAATTCATCCGAACGTCGATTGTGTTTCATCATTCCATCAGCGACAATTCCACCATCCCGTTCACTACTAGGCGGTGTACGAGACACACAAATACCACATAAATTTGCACAATTACCACCTCACGTCGGAATCACCATCTATTACTAGATTTCGGATAGATATTTAGACATTAACGAATATAGGAGCCGACTAAATATTGTCACATACTGGAAGGCAAGATTTATTCTACCATACACACTTCGCTTTATTAGCTAAGAATAAATAATGAAATACCATTTTCCAAACCAAGCCAAAAAACTACTACCTATGTCGTATCAACGTAATGCCAACACAGAAATGCCAACGAACCAACCAATTTCTTCCCTCGAGCGTCCGGAATTTCCTTTAATGACAACAGGTAGATTTTCCTTTGAAACAGTAACAATTTTTAATTGATCATCAATATTCTCGATTTAAAAGAAATTCGTCTTATAAGAAATTTGTCCTATTATTAAATAAATTGTATATAATTTAATCTTAATTGAATAATGTTAAACCTATTAGGAATTTCATTTAAGTATATTATATATTTATTTCATGAATCTTTGATAAACGGGGAAGGACCATTGCAATTGTCTCCCATAAGTTCGCCCATAAATTAAAATTCATAAATGTCATCGACAATAACCCCATACCATCAAGTTCAGATACCAGGTTCCACGAACATTAAACTAACAGTTAATTTTACTCCCTATAGTTAAACGGAATGTTCAGGGATATCGAAATCAAAGGTTATGATAGTTCGCCAAGATTTGTCATCAATTTTCTCGTACTATAAACAAAATTTGTGGATACCGCGTAGATCAGATTACCACTCGTCAGCCCTATTAGGTTTTCAGTAAAGATTTCGATCCAAGATGGTGATAGTTTTCTGGATAACCAGCAACATTTATGCCGTTTTTACACGAGTTTTAATAGGTATTTCCACTCATCAAAAGTTAAGTATTCTCATTATATAAATTAATTTTTGACGTTAATACGCCCTATAAACTATTTTGAGATTACATTGTGTTCAATCATCTGACCATAACGATTTTAGAAAAACCAATGCTTCCCGAATGGATATCAGCCCGTGAGGCAGATGAATGGCGTCGGGCTTGGAAGAGAGCGCGCCCGTCAATGACCCCCAAGGAGCCGCTTTCCAAAAGGCCTTACCCGACCACGTGGCAGATACTGGGCCTGGAAAATGACCCCCGCCGGCCAAACGAGCAGCAGTATCCTGCCGAAGAAATCCGCGACCACGCGCGGAACCTCCTCGCTCAGTGGGAGAAAATACAAGAGCAAGTCGATTTAAACGTGGTTAAAGCCCGGATGTACCTCGCCAATGTCGAAGAGGACATCCTCGTCGGGCGTATTGCGGAGACCTACCCGACCCGACCGGCCCGCAATACCCAACGTCCTGTAGCCATCATCCCAGGCTACTCCCCGGAGGAAGGGGTTAGGAAATTCTTTGAAGAACTCTGATTCCTCGGGCAAAGAACATGAATAACGATTTATCTTATTGATGTTATTGAAATTTAAACAATTTAAAAAGACGTTCGACTTAATTTTCTTTATGAATGGATTCCCCTTCTGTAACTGTGTTTATAATAATCGGAATTTTATTTAAATAAACCAATGAAGGAATTTAAAGATTTTTTCTTTTATTATAGCGATGTCGGCCCTGCAATTAATACAAACCGAACTAGACCGCGCTAGGCGGGCAAACGCGGATCTACTCAGTCAGATAATACAGATAACTCGGGAGGCGCAGCAGATCAAAGCAACTTGGTCGGACCCTAAAAAGACGAAGGCGCTCTATCTCCGGCTCACTGCCGCTCAAAAGGGTTGGGCGGAGGAGCGCCAACTCAATCAGAGCCTCCGTACACAAATCAGGGGACTAGAAGTTGCCCTAGCAGCCTGTCGGGAAGGGGAAGCGGTAACGTATCCGCTTATCTTCGCCCCATCTCAGTTGCCGAGTCGAGATTCCCACAATAATGTCAAACCAACATCGAATCCGACAACCCTTCCATCAAGCAACCACCGGCCGGGACGCAAGGAGCGTGCCCGACGCCGAGCCGCGCGTCCGTCAAGTCAATCGTATTAACTTATGGATATTGTACACGTCGTTTGTTTCTTTAAATAAACTTGCACTTATTGTTAATCTAAACCCAAGTACCCAGCTATAAGGTATGATTGGCATGAAATCATCTTCACGAGTACCCGCACCGTATTCCGAACCTTCGTTCTATCTCTACCGGTCAACCTAGATTTAATTTAAATTTTCTTATACATGGGACAGAGCAAAGCGAGCATAGGTCTTCTATCGACAGCTCGTTGAACCCGAGGATTGTCCGAGCAATTACAGTATTAGCAATAATGCTCACTTTTTGCAGACAATCCGCCCACTCGAACACATTTCCAACGTTGCCTAGCAACGGGTGCCGGGTGGTGGTTAGAAAACATTTTGTATGGCGTTACTGGGTAACAAGAAGACAATTTAAACAAATAACGAAACCCTGTAACCCACCACTATCAAGCAAGTTCTCTGATACCACGACAATATCAAATATTAAAATTCATCGTGAACAGATTAATAATGCTCTAAATTTATTAAAAAAGCAAAAGGCTCTTCCGGACTACTTGGTAAAATCAAAAATCAAATATCTCGATGTTAATTCTTTCATGCTAGATTTACTAAATAATTGTGAAGTTGAGGGTAACGTAGATGAAAAAGTTACTGACCTGTCCCGCTTAAAAGTAAGAGACTTGTATAATTAATTTCCCCAAATTTAGGAACTATTTTACATTAAAAAAAGCATAAATAGAAACCCTGAAAAATTTATTAATTTAATTAATAAATTTAAAATTCAAAGTAAATTCCCTCAAGAGATCTCATTTTTGGAGGGTAAATTTGTTAAGGTTGATAAGGTAAATGATTCTCAGATTCTGAAGGCAGAATCTGAGTCTGATATCATGTTTAATCGTGGTTTGTTAAGCCTCCTTGATTTATACCAACACGATGATATCCTGAACTCTCTTTTATGCCAACAAAAGTCCTCTGAAAAACTGGTTGATCTTATATTTCATTTGCATTACCTTAATATGATAGGCAGTTTAAATCCTTTATCAAACGTAACTTACAAAAACTATGTACAAAACTACATCATTAAATGTTTGCTAATGCATTCAATTCAGACTTGTGTTTCTTTGAATCTTGATGACATTGAATTGTGGGCTCCTAAAATGATTGACATGATTTTTTCATCTTCCTACTATAGTTTGAGCTGTAAGGAAAGGCTTTTGAAGCTCCGACAGTGGAGATTGTCGGGCGAAATTGATAGACTCAATAACATAATTTTACCGGAAACAATAAAACAAATCAACAACTTTTTCAACGAAATAGATAGTGTATACCAGCAAAAGGCTAGCCAAATTAAAGCTCTTCTGAACTTGAGCAACAACATCAACGCTATCAAACCTGAGTCAGATGGCGAGATGACTGAGAAAGCAAAGAGATTTCTATTTTTTGTGATTAGGGATAAAAAGAAATATCTGTTGACTGATAAAACTTCCTATCGTGTTCCACTGAATTGTAGAAAGATTTGCAATCCTACTATGGCTAAGCACGTCTCATCCATAATTAACTCTCTTCTTTCAACTATAATTGTGAATAACAGTGAACAAATAGCAGGCAGATCTGACTCTTATAAGCTGCCGAACATCACTGAACCTAAGAATATAATTGTAGAAGATCCGTCTCTTTCCTTAGTTGATTGTGACTTGGTGGGCTCTGTGCCCAATGACAATGGTAGAGTGAAGGAGGACTTGGGACTGACATAGACGAGGTCTTGTCACCTGCTGAAAAAAATAGCAGTGACCAACAAGGATATCTCCAGAAATAACGAATTAAAAGAACCAGAAAATCACCGGCAAAATATATATGAAGATGCGTGCTTGCATCAGTCTCCATATCTGATCCAATCTCTAAAGAGACTGATGCAGACAGCATATTAAATATAATTAAAATAACTAATAATGCAATGCGTGACCCTAAAATTTTGTTTACTGATGATGATATTGATAATTATTTTGAAAATCACATCTCAAGATCAGAGTTTGCTTTTATTAATTGTTTTATTGTTGAGATCTTGAGTAAGTAGATGTGAGCCCTTTAGGTCAATACTCTCCCCCCTCTTGGGGCGTATTGGCTTAAAAGATATATATATGACTGTGTTCAGTGAAGCTTGACGGATGTGTCCAGTGAAGTGTGACAGTGTTCACTCATGCGTGACGAATGTTTTCCGTGAAGTGTAACGATTACTTGAGATTAAATTATTAGATTAAATTTCTCACAAGTGAAAGTTCAAGTCAACGATTTTAACAGTTACAAATTTCGCACAATTCAAAATATCAAATTGTTTTTCTGGAATAATGTCAACACCAAAAAAAGGTAATTTTTATATTTTTTTAAAATTAAATTTATGTATGCATTATTTTATGAAAAAAACATTTATACAAATTGTTTTAATATTTATTTTCTAATAAATTAAACGATTTACAATGTATACTATTTAATATATTAATATATAATTATAAAAACTTTCATTTTAATATATTTATTTTTATTCACTAATTAATTTTTTAAAATTAATCAATATTTTTAAACTATTTTACTTGTTTTCATTTTGAAATTTTATATTTAATCTAAAAATTTTATTTTTAAAATATATTAATAAGAATTTAATGATTTAGTAAAATGTCTCCAATATCCCAACTATTGCAACTCAAGTATCCATGACATTCAACACTGTCATAAAAAGATGGAAACCTAATTACAAGAAAAAATTCAAGAAAACAAAAATCATGTCCATCATGTCAAACCATTCAAAAAATATCTTATAATAACTTTTACAATGAACAATATGCACATCTTAGACAATTTACTATTTCTAAGACAAATATTTTTGCTACAAACAAAATATATAAAAAAAATTCACCAACGAAAAGAAAAGTACAATAAACGATAATAATAAATAAGAACAAAAATCAAAGAAAATTAGTAGTCTTCAAAATGATTTTATAATAATTGCCGATGAACAAAAATCAGAAGATGATTGTATGATAGTTGAAGAAACTCAACAAAATAAACCTTCGATGGATGTGATTGTTTGGTCTATAAATTTATTTGAACCAGAACCTGATGTAGAATTTAATCTTGAACGCAGTCATCAAACTATTAAAATAAATGTTTCAAAGTTGAATCGCAAGGATATTTGGTTATCAAAATCTCTTCTAAATAAATTAAATGAATCAGTCAAAGAATTAGATACTGCTAAAATTCAATTTGGAATCCAAATAGAACTTGTTAAAGATGATGAAATTAAAAGATGTTACATATCAAATAAAGCTGAGTTACCAGGTCCTAAATGTTTTGAAGATGGTATACAATCATTAAATGAAAAGATTGTAATACGTTCAGAACTAGGAAGCAGTTAGCAGTTAAATAAGATTTTCGAAATTAACTTTAAAATTATAAAAGTTACCAAAATTTCACGACTATCTGGTCATTGTTATATTCCTACACCTTTAGTTTTAAAAGCTAAAAAAGCAATTGTGAATATACGAAAAAATGATAATCTTTGTTTTATTTATAGCATTCTTGCTATTATAAAATATGACAGTATTACAAGACATAGATATCGACCTATAAATTATAATAATTATATGAATGATTTAATATTTGATATCAATGATATGCCAATGAAATTAAAAAATATTCCAAAATTTGAAAAACAAAATCCAGGTCTAGGAATAAATGTATTTACTTGGAATCAAAATAATTTATCAATACATTGTGATGATGATGATTTCATAATGAAACATCCTTATTTAGATATTATTTATAAGTCAAAATTAGTTAAAATTAGAAAAATTAATCTTTTATTATTAGAAAATAAAAATAAATATCATTATACAGCTTTTGTCAATATCCAAAGGCTTATGAATTGCAATGTTAGAATTCAATCCATTTGGTGTGGAAATTGTTTGAATGGATTTCGGAAAAAGATTTTCATAGACATGAAATTTTGTGTAAGAAAACCAATTAAGTACGACCTTATATACAATGTCAAAATGTAAAGATTTAAAATTTAGCGACTGGTCAAAGACTGTAACACCTCCATATGTTATATACGCTGATTTTGAATCAATTTTACCATTGGATGATATTTATTATCAAAAACATTTACCTATTTCTGCTGGATTATAACTAATCAATAAGATTGTGTTTTTGAATTTTTAACAAAGGTGGCTGTATTATGTATTGCTGTAGATATAGTCTTACCCTATTATAAAAGCGAGGGCAAAAAATTAATGTTACAATTAACGTTAGACGAACAAAATAAATTTCTCGCATTATCATCCTGCTTTTTATGTAAAAAGCCAAACTTTAACTTGGTTAAAGATCATGATCACTTTAATAGAAAATATTTAGGTCCAACATCTAAAAAATATAATATTTTAAGAAAAATCAAAGTATATTACAGTCGTATTTCATAATTTAAGAGGATATGATTTGAATAATATTCTCAAACATGGTTTAAGTAAATTTACAAATTGGAACATTAATTGTATTCCAAACTCGTGCGAAAAGTTTTTAACTCTAATTGTAAATTATAAGAAAATAACGATTTGTTTGATTGATTCATATCAATTCATCAACGATTCGTTAACAAAAGCAGTTAAAACTTTAAGTGATTTACCTATAACAAAATCAGAATTCAATGGAATTATTATAGATTAAAAAGGTATTTTCAGAACAAGAATATGAAAGAGCAAAACTAATATTGAGTCAAACTGAATGCCATACATTATTAGATTACAGGTTAATTTATCTAAAGTTGGATGCATTTCTATTGGCAGACCTTTTTCAACAGTTCCGTAAAAAGTCGTTATCTCATAATACATTAGAACCATTAAATTTTTTGGTATCCCAGGGATGTCTTTGGCATCTACTTTGATGACATTATCTGAACCAATCTAAATTTTACAAGATAATGAAATGTTTACCTTTTATGAAAACAGAATCCGTGGGGGACTAACATTCATTAATATGCATTATTTAAAACCAATGAAGACACTGAATTATTATATATAGATATTAATAATTTATGTGAGTGGGCTTTAACTCTGTTCTTACCATATGGAGATTTTCGTTGGATTCATGATGATCAATACTTGGATAATATATTAGAAGAATGTATTAATTCAAATATAGATTTACTTTCATATGGATATACATTAGAAGTGGATATGTTAATACCAGAAGAATTACATGATTTTTCTTGATGATTTACCAGTTGCAGCTGAAATGTCCTCCATTTTCAAAGGTTGAAAAGCTTATGCTAACACATAACCCAAAATATAATTATACCATACATTTGAGATTACTTAAAAAATATTTATCATTCGGAGTGCAAGTAATAATTATCCACCGTGCAATAAAATACAAGCAGGGACCAATTTTCAAAGAATATGTAGATACAAACACTAAAATACGTGCAAAGTCAACGAATACTCTTGATAAAACTATTACAAACTGTTGAACAATAGTTTGTATGGTAAAATAGTAGAAAATCTAAAGAAAAGAATAAATTTAAGATTATGTAATACAACATCAAAGATTATTACATTTGCAACAAAACCATCATTTAAAAAAACAATAAAAATTGATGATAATCTCATTGCTGTTTTACTAAACAAAGACTATATTTGTTTAGATAGAACTAATTATATTGGTCAAACAATATTAGATCTTTCCAAACTACAAATGTAGGAATTACAATATCGAAAATTTGCAAAATATCGAAATCAATTTAATTGTGTAATCAATATAGTCGCAGGAGATACTGATAGTTTATTTTTAGAATGCAAAAATATCAGTTTACAAAACTTATTATCAACTATGATTACTGATGACTTATTAGATACATCAAATTATGATACATTTCATCCACTTTATTCTAAAAGGTTGGATTTTTTACGACCAAAGTGTTATAGTTTACTTCCATATGATACTAGTACAATTATGAAAGCAAACGGAATCACATTAGAAAGAATAAATATAACACATCAGTCATACATTCACTGTTATAATGGTACAATTATTTCAAAAATACCACAATCTCGAATAAGCAAAAAAAATCATCAACTGTATACTATTCAACAAATCAAAACTGCATTAACAAACACAGATGATAAACGTAACTGGATAGATAAGAATAAAAGCATTGCAAATGGATATTATCAAGAGTTGTTAAATATGGAATGAGATGTTTGATATGATACAAAAATAAAAGATTTCAATTTGATCTGAAGATGATATCCTAATCATTTCAAACATTAAATATTATGAAACTTTTTTTATGAAATTGAATAAAGTCTTTTGTATTATTTTTATCAATTATAAGTAAAAGTTAGTAAATAGTTTTTTATTAACAATGCATCTTTTAAATATTCCAAATCAATGTTTCGTTGATAAATCTTTTCAAAGGATTAAATATCATTTTGGATATAAAGAATATTATTTTATAAAAAATATTTTCGTCTTGCAACGATCATCAGAATTCCCTATAAATATATAGTTAGATAATTTTAATATAATATAATTTTACTAATTTAGTTATTAGAAAATATCATTCATCCATATATATACATCATAATCAGAAAAAGGCCAATTTTCTGTAAGCAAATAAAATTGAAACATTATTAAATATACTTACCAGTTGTAATATTCATGTTAATGTAATAATAATGAAATATGATATATTTATATTAAATAACAACCAATAGTATCAATTTAAATATTTATTAAAACAAATTGAAATGAGTGTTTAGTTAATTTTCAAGTAGTCTAATACTCCTAAAAGACAACTTTTATAAACACAATCATCATGTTCATATATTATTTGGCATTTTCTGATAATCTTTCTGTAAATATTCTATAATTCGCATTGTAGGAAAATATTTTTTCAATAAACTTTGTTTCTGTCCACCGTCTTTAATATAAAATACTACTGCTTTTAAATCATTACCAATAGAATTTAAAATACAGGTTGGACAAAAATATTTCTGTTCTTCATACCATTTCAAATAATTTTTACCAGTATATAGTAAATGTTCATCCCAAATCGGTAACTGACTAAAGATCCAATGCATATGTTGTAAAATATTGTCAACATTGATAATACATAATTTGTTAATAAAACATCTACCTCCATCATCTTTATAACAACTAAAATCAATAAAATAACAAGGCATTTGAATATTATTTATTAAATCACAATAATGTTTATACATTATTCATATATTTTAACCATACAAGACAATGTTTCTTGATATCTTATTTTATTGTATACAATCGGCTTAGATAATATTGATAGCTTCTTTACTAATACAGATGGTTATTTAAAAACCCATAGGATCGAATACATGAACCTTTTCAGGTTTCATATATAAAACAATCCAATGTTCACCACTGAGACTAGAAGATTGACTATTAATAATTAGAGCTTGGTTTGACTTCAGAAAAGGAATTTTATCTAACTGAAATACACCCAAAAACTCTGAGCCCAAAAAATATTTTCCAATTTGATGAATTTATATATATATATATATATATATATAATATTTTTATGATGAAAATAAAAAAATTACTTCATTTGAAATAGAATATTCTTTGATATATTTATAGTAAAATAGTACGATTTGCTGAAATTTATATTTCATTTTCAAAAACACCATATATTATTACATAAATTGGATCAACAAGAGCTTTTGCAAACTTTATATCTAATCTTAAATTTCCATTTTGTGGTAACTGACTCTGATTTAAATCAAAGTCTGGAGCTAAAACAAAAGTAAAGAAAGGATATTTGTCTTTAAATTCGTCTTAATTAATCCCACATATCATATTTTTATCCAAGCAACCCATATTACGAACAATAGATTGCATATAGGTAACTCTGTAATTATTATTTTCAAAATCTTGAGTATATATTTTACGATAATCAATATTTTTTGATAATGATAGAGAAGTAACATCAAAATGTTTAAATGTTGAACTTGATTCAGTATAAAAACCATTATATTGAGATTCTGTTTGAAAACAAACAAATAAGAAATTAGGCATCCTTCTATCACCAAATATTTGTTCTTTATAAAAAAATGATGATCCTTTACCTACTGCAAAGGCAACAATTTACTTTGGTTTTATAGGATATATTGCATGTTTTGAATTAAAACCTAATTGATGACCAGTTAATACAGAGGTTTCAACACGTCGTACCATTAATTTTGCATCTAGTAATTGACATATTGAGGCTCCATTTATAGAATACAATCAAAATTTAGAATCTGATCTTTTCAATTTAATGTGTACATTAACACCAGGAAGTAAATTTTTCGGTTGATCCATGAAATAAAATTGTAATGATGAACACATTGAAAAACTTGATTCTTTAATCCATTTTCTTTCTATCAGCATCTATTGGAGAATAACCCATAGGTGTAAGACAAATATTTTTAGAATCTCCATTATAATTTAAAATAGTTTCAATTATTGCTTTTTGTGCATATTTTCATTTCCTCCTTCAATCATAGTATTAATAAAACCAAGTATAGCATCTTTAAATAATATATGAAACATATAATTAGCTGGTATTGTATCATCATTATCAGCTAAAGCAGGGGTTCTTAACCTTTTTTACTTCATACCTCACCTAATATTTAATTTTATGTTCTCACCTCCAGCATAATTAATTTATTTTAAGAAAAGATAAGAAACATAATTAGTGGTATACCAACATTACATATATTATTTTATTTTTACCATTTTAATATATATTTATAAAAAAGATCATATTTAATTCATACTGATAATGTAAATAATTTTAATTTTTAATTTAAAAAAAAACATAACAAAAATAAACAAAATCTCATACCTCCCCCAACACATTAGTATACCTCCCCAAGGGAGGTATACTTCACCGGTTAAGAAACCCTGAGCTAAAGTCTTTTTATTTTTTCAACTACTTTTAATTGAACATAGAGTAAAGTTTCATTTAAATCTAAATATTCAGTTTGAGAACCATTGGTGTAAAATTCAACACAATCTCGTGAATCATTAATAGAATTCATAGGAAAAACATCTTCAAATGATCCAAATTCTATAACGACTTGAGGAAATGGACGATCAAAAATACATAGTTCAGATTTACCATAAATCATTTTTCAAATATTGTTCCATGATCTTTCATAAGTTTTATTATAGACTTTTTATTCTTTCTTCGTTTAAGTGATGTTGACAAAGAAGGTGATATAGAAGAAACTAATGATTTAGAACTTTTTATGCTATCATGTGTATTAGATACATTAGGTTGAGATGATTGAAAAATACTTGAGACACCAGGTATTACATTATCTATTTCTATTTTAAAGATGGTAATACTTTCTTATCATCCATAATAACATCTTGAGCTGTTTTCATACCGAAATTTTTTAGACGACTAAGAATTGGTAATGCAAATCTACCTATAGTTTTTAACCATCCAGTCCCATACTGTTTACCTATAAAATATGGTAATTATTCACCATTCTGGCTATTACTATAAAAAGATATAATATCAGAATTAGTCATCTGATCTTTGAAAATGTAATGTTAAATGTGATTTAGAATTTTTTGGAAAAGAGATTAAATTTCCTGAATCATGTAGAATATTAGTTTCTATTTTGTTTATGTATGATGTTGAAACCGGTAAATACATGGGATTATCAACTATCATTTGCATTACGTAATCTTGTTCATACTTTTCAACCCAAATTGATTTCAAAAGAGGAACTTGAGTATCCTCAACAATTATTGGTTCGATAAAATTTTATGTAATTATAATTTTTTAAAATATCACATGCAAGTAATATAAATCATTCGAGATCAAATAAATTTCGTTATTGATGATTTATTAGATATTTTAATTAAAGTTGTCAAAGGGAAAATTAAAGTAAATAAATCGAAAAATCATTTATAAACAACAAGAAGGGTTTATAGGTTCATTGATACCATTGGCATTATCATTACTTGGTGGTTTACAATAAACAATGGGCCAATCGTTACCTAATCTTAATTTAAATTTCAAGTCTTCTTTTTTTAATGGAGAAGATATGGACAAACCCAAAGGACGAAGCCGGTTTCGGTGGAGTAGAAAAGCTAAAAAAAAAGGTTCTGAATTCAAAAAAGAAGACACAACAGTGGTTATCGGGACAACTCGCATACAGTTTAAACAAACCAATGAGAAAAATATTTCCAACTAGACCATATAAGACATATGGTATTAATGATTTATGGGAAATGGATTTGATGGAAATGATACCATATTAAAAAATCAATAAGGGATATAAATATATTTTGACATGTATTGATGTTTTCAATCGTTTTGCTCGTGTTATTCCAATCAAAACTAAATCTGCAGATGAAGTGGCTAAAGCTATAATAACAATGTTCAAAGATGGTCACACTGACAATTTACAAACAGATTTGGGTAAATAAATTTACAATAATAAAGTAAAACAAGTTCTTAATAAAATAAATCATTATTGTGTACATTCTCAATATAAAGCCACTTATGTTGAACGCTTTAATAGAACCTTGAGAGATAAACTCAAACGATTCTTTGTTTTACCGAAAATTATACACAGTTATAATCATTCGTCGCATAAAATTTAAAATCAGATCTATTAACATCAAGTAAACAACCCTAAAATATTAGGAAAATATAATTAAACATAAAATCCTAATAAATTAAATATAACATCCCCGTAGAAATTTGATGATATCAAGTACCAACACCGTAATAAAATTATAGGATGATATGAGCACTCCATTCAAGGTATGGTGGTCGATTCCAAATAAAATGGCACATTTAGAAACAGGAACGAGTAAGTTAAGGAGTTCCAGACATAAATTAGGATGATAGTTGACCTTTTCTATCGAAACTGATAAAGTAATTTTCTGATGTGAATTCGCTATAACACCCTTATACATGTCGAGATGAGGTCTGCCAGAACCCCGATGAGTCTTCAATCCAACGATAGATTTATCTATGGAGAGGTAATTATTTCCTAATTTGTTGACAAATGTCGGCTAAGGTGGTCTGTGCAAAGTAATTATTTTTAATAATTTAATAATGTAGATGCTATTAAATGTTCTTTGAACACACATACACCAGGGAGAAAAAATTTGCTTGTTTTAAAATTCATAAAAATTTATAGAAATATTTCAAGGTTTCTATTAAATTAAACAAGAAAATGAGATCTGCATAAATTTAAACTCTATAAACTGCAAAATTGACGAAGAAATAACTACAAAATATTTTAATTATTTGAAATTAAATTTCAACTTTATGTTGCTAAATGTGACCATGTGCACTGCAATCCTTAATGATTGTACTCGACATTTAACTAAATTTTTAAATTACGAGGATCTTATCAAAACGCAAATAATATTCGCCATAATTGCTCCGCCAAACATCGGGAAATTCTTCTAATACTGATGAATACTACATCATCAATCCTACTTCTCTTTTTTGAACGGAAAATTACATATCAATCTGTAGAGTTCTTCGAAATAAAATCAATGAAATTAAGGAAACACCTGGACGCGTTATTAATATGGGTGATATTCCCAATGACATCCGAGAATCTGGTCTTGTAAGTAAACTCTTTATTTGCTCTTTTATTAAAAATTATGCGAACGATTTACCCCTTATTAATTTGAATTTGCGCGAGTTGGGTAACAACATCAGTTCATTGCTTCCCATTATCGAAGAATCTAAAAAAATTCAAATGTCAGATTTGACAAAAATAAAAATAAGCAACCTAAACTTAGAACTACGCAAAATCAAGGCGGAAGAACTTCTCAATGAAGTTTCACACCTTACTGTCAATGAGATTATTAATTTAATCAATAATCAATTTCCAAACCGACTAAAATCAAAACACAATCCGTATTTAGGTAATAAACCAAAGCTCTACAAAATTAGTAAATGGAATATAATCAGAAAATTCATGATTTACGTGAAAGGAAGAGTCCATAATTTATTTAACGACACAAATGTCAGTATAAGACCAATTTTTTAAAACATAGTCTTAAACTTTCTTATAAAACCACCATTTTAATTGAAATTGGAATAACGTTCAAAAGAAGTTCTTAATTTAGATCCATTTTCAAATCTTGAGGAAGTGTTTGAGCTCATTAAAGTTTATAACACAAGTTCTGGCATGGATGGCATTCAATACCGTGACTTGCTGCTCCTTGATCCTGAGGGTAAATTGCTAACATTTTATTCAACAAAATCATTTTGAATAAAATAATACCTGACATTTGCAAAAGCTTCAAAACTCTTCTAACTCCTAAGCCAAATAAAGATGGAAAATATGATGATATTTCATCCTGGCGTCCAATTGCCTTACTCTCTGTCATTTACAAAGTTTGACTTATTGGATAAATGATAATGACCTTTCACATGTTGGACAGAAAGGCGGCTCCAGACATGATGGATGCATTGAGCTATAGTTTGGCTCGATATAAAAGATGCTTTTGACAGTGTCCCACATAATTATATTTGGTTATTACTTCGGTTTATTGGAGCAAGAGAAGATTTTACATCCATTTTACAAATGTTATGTTCCGATTCGAGCATTTTTTACAACTGTGGCCCAATATTAACTCCGAACATTCCTATTAAACAAGAGGTCAAACAAGGATGTCCTATTTCGATGGTTTTGTTTGCCTTGGTCATCAATCCTGTAATTGAAGTGGTATCGCGATCTGACTGTGATCCTTTCAATATTCTGGCTTATGCTGATGATATTGCTCTTGTTTCAAAATATGTTACAGATCTTCAGATAATCACAAACATAGCTGTTACAACTGTATCTGAAAAAGGGTTTGTGTGGATACGTTCTAATTCCAAAAGCTCAGATAGATAGTGAAAATTGGATCAACGGTATCCGGATTAAGAAATTGCAGTCAACTGAATTCTATCGATACCTCAGTGTTCCTGTCGGTGAGGAAACTGATCAGAGTCTATATGAAATTCTCGAAAAAGCTGTTTCTGATACTCGGAAACTTGCTGATTCTGATTTGATGGTTGACAAAAGCTAAAGGCTAATAAGATCTTTGTCCATTCTCGTTTGATCTTGCACTAGTAAATTGAGAAATTGTTTTAGTAAAATGGTGTTTTTGCCTCATCACTCTGAAGTAAGTTACTTTTACAACTCAACTGAAAATGGAGGAGCAAATTTAGTTGATTTTCTTGATAAATATCATACACAAACAATCACTCACTTTTTTCGACTCCTCAAATCTAAATGTGACTATGCTGGAAAGATTAACATCGACTATTTAAAATTTGTCGCTGGTCCGCGTCTGGGATAGTCTTGACTGGTTTAATGACAAATAGTCTAAATCCTACCATTCTGGTAGAAAAACTCGTTTTCAAAGGGTTCGGATTGCGGTTGCGTTTTTTGAAAAGACACATAACATCAGTATATCGTTCATTTCCACAGACCACGAACTATCGGTTTACATCACAACAGCAATTCCATTTTAACATCTGACCTCCGAAAACAACATCAAAGGTTTTACACATGGCACTCTGTGACTCGTAACTTTTTAAATGGGAAAAAAGCTGCAACTCGAACTTCATAGCTTCAGCCGTAAAACTTTCTTTGAAAATCAACAAAGCAATCTTTCACAGTGAACTATCTGAATTTGCCTGGAATTTTATTCATTGAGTCCGTACAAACACTCTTTCCATCTGTTCAAAACCTTACCTCAAAGGTGATTAGAGACTTTCTCGACTGTGTCATGCTGAAGATGAGACAATGTCACATGCAATTCAATCTTGCAAGGTTCATCTGACTCTTGGTGCTGATCAACACAATGACTGCTTGAAATTTATCGCGTCGAATCTGACTAAGAATTCTAACTTGATTGTCGTAGTTGATCATGTCTGTTCACTTGCCCCAACCTCGAAGGAACGCGTAGATTTGGTGATCACTGACTTGACCAAAAAGAAAATCTTTCTTGTTAATGTGAAATGTCCTTGCGATTCTGTCAACAATTTTGAGCAAATTGATCTGCTGAATCTGCGGAAATATGATTCTCTTAAGAATCATATCTAAACTGTCAAACCTGACTTCAAAGTTTACCTTGACACTTGTGCTATTGGTTCACCAGGCTAATTTCCTTTCAAAACTCAAGAAATACTCTTGTAGATGGGAGTCAGACGTAATGAACTTAAAACTCTATTGAAAGAATCTGCATTGAGCAACATTTCACATTCGGGCACACGGTGGCATTTTCACAAGTTTGTTATTCTAGTAGATCGTGATAAAAACCAGCTCCTAAAACACTAATCGAAAAATCTGTCATATTACTATTAGCATTGGCATAATTCATTATTTTTTTTAGTAAAAATAACTTTTTGTAAATGTATTTCATGTATATAAGTATATATTTGTATAAGTATTATTTCAGATTTTTATATGCCCCTTCCTTCCCATGGTCTATTAATATTAACTTTATATAAATACATGTCTTCTTTCTACTGTAATTTAGATGACAGGAAAGAATATTCTGCTTATTGATGAAACAGTAGATCGAGATTGGCGCTGATGTAATCATTTCCTCCAGGTAATCATTTGAGAATTGATAGTTGACGCTGTTCTCAACTCCAAAGAAGATTCTTTAAGTTCGGCTGACTTACTTTCTACTATCAAATGAGTACCGAGATAACAGTGACAACAGAATAGTCAATCCAATTAATCAATTTGCAAAGTCGGATATCGTATTACCGATGAACATCGCAAATCAGAGCCAGGACAATTTTGAAAATTATGATAGACATTTGAGTCGAAATTTTCCCAACAATATTTGTGATAAAATGAATCTTTCTGACTCTTGCGTTTGTTGTATATTTTCTCAATGGTATGCTCCATGTTGAGCATTGTCCGATTGTAAAAAAAATCACATTTATTATAATTATTAAAATTTTGTAATAATAACTACTGACTTATTGAAATTATTAGAGTACAATATTTTGATTCCGTCAAAAAATAATTACTGAATGTAAGTATGATAAATAGATATTATACAATTAGTTTAACTAACATTTTGCGTAATAATATGCCAAAATCAGAGTTTCATGATAATAAGGATTTAGGATGGTTGAGTTTGAATGCTGGTATGGTTGTGTGTCTTCAGGTATTTTGTATCAATAATCAGTTAAACATTAAATTCCCATTCTAGATGTTACCCAATAAAGAGCTTTATAGAGAGATTTGTCGCCAGAATAAATTTTTGTAGATCTGTCTCTTCTTAACAAAACGTTTTAGTAAAAGTCACAAAATAAAGTAAAACTTTCAGATTAATTTAAACATGCTAGAATTCACGCATAAAATGCTTTATTTACACAGCACATAATTCTTCCATCTTTTAAAATGATTTGCTGCTTAAAATACAATAAAATATGAAAAATCTTTAAAAACTCTTCAAAATAATTCAATTTATTTTCGATGAAAACTGTTTGAATATTGTTAAATTTTACGGTGGAAAATCTCAACAAATATAAAAAACAAAATGCGATAATTTTCACGTCCTTTGGTCAACATGGGGAGATAACCATATGGTGAAATAAGTTTTCGCATTGCTTGAGTGATTAGCGATGGTTTTCATACGAATTTCATTAAATTTATCTCTCTCTCGCAAATATTTATGATTGAATAATTTCGAAAATATTTGCAAATTCCATAATTTTTCTTTGCGTTTTTATTATACACTTTATAACTTTTGGTTTTGATATAGAATTTATGTTTAATTTGTTATTGAAACTTTTGAGCGGTACAAATTGTAAGAGTGAGATTTTATGGCTGATATAGGGATGGTTTCAAGATGGTTTGACCACAAGGGTTTTGACCACAGGTAACTTGGCCATAGGTTGTAAATACTAATTGTATCATTTTTGCAGGTTGTTTTCAATAATACACACACACACACATATATATATACACATATATATAAATATTCGAGAAATTACCAATTTGATATTATTTTTGACTATCAATCTCTATCAATAAAAATCAAAAATTTTATTTTGGCTATTGCTTACTGTTACTCAATAAACCCAATCTATAGTTTAAAAATCTTGTAGTTATTGATATTTACGAACAACCAACAACAGTATGGATATGAATTGGTTCTAAGAACCCATCAAAAACATTAAAATCTTTAAAATACGGTATGTTTTATCGATATTTATTTTTCTATTCATAAAATACTTTAGTTTTTAAAAATTCATAATCCATCACATATGAAGTCAAATAAAAAAAGAAAAATTATGGATCAATGTGGTTCATTTAACAAAAAATGGACATATATGTACTTCTTTACAGATATTGAGAATAAGACATGCTGTCTTAATATGCTATGAATCCATATCTGTGTTTAAAGAATACAATCTTAAAAGACATTATCAGTCCAAGCATAAAGCACGTTGAAATAATTTGTCTGAGATTGAATTGAGAAAAAAGGCCGATGAATTAATTATAAGTTTAAAGCAGCAACAAAAGCCAGTTTTATTGTGTTTCATATACTGGCAAAGGAAAATAAGCCATTCTCAGATGGAGAATTCATAAAACCTTACGAAAACATACAAAACTTTATTCAGAAAAGATAATTTTTCTTGCTAACTACTCAGTAACTAAACAACCGAGTGATTTACAGATATAGAGGCATTATTGATGAGAAAGAGTGAAGATTTTATTAATTAATTTGTATTTTTACTTGTATTTCTTGTTATTGATTTACTTTTATTTAAAGTTTTGTTGGTAAGTAACCAAATATTTATTTGTTCAGTAACTAGTTATCGGTTACCTAATATGTATACAAGTAACCTGAATGAAGTTCCCAACAGGAAAATCTCAATATGCAGTGGATAGAAGTGGAAAATATCCAATCTTATTCTTCAAGGGTGGAAAATGCAGGATAAATGGTTGCAAGAGACCATTACAGGAAGGGATCTAAAATATCAGATTCAAGATTTACAAATTCAATCATTATCTTTGAACATTGACATGGGTGGTCGAATCAACTTGTATGATTTGTCTACCAAAACAGAAAACATTTACGAACCGGAACTGTTTCCAGCATTAAGACTTGTCAAGTATAATCCACTTTGTGTGAATGTATTTGCAAGCGGAAAAGTCGTTGTTATGAGGATAAAAACACTGGGATACAACAGTCTAGTTCAAGAAATATTTAATTTTATAAAACTTTTAATTAATAATCTTAATACCGACGAAGAAATACTAAATTATTTATTAAGCACAGATTGTGTTTCAATAGATTGAATTCTGACGATTGTAAAAATTAAAAATGATCGACGAGCAAGAAGCATACGCATTCAAAACAATTCTGATGAAGATGGAAGAACTCTTTCCGAATATGAAAAACAAGCTTTCGTATTGTGCTCCTGAATATTTGGCTACACGGATCTATCAAATGACAGGAATCAACATCGAAGAAATTATACAGATGCACTACGAATCAGTTCAAGGAACTGGTTCGAAATGTTTAGATGACTGCATTGTTCGTGCAGATCCCTCAATGTTGACTTGTCCATTTAGATGCAGATGCTGCAGAGACTACAAGAAGAAAGAAGTTGTACATATTTTGTTGGCTGAGCTAAGAAGAGCTTATTATAAGCAGATTTGTGATGATGTAAATTAAATAAATTTTGATCTTTTTACTTGTTTATGTGTTGAGAATTAGTTTTTTATTAATTTTTTAATTGGTTGAATTATTTTTATTATTATTATTTTGTTAAAACTAAATTTCTTTGTAAAATTATATTATAAAATTTACTTTCAAAATTATATTGAAAATTATATATTAAAAATCATGTTAAAAATTTCATCGATAAAATTATGTTTAAAATTTAACTTAAAAAATTTTGTTAAAAATTTCATTGTAAAATCATGTATAACAAATTTATCTTAAAAATTTAACTTAAAATAATAATTACATAAAAAATTAAAATACAACAATTTTACATTAAGTCGAAAAAATTGTGCCAAAATTTCAAAACAAAATTCGCGCCAAAAGTCAAAAAAAAATTGTTCACATACAAAATTAATTATCTTGATTACATAATTATGTAATCAAGACAGACTGTGATTAATTGCGTAATTATGAAATTTAATCACTTGAAACTCCCCCCCCACACACACTTATGGTGCGTGGGCGCAGTGTGCTTCTAACTACTTACTAAAGTGTCTTGATAGCAACCAGTAAACTAAGCAACCAAACAATTTGGAGACATCAAGGATCGATAAAAGAGTGAAGAAGTTAATAAAAGTTGAAATTGTACTTTTTTTGATTGTTCAAATTTTTATGTACTTTTATTTAAAGATTTCTTGGTCAGTAAACAATTTTTGATATTGATTTGTTCAGTAACTAGTTATTGATAACATATTGTGAGTGTGTGTATAGTGAATAACCAAGCATTTTAAGGGGAAATGATTGAGAGAAATTTTTATTTTATTTTTAAGTGGGTTAAGTTGGATAAATATCGGTGTTCAAAGGGTAAATATTAGTTAAATAGGGAATTTTAATGAATAAAATACTCAATTATTCAATGCCTAGTATGTATATAGTGAGTTGTACAGTACTCAGTCATTTGTATACAGTACCTAGTGATTTTTGTTCAGTTATTAATCAATGGATTGTTCAGTGTGTATGGGTTATCAGTATTCAGAAGTTAATACCAAGTAAGTTAACTATTTCTTTGATTGTTGATGAATTTATTATTATTATTATTATTTTGAAAATTTCATATTAATTAATTTTTTTCAAATCTTACTTTGAAATTTTTTCTCGTTATTAACATGTATAAAAGAAAATTCAGGAACTTTATCCAATAATTAAAAATACGTTGGATTATTGCGCACCAGAGTTTCTCGCAACAAAAATTTACCATTTCACAGGGATTAACATTGAAGATTATGTTGTGTGTAATTATATACTTAACTTTGAAAATCTAATAAATTAGATATTTATTTATTCATTTATGTACATTTATTTACCGGTTAAAAATTAAAAATATTTATTTTAATCATTATTTTACCAAATTGAAAAATTTTAAAATTGTGTAGTGTGTAACGTTTCGTAAAACAATTGATAGATATTGGGAATGGGAAGATGGCAATCGACAGATCTACACAATATATCACAGTGCCCAACAATTACCCAATGAAATTCTTGAATTCGCGGGATTTTACAGGTATTCCACCATGCATTTTAATATTGAAAATTGGATTGCCTATCATTCTTCTCCGAAACATCAATAAACCACAACTTTGTAACGATAAAAATGTCATCGAAGCCACAATTTTGAATGGCAAATTCAATGGGGGAAATGTACTGTTACCACGAATTCCAATTGTCCCAACAGATATGCCATTTGAATTCAATAGTTTACAGTTTCCGGTGCGATTTGCTTTTGTAATGACCACTAATAACGCACAAGGACAATCGCTGCAAGTGTTTGGAATTGATTTGTAGAATCCTGTTGGGCCAGCACACAAATAGCCTTGAAAATCGTTTAAATGTATCAGTAATACAACACGAAAACCTAGCACCAAGATATTTAAAATATAATACACAACACCAATTAAACATTTTAAAATCTGAGACAATATAAATAAATATAAAATCAAAAACATAAAAAGCAAAATAAAATGAATACAAAATGCATCAAGAACCGCACGAAATTTACATAAAAAATAACATAATAACAAGAAAATTCGACCGTAAAATGACCATTTATATAAAATTAGAAATTAATGAATTAAATGAATAAAAATAAAATATTTTTGGGGTGAATAAATTTAATTAAAAATGTTAAAAATAAATTACCAGTTTAAATTAAGAAATAAATAAAAATTTAATTTAGATAACACAAATAATTTCAAAGTCGAATTTTGTTTAATCGCACTGAAACTAACATGCAAGGTTAAGGCCAAATTATAGGTATATATACTGATATGATTTGACAAATCTTAATCTTAATTTGCAGTATTGATTTTAAATCGTATTTTGACACTGGTTGTCAGCAGTTTCACTTTGGATTATTTAATTCGATGTTTTTAATTTGGATGGATTTATGAATTTTTATGGATGTATTCGATTTATTTAGGAAGGATATGGATTTATGAATTTTTATGGATGCATTCGATTTATTTGGGAAGTTTAATTCAATGTTTTTAATTTGGATGGTTGAATTTATGAATTTTAATGGAAGTAGCCGGTAATTTAGCTTTGGTTTTAATAAATTATTATGATGCTTAAATTATTTTCTAATTGTCGAAAATTTTCCGGCCCACAGCCAAAGACACATCACAAGATAGTAAAATCATATACAGTATTCAGATTCGTGTAAGTGCGTGGAATACCGCCGATGATCTGTGCCCGTAAAGACCCGGCGTGCGGAACGCAGGGATCGGAACGTCAATATTATTCCGTATAGAAGAAAGGAGGAGTAAGGAAGTGGTCTTTTGGTTACTTCCTCGTTTCTCGAATTCTTTAAAATCGACCTAAATGATTCTACAATCGGCTCAAAATCTCTAACACCGAGTAGTCCAGTGGGCACTCAATAACTATGAAATGAACATACATAGATCTTAAGGACAAAAAGAGGGAATGGGTAGCGAGGAAAATTGCGAAATCGTTGCAACACTTAAAATGAATAGCCATCGGAAAAAGATTGATCCGAACGACTCAAAATCACAAAAAATAATATTTAAATAAAAATTAAATAAATTATGTCAATTGAAACGGAAAATATGGGCAGAACGCTGAGCAAATTTTTGGGAATAGTTAAAACACTTATCATAAAAAACTGTAAAATAAGGGCGGAACGCTGCTCAAATTTTCCGAATCAACTAAAATACTTATAGAATATAGAAAAATAAAAGTGAAATGCGACTCAACGGTTGGTATAAGATTATTATGAAACTGAAAAATAAGGGCAGAATGCTGCTCAAATTTTCCGAATTAATTCAAATACTTAACAAAAATAGTAACGTAAAAATGGAACGCGTAAAATAAGGGTGGAACGCTGCTCAAATTTTCCGAGTCAGTGAAAATACTTTGTCGGAAACGGTAGAATAGGGATGAACCGAAAAATAAGGGCGGTACGCTGCCAAAATTTTCGAACCAACAAAACTACTTTGTCTAAAATTGTAAAATAAGAATGGGTTACGGCTAATGTTGTATATCAATAAAAAATTATCTTATAAAGCTGAGGAATGAGGAAGGATCCCTACTAAAAACTCGATAATAATAATAATAATAATAATAATAGTAATAATAATAATAATAATAATAATAATAATAATAATAATAATAATAATAATAATAATAATAATAATAATAATAATAATAATGATAATAATAATAATAATCATGGTATTTGTAATAATGATGTTAATAATTATGATAATAATAATAGTAGTAATAATCATAGTGGTAATAACAATAATTATAATGGTAGTTATAGTAATAAAAATAATAACATAGGAAATAGTAGCAACAATTAATAAAGGTAATACATATGATGGCAACAATAATAATGCTAGTAATAATAATGGGAAACATTGTAGTTATAATAGGGATAAGGGTGAAAGATAAAATGTGGGTGTATTTAACATAACAAAGGGTGTACAGGCCAAAGAATAATCATCAGTATGGACAATAATGAGAAGGACCAAGCAAATGGACATAAAGATAGATGATATGAGAGTATAGGTTAACATTTGACAGAGATAGGAGAATAATGGGACCAAAAAATCGAAATCGAGCACAGACCTTCTATCGGTAGCTCGTTGGACCCATGGATCGTTCGGTCAATTATAGCAATAGCAATAGCGCTCACTTTTTGCGGACGATCTACCCACTCGAACAGAGTTCCAACGTTGCTTAGCAACGGGTGCCGAGTGGTAAGCAAAGGAAATATTTGTATGGGGTTGTCTGGGTAACAACCATATAGTTTCAAAATATCAAAACCCAGAAACCCACCAATCCGTGCTTCTTACGTGGACAATCGTATCTGGCCCCTTTTCACGTTGGGAAACCTTTCGATTTACTCGTTACACAGCGGACGAAAAAACAAAAAAATATTGTATTTCCGAAAGAACTCGAATAAATAAATAGTATTAAAATAGATAAATTTCAATGTGGTGTTTTAATTTTTTTCCCCTTGAATTTCCTTTCCTTTGTGATCGCAGCAAAGCGCGACGAGTAGGCTAATAATTTAATAAAAACGTTATCAAACAAGCATGACTTATATTTTATTATTATAAAATCAAAAAAAAGATACAATTTTTAGTTATAAACTATCATCTTTTTTCGATTTCAAGTAATATTTGAACATATAAATAAGAAAAAAAACGAAATTCGAGGGAAAACAAAGTCACACAAATACACTTTTCAACAACAATTCAATCACACTGAAATTACTTTGTGATTATTTTTTAAAACCGCATTGTATCAACTCGTAATGTAATTGGTGGAAATTTCCACCAATAAAAGCTTATTCATTGTATTCAAGTAAAACAGCGAAAAGTTAGTTATTTATCAAATCAAAATTATAATCAATAAATGGCCGGATTATGTAGTGAGCTGGATCATCCTATGGCTGAAACATTTATGCATTTGTTATCATTGAATGATTCTATGTTAATCAACTATGATAGCAGATTTAATTTGACAATGTCTGAGTTGCCGGCATATAGGAGACGGCTTTTCAATATTCTAGTGAAGAAAATCCCTGGTAAACTAATAACAGAATGTATATTCCACAACTGGCTCTGGATGCTTATCCCTATTTTTATAGTTGCAATGGGAAGCATTGGGAATTTTTTGTCGGCAGTGGTTCTGTGTAGAAAATCAATGTCTCATATATCGTCATATATCTATTTGGCGACTTTAGCTATTTTTGATGAACTGATTTTACTCTGTGGTCTTTTCAGAAAATGGATCGAGCATGTGACAGACTGGTCATTGGAGAATCACTCGATCAGTTTCTGTAAATTATTCCAAGTCATTGGTGTTTCGAGTAGTTTTATTTCTGTGTGGCTAATTGTAACACTAACTGTCGAACGAGTGTTGATCATTAAAAGACCATTTGAAGCTTCAAAATATGCAAAAGCTAGCAGAGCCAAATATATAATAGTATCCTTGATAATTATCAGCTTTACAACCAGCTGTCATTTCTTTGAAACTGTAACATTACAAAATTTAAATCATAAAAACGTCAATACAAACTTTTCCTCAGACAAAGGATCGAATTCAATCAAAAAATGTCAATTCAAAACGGAATATACAAAATTTACGAATGCTTGGTTTTTCATAGATGGAGCATTCTACAGTTGGATACCATTATTTTTGTTAATTATTAATAATCTAATCATACTTTCCGAAATTTACAAAGCCCGCAATATCCACAATTCAATGATCAACACAAATCATGATGAAAATAAAACCCTTGGAACCTCTATTGTCAGAACCCAATTACCAAGAAGAATGAAAGAATCTTCTTCTAGAAATCGAGAAACAAAACAATTGACAGTGATGCTCTTGATAGTTTCTTTTTCCTTTCTAATCACAACGTCTCCTTTTGTTATATTGAAATTATTAATCAAACTGAAAGGATATCCAAATGGCGATAGAAAACTTGCACAATTAGTGTTGTTAGATGGCATCTTTGAAATGCTAATGTACGTCAATCACGCAATCAATTTCTATTTGTACTGCGCAACTGGAAACAAATTCCGTCAACAACTAATAAAAATTCTATTCTGTCGACGGAGTTCAAAATTCTCAACGACAACAAACTTTAAAACAGGAAAATATCACACGACAAATAATAATAATAATAATAATAATAATAATAATAAAATAAATCAATACGAAGATACAATTAAAGAATCAATTTATCTAAAACCATCTTCGAATAAATCTAATTATTCGAATGTTGGATAAATTAGTCAGTAGTCATTCATTTTTCTATCAATCATTCTTTTTTTAAAATTCATATATTTTCAATTTGACACATGAATTTGGTTTTTATTGAAAGAACATTTGATCAGTAAAAATACAACTCTAGTAGGAAATATTCTGTTTCTCTCTTTATTGAAAATGTTCAACAGTTTAACGAAAGTCAACAGAATATTAACAAAGTTTTGATAATTAAAACAAATGTGTAAACTTTTTCATAGATAAATTCTATAATGGACTTGATTTAGTATTAAAACATTAAACAACTGAATCTTATTATTATCCATTAATGAAAATAATGTTTTATTACTATTTTAATTAAAACTTTCTGCTGTTAACACAAAATAATTTCAATAAAATTTATATGTGTAAATTAAAACAAAATCAACTGATATTCGCATAAATTGATTTAGTTTTATTTAGTTACATATTTTTTTTATTCATTAATAGATCTGTATAATTTCTAACAGAGTTTATTCTTCCAGTTTTATGATTATTAAATTAATACAAAGTTCATAATAAAATAAAGAAAGGAAGAATAAATTAATCTTACAATTGACAATGTGAAGCTAGATATTTAAAAGACTAAATTATTGCAAATTTTAATATATGATTATTTTCAAATATTAAGAACTTACGCACTTTATCAAATATTGAAAGGAATTTTAATTTCAAACTATTTGGAAAACAGCAATCAAATTGATTAGGGTCAAATGCGGTAAACAAAATTGGGCCCATACCCTGCAAATTATATGGTTAAATTATAATTTATTAAATAAAAATTTGAAATCGTTCTAAAACAAATTGTTAATGTCATTTGACAACTGTAATATAACGATAACGATAAGATAAGCATTTAAAAAAATTAAAAAAAACATTTTTAATTACATTTGACTGACAAAGAATGACGAGAAATTTGTTTCTTTTTTTGGTGTCATCAAACGATGTATTTTTTTGGGGCCCCTGGCGGGCGCCAGTAGTAGGATGTGTCACCTCCAGGACACACCCTAGGAAAAATATATAGGTCGAACCGAAATTTCATGTAGGTCACGAATATACATACATATATATATATATATAAAAAACTTTTTAGCAGACATATTTTTCCATAAGGAACCGTTTAAAATCAATAAAAGCATCAAAATTTACAAGTTTTTTGTTTAATTGAACAACAACTCTATAAACAAACACACATTATCAGTAACCGGGTCAAATTATTGTTTTAATTTAATTTTAGTGAATTTTAATTATAAGTTCCTCTATAATTATTCAAAATTAATAAATTCCTAATTTATTTTTACGTTAATTAATTTTATTTATATAGCGCCTATCCAATTATTATTGTTGGGTTATTATTATTGAAAGTCGGTTCCTTCTGACTCCTCGTGTCCTTTATGAATCAAATAAGCAAACCCAACACAGAATAATTTTATTTGCATTTTATCACAGTTACAACTCAATCCGATTTATTTCGATGTATTGTAATCACAATTTCACTGATTTATTTGCACTCTTCAACCACCGTATAAAATTGATTATCTTAAGGTAGGTTATTTTTTTAATTAATCTCTTTTTTTGTCTTATATTATTTCCTAGGGACCCCTCCCTAAATTTTTATTATTATTTCTGGACTGGTCTTTCAATTTGGCGTTCAACCATACCAATTTCCCCCGATCAATACTACTTTCGAATTTTTGTAAATTTTTTAATTAATGTTGCACTTTTATCATTTTGGTGTTTTATTGATTTTACTGTGCTTTTATCGTATTACCCCAACATTATTATTATTATTATTATTATTATTATTATTATTATTATTATTATTATTATTATTATTATTATTATTATTATTATTATTATTATTATTATTATTATTATTATTATTATTATTATTATTATTATTATTATTATTATTATTATTATTATTATTATTATTATTATTATTATTATTATTATTTGAACTGTTACAAAATTGAACATAGCAAATTTTTAAAAATTTTTTATAACATTCTACAACTATTTGAGTCTTGAAATATATAGTAATCGACAATGCTTGTCGAATTTATTTGCGTTCAATTAAATAGAGTTAAATTAGCATTTATTAAATTGCGTTTTATTAATAATATATTTTTTTAAAAACGAAAATTGAAATTATAAAATCTTATCAAAATAATGGACGAAATTATTGAGGCATATTTCAAAAATATTATTATGATTTATTTCAATACTTGTTTAAATGAAATCAACTGGTGGTTAAAAGATAAATTAAAAAGTGATTAAAATTTCTTAAATTCTGTCAAAATTCGAAACTAGATTTCAACTTTATTTTTCATAATTTTTTAGAAATTCAGACTTCTCGACAAAAAAGAAAAAACTTTGCAATTAATTTGATCACGATTTTACCGAAAGTAGTTTACGAAGTTAGATTTTTATTTAGGACTTAACATATATTTTGAATTTTTATATTACTATATAAAAAAAATATTAAATGTTAAATATTATTAAAAACGGATACACTGATAAAACTATTGCTCCTTTTCCACTTTCAGGATACGAATAAGGCCGAAAATACGTTATTAGTTTAACAGAATGAAATAAGCACATTTTACATGGCTCATACGCATGAATATAAAAATAATGTAATAAATTACTATTTTAAAACACAAAAAGAAATGATTTCAAACATTTATTTTTCAAGTTTAAATAAAAAGTCATTAAATTATTGGATTGGGAGTATAAAAAGAAGCAAGACTATGTGGGTCTAGTGTTAATTACATCCATTAAAGTAATTTGTAAATTCAAACTTTTATTTATATGACCTTATTAAAACAAGATTATTATTCAAAATACGTGTTATCACTAACAGCAAATCAAAAAACACTTCATTCATCAAATATTCTTTTATTTTATATTACTTATTTATATTATAATTATTATAATTTGTTGATTCATTATTTACAACTATACTTTATATATAATAATAATTATATGCTAAATTAATGAAAATATTATGAATTAACATTTAATTTAAATAATCTGATTTTAGAATTTTGTTGAAAAGTTTTAATAATTACTTGGAACGCGTGATATGTGAAGCATTGTTAATAAGGACATTCGATCCAAAGATTAATGTGCAAAGTGCTGTGACTACGAATGTTTTGAAGGTTTTTAAATAGTTTAAGTATGTTAAATCATGTTTATGTAATGTTTTTTAACCCTATTAACACTAGGTTGTGACTTTGAATCACATTTCGATTTAATTTGAAGATATTATATGCAAATACACTAATTTTGCCAAATGATAATAATGTATTCTATCATTTATAATTTCTTCGCATAAAAAAACTAAAAAAACAAATTTTATTTCTTATAGTTGCTATAGAAACTTCATATTATATAATTCCGACGTAAAATACCAAATTGTGACTCTAAGACACATATTAATTTACTTAGATAAAGTAATGGTTTTACTATACTTTACTTGGTAATGGTTTTCAAATATTCAAAAGTGAATACTAAGTAGGTATAGTGTTGTTATAGAAACTTAAAATCTTGTGACAAAGTACAATAGTAAATTTTATTATTTATTTTTGTTTCGAGCTGTTGTCTTACTATCAACCATGCACCACACTTCTGAAGTGGACAACACAAATAAAAATAAATCAGAAATAAACTTGTATTATAATAGTACAAAAGGTGGGGTTGATACGTTGGACCAAAAGTGTCAAGCTTTTTCGGTAAAACGGAAAACCCGTAGATGGCCGATTGCACAATTTTATAATCTCGTGGGCGTATGTGGTGTAGCTGCAGAAATTATTTGGAAAAATTTATATCCGGATTGGAACAAAACTAAAATGAATTCGCGACGCAAGATATTTTTGAAGAATTTAGTGCAAGAATTAGTAATACCAAATATAAAACGTAGAAGTGTAAAACATTTGCCTAAAAGTACCATTGCTACAATCAACGAAACTTTGGAAAATTCTTCAAATATTGTGGTGATTGATAAATCAGTTCCTGAAACAAATATTCGCAGACGATGTTACCTTTGTCCATCAGCAAAAGGTCGAGCCTCCAAACAATGTTGTGGTAATTGTGGGAAAAATGTATGTAATGAACATTCCCAAAAAATCGTGGTTTGCAAAACATGTTTAAATAAATAATTGATATTTTATTTTATTTTTCTTATGAATAAATGACATTACAGATATAACTATATGCATTTTTAATATGTGTCTTAAAGTCACATCGTGATGTTTTACTTAAGTATATTAACCTAGTAATAATAGGGTTAAAAAAAAACTTTTTTTTAATATTATTAAAATAATTGAATTTTTAAATTACATTATTTTTAAAAAAATTATAATTTAAATAAAAATTATAATATTTATATAAATAAAATTTTTAATTAGTTAAAAGTTGTTTGAATATGTTTTTAAATATTTATTTATTACAAAATTAAATTAATAAAAATTAATTTGTATAAATTAAATGTTAATTCATAATATTTTTAGTTGGTTTTGGGTACCTGAAGATGAAGTTATGCTGTCGAAATATATCGTACGAAAAGTTTTTTATTGGCATTATCTTTTAATTAAATCGTTGCCAAATTTATTTAATTATTTATTTCTAAATTAATGAATACGTAATTTTTGAAATGTTTAATTAATTAAGTTAAATTATATGCTTAATTGATCATTACCTTACAGGAACATTAAAAATCTTAATTGCAGAATTTCACAGCCATTGTGTCATTACTGCCATCTACGGTGTAGGACTGTAACTATTTACAAATTATTTACGAAGCTTGGAGCTCAGTATCATATTTTGAGTTGTATCATATTATCATTATTATCTTAATTAAACTAAATAAATATAAGAAAAAACTAATAATAAATATCTAACTCCCTTAACAAAACAAAATTTAATTGTTATTATTTAACAGAAATGACATTCTAATTTTAATATATTACGTGTATTGATGTCCGCCATTCAGCACTGACATTTTTTTGCATGTTAATGCTACTTATTAACGAGAAATTTATAATGACAAATAAAAATATGCCAACAATTTGCTTTACCCAATGAAAATGTAAATATTACTTATTGAATAAAAAAAACTTTACAGCACAAAATAATTGAAAAATATCAGATTTACATAAAGAAATTTGTATTTTATAACGCTTTTAAAATTAGTACTATGAATTGATAAAATTTCTTGAAAATTTTAATGTAAGATTTTGAATATTTATCATTTCCAGCAAGACTCAATTCATTTAAACAAATGCTCAAATTAAACTTCGATATCACAGTAGAATATAACAAACTACTAAAAATATTTCTCATTATTTTGGAAATATATGAGATAATTCGTAATAATTGTCATGATTGTAAGAATTTAAAGTCGACATTATTGATTTATTTAAAAAAAACTCCTCGTTGTTCAATTGAATATTTAAACAACGTTTTTAATTTTCTACAACTTGGGTATTTTTTGAAACATTGACTGAAAACACCAATTTGTAACAGTTATTATTATTATTATTATTATTATTATTTTTTTTTTATTAATTAAATATTTTAATAAATAAATATTTTAAAACCTTAAATTTTTTTATAAAGATTAAACTTCTAATATTTATTATAATAAAATATTAAAATAATGAAAAATTTTTTAAAAATTAAATTTTATAAATTTGAATTTGACATATTACAAATAATATTGAAATTAAAAAAAATTTTTTAAACAATAAGGAAACATTAATTTATCACAATTTAAAATACTCAAACTATTTAAAAACATTCGAAACATTCGTAGTCATAGCATTTTACATATTAATCTTTGAATCCAATGACCTTTTCAACAATGTTTCACCTAATAATTAATAATTATTAATAATTATTAATAATTATTAAAACTTTTTAACAAAATTTTAAAGTCAGATATTCTTATTTTACTTTTACAGCCTGTATTGTGCTCACTAATATTGGTCAAACCCAACAACCGACACTTTCTAGAACTCGAGTACACAGATGACAAGTACATAGAAACGATCTTATACTCTAAATTTCCCATCTGTTTACTCAACTTCCTCCTATAATTTGTAAAACCTTCCTAGTAAGGCAATACTAACACAAATTTAGGCTCATTCTTTTACATACATTTTTACTATTATTTAGATCAGTAGTTCCTACGGACCATGAAGGGTTTAATAATTTAATATAATGCACTCTAGATGTTATAGCTTAGTATTTAATATTTTTGTTTACTTCCTTGAGTGTTTGGAATTACTGTATATCACTATATTATTATATTCTGTTGTTAGTTAATTTTGAATTATTTATTATTATTATTGATATATATATATATACATATATATATATATATATATATATATATATATATATATATATATATATGTTTTTTGTGCCCCTTTTTCAGATAAAAGTATAAGTGATTCGAAGAAAAACTGCAGACAATACAGTGTTGAATATATGAAATATGACTATATTACGTCACCAGGAAATAGTATAGTACATTTCTGTCTCTTATGTAATAAAACAATGTCAAACGATTCAAGGAAACCTTCAAAGCTTAAGAAACATTTAATAAAAATCGATAGTGACAAAACAAATAAGATTTAACGTTTTTTCAAACAATCAAAAAAAATATTTGAAAATACCGACATTGCAAGAACTCATAGGGGCAACATCTAATAGAGATGACGATGGACTGCGTGCTTTTTATAATATTTTTTAATGATCGCGAAGTTCGGAAAGCCTCACACTATTTGTAAAGAACTTATTCTACCCACTGTAAGTGAGGTAATACGCATCATGTTGCACAAACCAGCTTTAAATATTATAAAAAGAATTCCATTGAGTAATAATACTTAAGTATTTTAATACTAAGTATTTTTTCATAATTAAAAACCCATAAAAATAAAATTGGCTCAAATCGCCTGTCGACTAAAAAGCCTAATATATATTTGCTCGATTAAAAATCCTGAATATTTTTTTAATTTAATTTTAATTACATTAATTATTTGTTTTAATCAAGTCAATAATTTTATTTATTTATTTTTTAATAATATTATTATTAAATTTAATTGTTTGTTTTATTCAAGTCAATTATTACAATTTTATTAATTATATTATTATTAAATTAAATTGTTTGTTTTAATAAGGAGAATTAAATAATTATTTATTATTTATTGTCATTTAATTATTTATTTAATATTATTATTATTTTTATTTAATTAATTATTTATTTATTTATTATTATTATTATTATTATTTTATTTTATTATTATTAACAATTTTTTTATTTATTTATTTATTTTTATTTTAAATTTAATTGTAAGTCTAAGAATAATTTTTCAATTTAAAAAAGATTGATAAATCATCGATAAATTTTGAATTGTAAAAATAACAAACTTTCAATCCATACAAATATTTTTATTGATTTTTAATGATTAAATAAAAAAGATTAATTTTTATTTCAAATCAAAAATATCCGAGTAATATGCATTACGCATTTCGCCCAATAATATATGGATTGTTTGCTCACGTTTGAAATCGTGGCAACATGGACATCCATTTGAACATGTTATTCTCATACTATCTTTACAAACAATGTAATTTTCAACACATCGGTCACCAAATCCCTGAACGTTGTAATAATGAATCTCGAGAAGTTCTTAAATGTTAATCCCTGTGAAATGGTAAATTTTTGTCTCGAGAAACTCTGGTGCGCAATAATCCAACGTATTTTTAAGTATTGGATAAAGTTCCTGAATTTTCTTTTATACATGTTAATAACGAGAAAAAATTTCAAAGTAAGATGTGAAAAAAATAAATTAATATGAAATTTTCAAAATAATAATAATAATAATAAATTCATCAACAATCAAAGAAATAGTTAACTTACTTGGTATTAACTTCTGAATACTGATAACCCATACACACTGAACAATCCATTGATTAATAACTGAACAAAAATCACTAGGTACTGTATACAAATGACTGAGTACTGTACAACTCACTTTATACATACTAGGCAATGAATAATTGAGTATTTTATTCATTAAAATTCCCTATTTAACTAATATTTACCCTTTGAACACCGATATTTATCCAACTTAACCCACTTAAAAATAAAATAAAAATCTCTCTCAATCATTTCCCCTTAAAATGCTTGGTTATTCACTATACACACACTCACAATATGCTATCAATAACTAGTTACTGAACAAATCAATATCAAAAATTGTTTACTGACCAAGAAATCTTTAAATAAAAGTCCATAAAAATTTGAACAATCAAAAAAAGTACAATTTCAACTTTTATTAACTTCTTCACTCTTTTATCGATTCTTGATGTCTCCAAATTGTTTGGTTGCTTAGTTTACTGGTTGCTATCAAGAAACTATAGTAGATAGTTAGAAGTACACTGCGCCCACACACCATAAGTGATGGACGGGGGGTTTCAAGTGATAAAATTACATAATTACGCAATTAATCACAGTCTGTCTTGGTTACATAATTATGTAATCAAGATAATTTATTTTGTGCGCGCACAATTTTATTTTGATTTTTGGCGAGATTTTTCTTTGAACATTTTTTTGATGATTTTTATGACAATAATGAATATAGCTTGGATTATTGTCATTTAAAGAGAAATAATTGGTTGAGAGTAAATTTTATAAGTTTTTAGGGGGAAACGATAGGTCAAGCGGGAGAATTTATCGTATTTTTAGGGTGATATCGATGTCAAAAGATGGATACTTAGTGAAATCGATACATTTTCATTGACTTAATGGTTATCAAAATATAACAATAAGAATTTGGTTAATTTTAATGATATTATTGGAATCTGAATAAAATATACGTGTTCAGTTCTAAGAAATTGTTCGATTCAAGTATTTATTTGATTTTATTATTATATTTGTAATTTAATTAAAAACTAAAATTGACTATTATTTAAAAAATTTATGTAACCCAGTACTTATTTTTTTTTGAAAATTTTTTATTCAAAGCACTAACAAATTTTATTAAATATCTATCAAAACTTGTCAAAAATTATAAAACTTTGGTCATTTTAATAAGTATTACTCAATAACTACTATTTTCTTACAAATTTGCTGAAGGTATTTTTTTAAAAATTTCTTCAAAGTACTAACATTATTTACAAATTAATCAGTTTTAATTATATTTCTCACAACTTTAATCAAATTGTATTCACATGCTAATCATAATTTAAGGATAAATCGATAAAAAAGTGAAGAAGTTAATAAAATTTGTAATTGAAAATAAAAATAATTGAAATTGTACTTCTTTTGAAAAAATAAGATTTATCCTTAAATTATGATTAGCATGTGAATACAATTTGATTAAAGTTGTGAGAAATATAATTAAAACTGATTAATTTGTAAATAATGTTAGTACTTTGAAGAAATTTTTAAAAAAATACCTTCAGCAAATTTGTAAGAAAATAGTAGTTATTGAGTAATACTTATTAAAATGACCAAAGTTTTATAATTTTTGACAAGTTTTGATAGATATTTAATAAAATTTGTTAGTGCTTTGAATAAAAAATTTTCAAAAAAAAATAAGTACTGGGTTACATAAATTTTTTAAATAATAGTCAATTTTAGTTTTTAATTAAATTACAAATATAATAATAAAATCAAATAAATACTTGAATCGAACAATTTCTTAGAACTGAACACGTATATTTTATTCAGATTCCAATAATATCATTAAAATTAACCAAATTCTTATTGTTATATTTTGATAACCATTAAGTCAATGAAAATGTATCGATTTCACTAAGTATCCATCTTTTGACATCGATATCACCCTAAAAATACGATAAATTCTCCCGCTTGACCTATCGTTTCCCCCTAAAAACTTATAAAATTTACTCTCAACCAATTATTTCTCTTTAAATGACAATAATCCAAGCTATATTCATTATTGTCATAAAAATCATCAAAAAAATGTTCAAAGAAAAATCTCGCCAAAAATCAAAATAAAATTGTGCGCGCACAAAATAAATTATCTTGATTACATAATTATGTAACCAAGACAGACTGTGATTAATTGCGTAATTATGTAATTTTATCACTTGAAACCCCCCGTCCATCACTTATGGTGTGTGGGCGCAGTGTACTTCTAACTATCTACTATAGTTTCTTGATAGCAACCAGTAAACTAAGCAACCAAACAATTTGGAGACATCAAGAATCGATAAAAGAGTGAAGAAGTTAATAAAAGTTGAAATTGTACTTTTTTTGATTGTTCAAATTTTTATGTACTTTTATTTAAAGATTTCTTGGTCAGTAAACAATTTTTAATATTGATTTGTTCAGTAACTAGTTATTGATAGCATATTGTGAGTGTGTGTATAGTGAATAACCAAGCATTTTAAGGGGAAATGATTGAGAGAGATTTTTATTTTATTTTTAAGTGGGTTAAGTTGGATAAATATCGGTGTTCAAAGGGTAAATATTAGTTAAATAGGGAATTTTAATGAATAAAATACTCAATTATTCAATGCCTAGTATGTATATAGTGAGTTGTACAGTACTCAGTCATTTGTATACAGTACCTAGTGATTTTTGTTCAGTTATTAATCAATGGATTGTTCAGTGTGTATGGGTTATCAGTATTCAGAAGTTAATACCAAGTAAGTTAACTATTTCTTTGATTGTTGATGAATTTATTATTATTATTATTATTTTGAAAATTTCATATTAATTTATTTTTTTCACATCTTACTTTGAAATTTTTTCTCGTTATTAACATGTATAAAAGAAAATTCAGGAACTTTATCCAATACTTAAAAATACGTTGGATTATTGCGCACCAGAGTTTCTCGAGACAAAAATTTACCATTTCACAGGGATTAACATTTAAGAACTTCTCGAGATTCATTATTACAACGTTCAGGGATTTGGTGACCGATGTGTTGAAAATTACATTGTTTGTAAAGATAGTATGAGAATAACATGTTCAAATGGATGTCCATGTTGCCACGATTTCAAACGTGAGCAAACAATCCATATATTATTGGGCGAAATGCGTAATGCATATTACTCGGATATTTTTGATTTGAAATAAAAATTAATCTTTTTTATTTAATCATTAAAAATCAATAAAAATATTTGTATGGATTGAAAGTTTGTTATTTTTACAATTCAAAATTTATCGATGATTTATCAATCTTTTTTAAATTGAAAAATTATTCTTAGACTTACAATTAAATTTAAAATAAAAATAAATAAATAAATAAAAAAAATTGTTAATAATAATAAAATAAAATAATAATAATAATAATAATAAATAAATAAATAATTAATTAAATAAAAATAATAATAATATTAAATAAATAATTAAATGACAATAAATAATAAATAATTATTTAATTCTCCTTATTAAAACAAACAATTTAATTTAATAATAATATAATTAATAAAATTGTAATAATTGACTTGAATAAAACAAACAATTAAATTTAATAATAATATTATTAAAAAATAAATAAATAAAATTATTGACTTGATTAAAACAAATAATTAATGTAATTAAAATTAAATTAAAAAAATATTCAGGATTTTTAATCGAGCAAATATATATTAGGCTTTTTAGTCGACAGGCGATTTGAGCCAATTTTATTTTTATGGGTTTTTAATTATGAAAAAATACTTAGGCTTTTTAGTCGAAGAAATATTTTGAAAATATTTTGAAAATATGACAATCGTAGGCGATTTAAGCTAATTTATATTTTTAAGCTTTTTAATCGAGAAAAAATACATAAGCTTTTTAGTCGAAGAAATATTTTTAGGTTTTTTAATCGGGTTTTAGCAAATTTTATTCGAAAATTCTCCTCACTATAGTATGACAATCGTTGGCGATTTAAGCTAATATTTATTTTTAAGCTTTTTAATCGAGAAAAAATACTTAGGCTTTTTTATAGTGATTTTAAAAAATTTTTAAATATTTTTAATTTGAAAATTTAAACAAAAAATTAAATTAAATAATAATTCATTCATTAAAACAAATAATTTAAAAATATTTTATTCAATAAAATTTTTAATTTGAAAATTTCAACAAAAAATGAAATTAAATAATAATTCATTCATTAAAACAAATAATTAAAAAATTTCATTCATTAAAATTTTTAATTTGAAAATTTAAACAAAAAATTAAATTAAATAATAATTCATTCATTAAAACAAATAATTAAAAAAAATTTTAAACACCTCCTCCCACGAAAATTTTTTTAGTGGAGATTGGGGTCTGGTTTTTTGTTTTTAAAGCCAAATATCCACGGGGCATAGTCCTCACTATACACTACTCCTTTGTTGTAAAACATTTGCTATACAAACAAAACTTGGGAAGAGGAGAATGTTCTTAATTTCCAAATCTTTCAAAATTGCAAAATAGAGATTAAGACTTGTTTGATTATTGTCGACACTTAACAGCGATTCATTCGTACCTTAAACAAATATTTGAAGACATTATTCACTTGGATATTTCAATCTGGGTATTGAACCGTTTTGCAAGTATTCAAACTGAGAGCACAAATGTAGATGAATACATACTAATACAGGAGAAACTTATTGAACTATTCACAAATGAGGAGCTAAAATCAATGTTTAAACAAGGATAACACAATTTCTTGTTACAAAAACAGATCCCAATTTTATACCCAGCATTATGGGTTATTGTACAGAAACTGTTGATTGCTTTTTCATCTTTCTATTTGGTAGATCATGGATTCATAGCCGTTATGAGCTTCGTCACAAAAAAAGAAACCTACTAAAAATTATTACTTGTGGAGATTTGTGATTGCTACTAACAAGCATTGAGTCTGACATAAATACACTCATAACTTCCCATCAGGTTCATCCAAGTCATTCATATTTTTATATTTTAATACAAAAGTTATAATTTCAATAAATACTTCTTTAACAAAATGTTTTATATATGTTTTATTTTTACGTCACCATTTGCTTTTCAAGGCATCAAAGTTAAATTTAAAATTTTTCTATTATGCATTTATGTAGGTTTTCACTCAGAGTCCGTGGGAAAGCTTTGACTATGAAATAAGTTCCGTGGGCAAGTTTTTGAATATAAAATGTGGTTTGTGGGCCAAAAGAGCTCTAAATATTACTCTAAATGACAGTAATCAATAACATAAAATAAAAGTAAATAATTTCCCCTTTCTCTCAAAGATATTAACTTGATATTTTCATCACTAAAAATTATCTTAAAATTCCCTTTAAAAACTCTAATTGATTTGCATAGCCTAAAATTATATATTTTGCCGATTAAAACATATTTTATTAAAAGTTGTCATTAAATTTATATAAAATTAATTAGATTTTCATTGAAAATAGTAAGTCAATCTAATGATGCCTTTACATTTATTTACTTGATATTTTGTAATAGAATTTAAAAATGGTGGAATTTTAATTAGATTATTTATTGTAGGAAATAAGAAAGAGTGTAGAATTACTGGATAGAATGTCGAAATATCAATTAAAGAGAGAAAATACATTAAAGAAAATGGAATTATTCACTGATGAAATATAATTAATTGTAAGTAGTACTTTAAGAGTGAGTGAATTACACTTGAATCAAAATATATTCAATTATTATTCAAAAATAAGTAGCAAATGAGTTGATTTCATCGGTTAGTTATATTTAATGGGGACGATATTTGTGTATGGATATGGATACTTATAGGTTAGGGAATGGAGGTAGAAGAAATTTATAAATAAAATTTGTATGGAATTTGTATTTATTTTTATTTTTTTTTATCTGATTAATCTTAAAGTGATTTAATTTAAAGATTTGGTGATCAGTAACCAGATGTTGATAGCTAGTGAGCCAGTACCTAGTAAGCTTATATTTAGGTAGCATCCAGGAAGTGATCCATAGTAAGCAGTGCCTACTAGGCCTATCCAGTTAGTAACCAGGTGTTGGTAACTAGTAAATATGCAAATTTCCAAAAATAGAATTAATTATGCCTGTCTGTTTTAAATCTAAGAAAGACACGTGTTTAAATGTTTCAATCAAAATTCAATTAAGTGGCGCCAAAAATATTTTTAGTCAACTTAAATTTAACATAGATTTAGTTAAGCTGGATTATTATTTGAAGTATTTTTAATGAATTATTAATACGATATTAGAAGCAGTAAAAATTATTTAAAATTTAAAAAAATACTATTAATACATTAAAACTAAGATTATTTTAATTGATATTTAAAAATGAAATTAGCATAAATAATTAAATTAAATTAAAATTTTGTTGATGAAACATTTTATAAAAATAAATGATTTATGGATCGCAACTTTTTGCTAAAAAGAACTGGAAACTTTATTCTATTCATAATTAAATTATTTTTATACTTGTTTTATGTACTTGTTTTTTATATTAGACTGCGTTGTTTTAGTATTTATTGTTTGCATTTCATCAATCCCAGAAAATATCCAAAACTATGATAAATTATCAAATATGCTATTTATTATTATTGTAGGTCGCGGCGCGAGGAGAAAAATTAAGAATTTTAAGTCTAAAATATTTTAAATAATATTTTAAAATTATCTGATTATTTATATATGTACTTTTAATTTAAAAAACAAATGTTTAAAATTTTATATTACGAATTTAGTTATTATGAATTATGCTGTTTGAAATTTTTATTGTCAAAGTCGAATTATTAGAAATTGTATAGAAAAAAAATATTGTTTTAATCATAATAATTAAAAGATTAGTATTATTATACACCTTGATAGTTTTTATGGATCTGGGCAAACATTTTTTAGGACCACTATATTTTTAGAGAAAAAAAATTATAGTTCAAATAGATATCATGTAAAAAATTTATTGTACACAAAGATATATACATTATTTATATTATAATAATATTTGGTTTTACTTTAGTTTGCAAAGAAAATTCAATTAACAATTTTGTTTTAGGTTCCCTTGAACTCTGGACCATGTACGGGTGCACTTGTTGCACCTGCCTAGTTACGGCGCTACACATTGGGTTTAAACAAATTTTGATGACTGAAGAGTTAAATATTATATAATCTAATGATTTTTATTTATACTGACTACTGATAAATAATAAGTAGATTGTTAATATAAAATATGTTCCTGATTGCAAATAAATTTCAAAATTCTTTTAACATGGTAATGGTATAATATAAGCACACTATTAATATACAAAATTAGTTTATATTCAGGAAGTTGTTTATATTTATGAATTTAAATACGTAACGAATTATATGGCTAAATTACATTTACTTTTAAAATATTAATTTATTATTCACAATTATTATTTATATTATGCATATTTTAAATTTGAAATTAATTAATATATAATTTCCTAAATTCCTAAATTGAATTAAATGTTAAATTTAAGCTGATGCTTTCCCTTCTAATGTCTTTTATTTTGTATTTTAAATAAATTATTTGTGTAAATTAAGAATTTACTTCATGGCTTCATCCCAATTGTTCCAAAAATACAAATGCTAATATTTAGGTTCGTTGATTGTAATAAATATTTCGCTTTACATTCGTTACAAAGTAAATAAACTTAATATTTAGTTTCTCTAAATTAAACTTTAAGATTCCAATCTAAATGGTGATACTCAGCAAAACACTTTTTTATTATTTTAAATTATGAATAACATTTTATATAGTAAAAAACACTAAAAATGTATAAAAATATCTTTCCCAAGGAAACTACTGTAGTTTGCAACATTAAAAAATATTTTGATTATATTTACAATGAAGCACAACCAACATTTTAATCTAATAACTATTTCTTATTTTGCAATACCAAAGAGGGTACCCTAATTATCAGTAAAATCGGTTGTTTATGTTTATCTATGATTTGTTATCTTCACCTTAAATTTTGTTGATAATCATTTAAACTATATATCAGTGGTATTAAAATAACAATTTTTTTTGGTTTTCACCTCTGATTGTTTTTCATTTTGATTTGACATTAAGATTTTTTTATTATTTGACTATGAATCAGAAATGATATCAATATATATCAATGATTTTTTCTATTTAAAGAAATTTTTGGCATTGAATTTTTAAAATTTTAAATATAGGTTAAACACACTTACCAGTAAATCGTTACGGTCAGCTTTATTTAAATAACTTTCATTAATCATATTATTAAATAATTTTGTTTTATTAGAATAGAAATTATAATTTCAATTATGACATATTACTTTTCTATTGTTTACATAGATATATTTAATTAGTAATTATTTAGATAATTTTATTTTTTAAAAATAATCCTATTTAATTCGAACGAAAAATATAAATTTAAATTCCACTTCGAAAATTAATCTTTTTGGAAATCTTGATGTTTTCTTAATTCAGTGAAATATGTATTTTGGTTTTGAAAAAAAAAGTTTTTATAGATAAATTAAAATTATATAAAACACAAAATCTAGAATTGTAATGGTAATAATTTAATTAATTTAGAAAATAAAAGTATTAATTATATTCAAAACATGATATTTAATTTAAAATATATTTTTGAAATTTTGAAAATATTTAAAACAAAATAAATGTTTTAATATAATAAATATTTCTTTAATGGAATACATTTGTCATTCTGAAATATTTACTTGTGCATTTTATTAAAAATTATTAACTGAATTCCAGAATGCTAGTCTTAATAATTTAATATTCAGAGCAAAATTCAAATAATTTTTAAAATTTGTTTTTGAAGGTAACGAGATAAACTTTTGTATTGTATATATAATAAATTTAGGAGAATAATTAGTTATAGTATTTAGAGACCTACATAGATTTTCAATTTAATTTTGGTGTTGTCATTTTAATAAAAATATAATATAATAAGCTAAATTTAAAATATTTTGAATTTTATTTAATTTTTGTTTAATTTATTGAAATTTTTATAATTGAAATTTAAAAATTAATATATTGAACACATATCAACTTGTTTCATTGTTTTGCATTTTAAATATAAATTTTAAAAAATATTTTGTAAATAAAATCCAATAAAACAGTTGTGGATAACATGGAGCGCTCAGTGAGAATTTTCTACATTGTATTACACAAATACGTGTTAAGACATCAGTTTTCTGACCGATTGAAATGTGCGGATTTGAAACGTAAAGTATTCTGCATATAAATCTACTAACAAATGACTGTGAATTTATAATTTTGGTATATTTAATTATATTTCTTGAAATAAAATCTTTAATATTTTGAAGTTTTGTATTTGCGCTATCCAATAACCTTTACTTTTCTATTGACTAAAAGATTGCCAACTTCTGCAAAAAAGAAAAAGGGTAAATTTAAAACCAATATTATTTAAATATATTTTTCAGTAAATATGTAATCCGGAACATATTTTTGGTAACTTAATTAATAGGAACCTTTGTTAAGATCTTCTGTCAAAATAATTTGGCGCCCATAAACTTTGTATTTTTTCATTAGTTTTCCTGATCCTAAAAGTGCTAAATAAAATATTATCCGAACAAAGATTTTGATATTCTATCGTAATTCTATATTTATAATCGTAGACCAAATTTTGATTTTTGGATGAAATTATATTTTTTATTTAACTGCTAATTTCTATAATCATTTTAATACAATTACTTATTTTGGCTCTTTAATCCTCTATTAATTTCTTTTGACTCTGCTGACAAAATAAGTTGTAATTAATCTCACCTTTCTAATACAAAGTTTTACCTTGCCATGAATTATCCTTAGTTTTTCTTTTTTTCGAAATAATTGACTGCTGAAATTTGATAGGAAACATATCATGCAATAATTGGCGTTTGACTTTTTGGCATTGAAAATATTGAAATTTGATAACCCATGTCAACTATTATATAATATGCCGAATACTAGCCGTTATACGATTGTTACACCATAAAGGATTTAGGTAACAATAGGGTTGTATCTAACGTGCACAGATTCTACTGTTGATCTATAGTCGAAATCTAAACGAAAATAAAGAAAATTTAAAATAAAAATAAATAGCTGTAAAAATGAACAACCGATGAATGATATTACTAAATCTTTCATATTTATATTATCAACTTTGTAAGAGATTAATAAAATGTATATTTTCAATAAATAATGTTATGATTTTCATTGTCTGGCGAAACAATGGTCAAAAGGTTGAGGTAACATTTTTCGATGACTAAGTTAGGAATCAGATAGGTCTCATTGTATGAAATAAATTTTAATGAGCAAATTGACCCCCAATTAAGTGTTGATAAGTCGTTTGATGTTTCCTACTTAAAACAAAGAAAAACACTTTGAACAAAATTTAGAAATCTTTATTAGAAAATGATAGCAAATTTGAACTTGGACATTATCTGTTGTAAATTATTACCAAATAAATATTTATTTTATTATTTATTTAATTAATTAATCAATTCATATATATATATATATATATATATATATATATATATATATATATATATATATTTGTCGACAGTTTGACTGTCATCTTCAGTCACAAAAAAACCAACTAAAAATATTATGAATTAACTTATAATTTAAACAAATTATTTTTTTATATTAATTTAATTTTCCAATAAATAAAAACTTAAAAAACATTTAAATACTTTTAACTAATTTTTAAAAATGTTTTTTATATAAATATTATAATTTTTTATATATAATATCATTTTAAAATAATAATGTAATATTTTATTAATTAATAAAATTGTTTTAATAATATTAAAATTAAAAAAATTTTTTAAATCAATACACAAACATGATTTATCATACTCAAACTATTAAAAAACATTCAAAACATTCGTAGTCATAGCACTTTGTACATTAATCTTTGGATCCAATGACCTTATCAGCAATGCTTCATATATCACGCGTTCCAATAATTATTAAAACTTTTCACCAAAATTCTAAAATCAGACATTCCTATTTCATTTTTACAGCCCCTATCGTGTTCACTAATATTGAATGGTTTGACTAATATTAGTGAGCAGATTTTACTTTTTAACCTTTTTACCATGTTTATGAAAATTCAAAAGATTTTGAGCTATTTTGCAACACAAGATTGATTCTATATTCATCATCTATGATAGAAAACTTTGATTAAAAAGTATAAATATTTTAATTTTATATAGTAGATTATTTTTAATAGTACAAAGAATTATCGGTACCTGACGATGACTGTTAATCAGTCGAAATATATTGTAGGTAAATATATATTTTGGATTGATGTTCTCTTTAATTTAGTTCTTTTGTCAATTTTATGTGATTATGTTTAATCAATGAGAAAGAGAGGTGGAAATTCAATGAATGAATCAATTTTCTTTAATTTAAATAGCGAGGTTAGTTTTTGGGATAGTATTTTGCATTATAGAATTGTCATCGTGTTTATTGATCGATTTCAAGTCTTACTTAGATGGTATTCAGATCTTGATTATGAATATTTATGTCATGGGTGTAATGCCACATACATGGGAATGACTACCTGTCATTTCCGTTTTCAAGTTCTTTATACCTGTCGACAGAAAGAATTGATTAATGTCAGTGAATACAATTGTTGTCTGAATTTTGTATTTATAAGTGAATTTCAAGTTCTACTTAGATTTTGTTCTGATCTAGGTTTTCAATTTATATGTCATGGGTGTAATGCCACATACATTGGAATGACTACCCGTCATTTCCTCTCTCAAGGTTTTGATCACAGTCGACTGGTGGAATTGATATTAGTAAGCGCAATTTTTGATGCAGGATGAAACTAAGTGTAAAATAGTTTTGGTAAAAATTTTTTTAAATATTTCGTTGAAAATTTTATTTAAATTTTGTTAAAGTTTCTGTTTTGTAAGATTTAGAAAACCAAAGTTTTTTAAATTTTGTAAAATTTGTGATTTTAAAGAAAAAGCAAAATCTTTAATTTTTGATAAAGTGTTTTGAGAATTTAAAAGCAGAAATTTGTATAAGTAATAATGATTTGTTCTAAATAGTTTAAAGTTCAAAACGAAGTACCTGAAGATGACTGGTAATCAGTCAAAATATATATTGTAGCTAAATATATATTTTGTATTGGTGTTTTCTTTAACATATTACATAATAAGTTAATTAAAACAAGCCTTAAATGCTAAGTATATAGAAATAAACAATTATTGTAAAAGATTAAAATTTATGATATAATAATTTAATAATTACGCAAACATCAAATAAAAAAATAATAAAAACTGTAGGTGGATATATCCAAATAAATAAAATTACAGAGGAAGGGGTATAGCAAAAAAAGAAGGAATTTCTTTGACCTTGAATTAACTCAAAAACTTTACTTATTTCTATTTTATTTTTTTTACACATTTTCAACTGTTTAAATCTAAAGAAAAGTTTAATAGTTCAACTTGAAAGTGAATATAAATGATTATATTATAATTTTAACTCATCCATCATTATGTCTAATTTCTCCTTTGTGGTTTCAATAATGTCTCATGATACACTGGTTCCGTCCTAATATTCTGATTGCAATTTATATACGAATTAATCACTTGATAATAATTCATCAAATGTTGTCGTTCATTTTAATGAAAATTTTGTCTTTTCAAAGTTGGAATTGTTAAAAGTTTTCACTCTATCATAAAATCAAATATAACGGGAACAATAATTTATCGCAATCAATTCATTTAAAAAAATACATTCTCCCCAAGCGTCATTTCAGCTCCTAGATATTTCATTTAATATTCTTTTTGATTTTTATGAAAAGTAAACTTTTAATCAAAAATTCAAAATTTTGCTATCAGAGAGATTTTAAAAGTGAAATGGAATTTTGAAAAGATATTTGAGTTTTTAAAGTTTTAAGACAATTAAAACAAAATCATATTAATAATAATTTCGGCTTAGCGGTTACCTATCAGCCTCATATTTTTCATTGAAAAAATAATAATAAACTGTTATTATTTTATACATATAGTTTAGTATTTTCTACGACTCAGCGACAAATTCAGACCTCATTAATGTTAAAAGAATAATTTTACCAGTTATTTTCGAATTTTCGAACATAAACATATAGCCAATATAAATCTTTTTGAATTAACAGCTAACACAATGGTAACCGGCCGACCGGTAACTCACCAGACATCTAGACAAACGTGCGCGGTGATAGCCATTCTGGATATGTGGCTACTATTTCAGCTTAGCTCTAGAATTTGTTTTGTGTCATAACTTATATTTAACTGTTTCAGCGGTATTAGATTGTGTTTTTTATTGTTTTGAACTTGATTGCTCACTGATCCTAATAGTAACTAATTTATTAGTTTTATGTTTTAAGAATTATATAATATTATTCATAATATTTTCAGACAAATGAATAGGTTTTTGATTGGTTATAAGAGAAAATTTATTAATAATGAAGATTCTGATGTTGCAAAAGTAGTGGGAATATAAGCAATAACGAATAGGAAGGAAGAACTTCCAAGACAAAAAAAAATACTATTTATCCTATTTATCGTTCGGATTTGCAAGTGTTATTAATGATAATGTAGAAAAACCAATGCGTTTGTTTTGTTCGAATGTTTTGGCTGCTGATAGTATGAGACCCTAAAAACTAAAATGTGACCATATAACTATGCATTTTGAATATGATGGTAGCCCAAAGAAAATTGGATGAATTAGTAAACCAAAAGCAAACTTTCTAAAAATAGCTCATATTCCATCAAGTTTATTACTACCATCATAATTAGTGTTTTACAGAATCTAGAAGTGTAAAAACCCCCCAAAAATAGCAGAAACCTTAGGCTTGCCAGCAGTTATTGATATGATCAAAACAATCTTTGGCAAATCTTATACGAAACAGCTAAGACAAATACCGCTTGCTGATAATTGGCAGAAGAATCGATGATTTATCTGAAGATCTTTGTGACAAATTAGTTTTTAGAATGCTTACTTCAAACTTCGCCATACAAGTAGATGAAGCAGCTGATGTAGATAAAAGACACAAAATTAATTACATATGTTCGATATGTCGAAGAGAAAATATTCTATTTTGTAAACCGATTCCTGACACAGCCACATTCAATAAAACTTTTAATATAATAGACATATATTTTATTGAGAATGAGAATGTTGAATAATTACATTGGGCTGTGTACTAATGGTGCACAATCAATGCCGGAAAACAAAACTGGTCTTCAAACACAAGTTAAATTAAAAACATTTCAAGCTCTCTGGAAGCACTGCATACTCCACAGTGCGTAATAAAAAATACACCTGATTCAGTTCATTAAAAACTTCTATAATAGAAGTTTTAATGAACAACCAATTACAATTATGATTAAGTTTATGAATTAGCATTTTTAAAATAGCTGCCAGGTAATTATTTTAATAAAGTATATTTTAGGGCTTGGATTGTGATTTCATATATTTATGAGATCATCATTCAAGCTCTTAAATAATACTTTTCATCATCATTTATTATAAATTTAGTTTTAATTAGTTTTTTAGGAATTTATGCCAATTTATGTAAATTAATGGAATTATTTTCGAATAAATGTAAGTCCGATTAATTGAAAACTAAAATTTATTATTAAAAAGTTTCTATATTCGAATTAAATATTCCTATGTTCATTGGAAATTTGTTTTGGCTGCCATCATTTTTACGTTTAGATAGAAATCCAAATTTTTTCCCAAATTTATAAAAATCTTCCTCATTTTCAATGGTATTAATGATTTGGATTTTTTATACTTTATAAAAAAAATTTTTTTAACTTAAGTTATCGGAAAACTTATGTTTTCTGTATTTTTTAAACTCCTCATTTGAAGGTTCTAGTTCCACTGCTCCTGGTAAATTGCAAAAGAGGTAAAAGCTCAAAAACCTATAGTTTCGATGGATATTTTTTTAATATCTGAAAAGTTGTAAAAATATTAAATTGATTGAATTTCATGAAAAATCTTACGAAATTATTTCTTAATTTTCTCTACAACTCAAAGTAGAGTTATTGGTATTTTTTTCAAAAATTTTCGGCTTTAATTTAAAAAAAAACTTGTCTAAAAAGTTACTAAAAATAGTTTTATATAGAGTTTTTAATGAATTGAACATTTCTACATTTTGAAAGTTTTGCATGCATTATTTATTATGTTTTTACGTTAAAAAAAATTTCTTCTAATTCCTTCTTTCCTATAATATAAGTTTTTATTCAGTTGAACAAATTACATGTAGACACGGGTAAGTATGTATGCTCCTATATTATAACTTTATTGATTTTTCATTTTATTATAGGAGTTTTTAATGAACTGAATCAGGTGTAGAAGCGAAGAACTTAATAGCGTTTTTACAAAAGTAACAAAAGTTATAATTTACATAAAGACTGACTTTTAAAAGTTAGGTTGTTTAAAAAGTTGAAATTGGTGATTAAATCACAATCCCCTAAAATTAACACTCAATCAGTAACTAATTTATAGCGATTATTTAATTAAATAATTAATTAATAATAATTTCATCATTATTGTTTCGGTATACAAATATTATAATGGCAGACTGATTATGAGGATAATTTCCTCTAAATGTATTCCGTTCATTTGGAGTTCTAGTGTTCTTATTAAAAATGCACTATCATTTTTTCGATATTTAGATAAATTTATTTGATATTATATTTATATTGATTAGGTCGTGTATAAAGTTCCCGAGCACTTTGCATCCATGGAAGTTAAAAGTTAATAAACTCTTTTTACACGACCTAGTATATTACCATTGCTTGAATAAAACGGTTGGTTAATCATGTTTGCTTTTATTGTCATTCAATATGTTGAAATTGTAATCCAAAACTGCCCGGGAACATTTTAAAACAATCTAGTATTTATTGCCCTAGATTTGGGTTATGATTCAAAAAGTTGGTTAAAAAACATCTGGATTTTTTTTCATTATATTTCGAACTAACAATACTTGTTTACAATATACCAGACAAAATATTTACACAATAGACTCATTTATGATCTTTTTTGTCAATCAAATATATTTTGTACTGAATGTAATATATCAATCAACATAATCTCGATATCCACTTACAACTGAGCAATTGTAGGAACGTCTTCTACTTCGCTTTTATGTCTACTTTCTGAAGTAGAAAAATTCTCATTTATTGTGGTTTTATTTTCGAAGGTTACATTATCCGCTGACTTGACATATTGGGGGTCTGAAAAAATCAGTTTTTGATTAAACACAAAGTACGTATAAAGTCACCAAAAAACACGTTACGTAATAATATTGCGACAAAAACTGCACCACTTGACATATATGAACATTTTGTGGGTTTCAGGTATTATAGCGGCCTTATCACGTATGGTTGGGGTGGTTCCAAAATATATTTGACTATGAATCAGTAAAGATATCGATGTTTTTTGATATTCTCGAATTTTTTACATAGCCTTTTTCAAGTGATTTATTTGTTTTTTTATTTTAATTTCTCTAGAATTTTAAATATTATTTTCTTTTTTAAAAATATTATTCACATTTGAATTTTTTTTCTGAAATTGCTTGTATCATAAATCTAATTTTGACGAATTAATCCATGCTATGACCTAGAATGGAAAAACTTAATTGGTATTAAAATTATTTATATTAAAGTATTATTCTAAAAAATAATTAATTTAAGATAAATAAAAAATAAATTCTAAAAATAATTTTTTAGAAAAAAAAGGATCCGGTTGATAAAAGTTTTGAAACTCAGTGAGCCTCTTGTTAAATACCCGTAAAACCAAAAAAAATAAGCCATTTTAATAGTATGTTTATGCAAAATATGCACATCGCACAGATGTGTCACTCACTCGAAAACATGTCATGTGGCACTTATGTTAAATTTGGAATTTAACAGTTTTTTGTAAAAAATGTTTTGTTATATATATATATATAACAAAGCAATTTTACAGATAAAACATTTCTAGTATTATGAAAATTATCTAAGAAAATCTAATTTTCACTTGCAAAACGCTTAATGCTTCATTAGCTATTACGCCTCGACTTTCTTTAATTTTTTTTCTTTTTTGATTTATAATTATAATTTCATGAAAAATAGACTTATTAATAACTGGCTGTCAAATGAGCAAATATTTCTTTAGGATCATTTTTAATATCTGATATAAAATATGTGTTTAAATAAAATTAAGTGAAAATTTTCTAGTATTGCCCCAATTTTAGAATGAATTTTATGCAGATAAATAGTTACATTTACAAATAATTTAAAATATACTACGCAAGTAAATAAAAATAACTGATTGAAGAAAGATTAATTTCACATTTGTGACATGGAGCCAGATGCACGTGAATAATTAAAATCAATATTGCAAAACCACATTTAGATGCTGTGATAATACAATGCCTAAATGGATTATTTTTGCATTTCCTACAATCCATACTGGTAAAGTTGAGGTTATTTGTTATTTATAAAACGGAAAAAAAGTGTTGTTATATATCAGACAACGATATCAAACAAGGAAATATTATTCGACAAAGTCTGTTGATATTCATGATTAATTAAATGACAAGATTTGCTAAATAAAAATTGGGAAACGAAAACGATAACTATAAGTCAAGAATATAAATTTTATTGAAATTAATTCAAACAAGAGAAAACTTCTCAATATTCTATTTTAAAATGTTCTGTCAAACACAAAAAACTGAATATTTAAACAAACTTTAGTGTCGTAAAAATATAAAAAACAACGAAAAAATAACAAAAATACATGAAACATTTATAATTTAAAAATTTATAATTATTTTCAAAAAAATTTTTATATAATTATTTAAAGTATTTTTAAAATACTTAAAAAGAAATTAATCTCAACAATATTTCAAGTCATAAAGAAAATGTATTGTAATAATAACATTGATGCGTTTAATATTCTGATCTTTTCTATTTCAATTGTCTGCTAGCATATAGCGTAAAGAAATGAAAAAATCAAAAAAATATTTTACTTGTTCTTTTTATTACAATTGATTGAAATAATATTTAATTCCTTTTGCCAAGACGAGTTTTAAACAAAATTTGGTCAATAAAAAGATTTGTTACTGGAAATTTCTTTGATCTTTTACTTTTCATTATACATACATAACATTAATATAAATATGTTGCAAAATAATATAAGCATTAAAATTCAATTATGTATCGTAGTTATTATTATTAAAAAGAAGCGCTATTCAAACACACTCCTTATTATCATCAAGGAAAAAACCATCCAAAATAAAATGAATTTAATTTACGTATTCGAACAAATTTTAAATTATCTTTAAAATGTTGTTACTTAAAATAAAATCTTTAAATTAATATTTTTATAATTAAAATTCTACAAACAAATAACATCATTTTTACTTTGATGTATTTTTTTACTCATAACATTTTGGACTAGGTAAAATTTTTATTTTTAATATTAATTTAAAGATTTTATAGTATTAAATTTATTTTAAGTAATTTAAAATTTGTAGACAACAAAATCTATTCAAATTTTTAAAAAACAATAATTTATTTGAATATATAAATTAAATCCATATGATATTTTTGGTTTTTTACCCAATGATAACAGCGAATCTGTTGAAATATACACTAAAACGTGTTTTTAAATAGTGCTTGTTTTTAATTAAATTATTGCCATGTTTATTATATTATTATTTAATTAATTAATTTTTATTATAATTCAAAATAAATTATGTTGAGCAACATCCCGCTATATATTTCGATAATTTATTGGTCTTTTTTAGGCTAGAAATCAATTGAAAATAACTGAATGAAAACAAGGATTATTCCAATTAATTATGAGTTTTAAATTGTATGAAAAATATTTCAAATAAAACAAATTTTTATAAGATAAAACTTTTTCATTAACTTTGATTTATATTTAAAATTCTTTTATTAAAAGTGTTTAAACAAACAAAAACATTCATTTAATTATTTAAATACATTCAAAGTCCCTGTAGACTGAGGACTTAACATTAATATAGGATTTAAAGATTTAATCAACAACGCCTAGAAGTTACTCGTTCCAAATAGTTATTAAAAACCTTCGGAATTATATTCAAATCAGAAATATCTATATTTTTACTAATTCACTTTCTAAAATGATCACTAATGTTGGTAAATCTATTCAGTCTAAAATATTACAAAACTCCACTGCAAATATTACCGGTAGTCTCTCCTATGTATGTAGCATGTTGTTTTCTGTTGATGGTTATCTACCATCGTAAGAGAAGTAAAAAGCAACACCGAATTGACCGATCATGGGAATATCAGCTACAACTTGCAGTGCTTCTATAAATGCAATATTTCCTGATCTTGCAAGTGTCCCCGAATTATTACTTAAATAGGCATTTTTCATCCCAACTTCAATGTCAATAATTATTAGAGTTGCAGCATCTTTGTCTGGGATAATTTGCATCAATAACTCCTTTGCGGACTCTGGTACCAAGAGATCTGTTGAACATCTGTATCTAATCTTGTCTAGAACATCGCAAGAATTTGAAGTTAATTCACGCAAATATATTCCTTTGTTTAAATAGATAGTGTTGATAATAAGACTCAAAAATTGTGCGATTTCCGCTTGAAAGGCAAATGTTTTCGTGACATTTATCATTTCCGTGACTCTTCTTTTATTTAGGCCTAGAATTGGCAGTATTGTATAAAGTGTTCTGATATTTCACTTGACCCTTATGATTAAATCAATATTACTCATGTTGGATTTTTTTTGAAATTTAACTTGAATATTTGATCACAAATTCAAAATTAAGTTCAAAAAACACTAAACGAGAAGTCTCTAAAATCATATTCGAATGCAATAAATTCAAAATCGATTTAAAATGATCTGACAAGTACAAAAAAATTACACTATAAATGAATAACAAAGAATTCCAAGAAAAATCAATCAATTTATTTAATTAGACAAAAATAACAATACCGCAAAATTTATTTCAACAAAACTATTTGATATAATAATTAACATAATATCAAATATAATAATAATAATAATAATAATAATAATAATAATAATAATAATAATAATAATAATAATAATAATAATAAAATAATAATGATAATAATAATAATAATAATAATAATAATAATAATAATAATAATAATAATAAATAATAATAATAATAATAATAATAATAATAATAATAATAATAATAATAATAATAATAATAATAAAATAATAAAATAATAATAATAATAATAATAATAATAATAATAATAATAATAATAATAATAATAATAATAATAATAATAATAATAATAATAATAATAATAACAAAAATAATAGTTGCTACAAATTATGTATATAATGTAAATAAAAATTTTCGAGTAATTATATAAATTTAACTATTTAATTAATGACACTTTTCCTATAAAATTTCGGATTATAATTACAAACATTTTACTAACAAAGTGAAAGAACATATATATTAAATGTTAAATGAATTCTTAAATGAATTTATTTATATGAATTGAGTGAAAATCTTCTTGCGTCTGAAATTTCCAACATTTCTCTTTATCAACAAAAATTTGAAATAATTTCATCTATTATCTAAAAGTTTGAGAAATTGTTTAATTAATTTCAATATTTGCATATACCTCTGAAAATGTGTTGACAACAGGTTTAATTCAAATCATTGCGTAAACATGACAAGTTACATATTTTTCCAGTAAAAAAAGAAAAAATGAACTCGTTTCATTAGAATAAATACAAGACAAGTAAGATAGAAACAAAATTCAAAGAATTTTTATTCAGAAAATAATTTAAAAAATAATAATAAATATATGACTGAAAATTTATAATTGAACATTATATAATCAGAAAATATAAATTAAAATATTCACCAAACTGATCTAGGAATTTATGTCATAATTAATTCCTGGAAATGAAATTATAATTACTAGTAACTCTTTATAAATTGTTAGATAATTACAGACATGCTTTTCTCAACATCTCTAAAAGTAATTAAAATATATTTTAATTTAAATAATTTAAAGAAACTTTTAACACATCTTTAATTAATTTTGGTCAATTTTATTCAGATGTAAAATTTATTAATTAGTTATTTTTAGTTAATAACAACATTAATAAATGCTGGCTTTCAAATTTATGATCTAATTTTAAAAATCAAATTATTTCAAAAAGTAAATGAGTAAAAATAATAAATAACCTTCCTTTTTTATCTTTTGGATTTATGAAATCTTTTCGTTCTAAGTACATATATTATTTAATACATGTGGTGTGTTTAGTGAGCTAACCAGCCCACCCACCCGATATCCTGCCTTGCTGAAAAAATAAAAAAATTTCTAATTTACCATTACGGTATTTTACAATTTTTTAAAATCTTATTACATTATAAAAAAATAAAAATCTTTCCCAACAGACTTTTTCAATTTTTTTTCAATTTTGCCAAAATGGTATTTCAAAAAATATTATATTTTTCAGAAAGGGCAACGAGCATACTGGTTAGCTCACTAAACACTTTTAAAAATAAAAATAAAAATATTTCATACCTCCTATAAAAGAAGGATTCCTATATTCTCAATTTTTTGAACTTGTTATATTTCTGGGAAATTAATTAACTCTAAAGGTCAAGATTCTTCAAGATTCTTGAACACTTTAAAGACCGCATGCCCACCGGTGGGTAACTCCTCAACAACATTACCAGCCAGCGTGCTCATGAATGAGCACACGACATAATGTCTACCTCAAATTATTGTACACTAAAAAAATATTTAAAAAATAATATACGTAACAACAAAAAAAATGCCGGTCCATAAGTGAGAAATACAATTTTGCAATGCGGTCTTCAACGTGTTAAGAATCTTCAAGATTCTACATTTTATATTTTTAAAACATGAATTCAACTAAATATTTTTATGCTTGTAATAAAAATATTTCAAAAGCTCACAAAACAAAACATAAATGAACTAAAATACACAAAGCATTATCATCTTTACACTTTTCAGGATATTCACACATTTCAGGAAGTGACTTACAATCATCAAAAATAGTTTCTAGTTTATCAAAACCTTTTACTACAGAAAAATATCCAGGTGAAAGGCATTTTAAAAATTATTCATTTAGAGGATCTGGAACTCGTTTAGATATTCGGTTTGAACAAAATGATATTCCAAAGCCTGGAGAAGAATCAATTAATCGTGTTGATGAATCAGCTTTAAAACATGATATTGTTTATAAAGAGCAATATAATAGATCAAGACAAACATCTGACATTGGTTTAATTCAAGACCTTAATGAAATCGAGAGACCAACGTTTAGAGAAAGAATTGATAAAGCTTTTGTAAAAACAGCAATGAAAGCAAAGATCGTTTTCGGTGGAGAAATAGAAAATACACAAAATCGGACTACGTCCGCCTACATGGATGAAATTCTTGCAGATGAACTTCACAAAGAATATCCAAAATCTAAAAATTATTTAAAAATTAAAGTTTTCCACAAAGATGATATTTAGTCAGCAGATTTAATTGAAACTGTAAATTCAAAAACAATGAAAATTATAAATAAATTCTAACAGTTATTGATTTTTATACTCGATATGCTTGAGCTATTCCATTAAAAAATAAAACTGCAAATTCAATCAAAAAAGGATTCGAGTTTTTATTTGAAGAAACCCAAGATAGAATTCCTCGGAAATTATATGTTGATCAAGGTAAAGAGTTTTATAATAAAATATCTGAAGAATTTAAACAAGAAAATAATATTGAAATTTATTCAACTGTTAATTTACACGACTCACGATCAAATTATGGTTCACACATTACTATAGTTGAAAGATTTAATAAAACATTAAAAAATTGGATGTATAAAAAATTTACAGAATGCGGAAAAAGAATTTGGAGAGATGTATTACCAGAACTAATTAATAAATATAATAATAAAATTCATAGAACAATTGGAGTTTTACCAACAAAAGCAAATGAGTATCCTGATCTAATCAAAAAAATTACCCATGAAAATAATTATGCTAATGAAAATCTTTTAGAAAAACAAAAATTTAATATTGGAGATCGAGTACGAATATTTAAGTGGAAGAATAAATTTGAAAATGGAATAACACATAAATGGTCTAAAGAAATGTTTATCATTTCAGAAATACATGTTGACACAAAACCAATAACTTGTGGAATTAAAGATTTAGATGGTGAAGAAATTCTATGTAAATTTTATCAAAAAGAACTCCAAAAAACTAATTTTTAATAAATAATTTCTATTAAAATGACAGACCAAATCACTAATCTAGAAGAAAAAACGAGAAAAATAATAGAAACAAACAAACCTGCATCTGTTGAATATAATGGTAAAAAATCATATATCGATAAAAAAAAATAGCAGAAATTAAAGAAACCAAACATTTTGGAGGAATTCTTCCACTTGCAGCTTTATCACCTTTAATATTTGGAGGAATAACAGCTGCAGCAGGAGCAGCAGGTGGAAGCGTTATTTAAAATGTAAAAGAAGCACAATTAGCAGATGACCAGAAAGCAAAGATTCCTTATTCTTCACAAGGAAAAGGATTTTTTTTAGATCCATATCAAAGACATGAGATTTGTAATTTTATAAAGTCTATTAATAAACAAAGTCCCTCTAAAAACAAACAATTACAAGAAACTTTAAAAAAATTAAAAAAAGGAAATGTACAAATAGAGGTTAAAGATGATGGAATTGTTCTTTCTCAAAAGAAAGTGCAATAAATACCTCAAATTTATGCCAACTTGAAATAAAAATATTATGAAATTCAAACATAATCCTTTTTTACCGAATTCCTTTAGAATGCTGATTATTAGAAGTTATGGTTCTGGGAAAACGGTTTTATTGTCAAAAATGATTCTAACACCTAATTTTATTTATTATGATAATTTAATAATATTTAGTATAACTATTGACCAACCTGAAATGCAAATAATTTTTTATGGATTAAACTCTGGATTATCAAAACAAGATATTGTGAGTATAATTGAAAATCAAGATAAAATTCCTGACGATACATCTATTAGAGATTTATGTGAGGAATTAAACTATACAAGTTTTAAAAGAATTATTGTTTCAATCAGTAATAAATATCACGAGATTATTCAACGTGAAAAATTAGATCGAACACGCAAGAATTTAATAATAAATTCTTATTATAATTAGAATTAAAGATTCAACAATTAATTATACAACTAATAATTCCAAATTAATTCAATCAAATGCCAACAATAAAACAATTAAAATCTCTAAGTGTTCAATTATTATCCTGCAAAACCAATAGTGTTTGAAAAAGCAAAAAACTATCAGTTGATGATAAATGGAAATTATATTTCAATGTGTAATGCATTTTTAGTTGAACCACAATTAAGCATGATAAATTTAAAAAATTTATATTCTATATTTTGTGTTGATGTTAGTGAACAGTATGATAAACTAACAATTAATGGGGTAAGTATAACAATAGAAATGACAAAAGAAGATGGATTCAAAGGAAAATGTTTTTGTTGTGTTTTGGTTGAAAAAGAAATTAATATTGAAACAGGTAGTGGAAAGATGATAAATATAAATTAATATATATAAAATGTCTGGGTTTAATAAAATTGAAAAAGAATTGAACAAGAATTCAGTATTGATACAGTTAGTGTAAAGATGACAAGTGTAAATTAAATATAAATTATTATAAGTTATCATGTATTAAATAGCCATGAATATGTTGAATAAAGTCCGACCCTTTCAAAAGCGGAGGGAACATGTTGAAGAGATTAAAAATCTTGAAGAAGAAAATATTAAACAAAGAGACTCTGATAAAATTATTTTAATTGCGGGACTCCAGAATATGAAGAATTTATGTCGAGAAGTTTTAAAAGATCCTCCAAGAAGATTATGTATAGTTGTAAATAATGACGAACGAGTTACACACGGTGATGATTTTGTTGTTGTTCCTGGAACCAATTAAATTTTTATTTTATAAAATAGAAGATAAATTAGAAAAAATGATTAATATATTTTCTACAAAATATTCAACAAATTTACGTTTTAATTCTAAAGAATCAGAATTTTTAACTAATTTTCCAATTACATTAGAATTAATCAATGATTATAATTATGAAGTTGATTTAGCATGGTTTACAATATTTAATACAATTTTTAATATTAAAAATCATAATAATGAATTTGATGTTAAAAAAGAATATTCTCCAGGTGTTGCCTGTGGATATATTTTGATGTCAATTTCACCTGGTGCATATGAATTAAATGTTTTATTTAAATTAGTAATTGAATTGATTAAAAAGAGATATACTGAAGAAAATATTGTTACTTTTTCATATAATATTTCAACAACCAAAACAATCATTGTGATAAAAAAAGGATATAGTGTTTTATTTCCAGATAATAATAAATTTGATGAATTTTAGGATTCACTGGTAAAATTTATGAAAATAATACAGCTAATGAAACCAAATTATTCATTGGTGAAAAGGTTAAAAATATTTCAAATACTACTTCAATAAATTTAATATGTGAAACATGGAAAGCGAGATAATTGTTTATATAGTTTTCTATATAAAACTGTTCCCCATGGATATAGAATTGTACAAATTTTAGAATTGTAGACCAAGATGGTGTTTTGATAAATTTTAATAATGAAAATATTTCTTGTTTACACTTGAGACAAGTTTAACACTGAGGGTTAAACCCAAGTTTGAAGATTATAAATATTAAGATGAAAACGGTGAAGGAATTGTTGGATAAATATGGTCGAGATATTACAACAAATTTTTATTTTCGAGATGCTACAAGAGATTTAGGATTAAGATATAAAGTAATTATGAGCGATGAAATTAAAAACTATTTGAATGCAGAAAATATTATTTTTAATTTACAAACAACAAAAGAAAAAGGATCTCATTGGTTTATTTTTTCTAAAAAATATAAAATATATTTTGATTTATATGGAATTATTCCAATAAAAGAAACTAAATTATAATTAAGTGATGGTTACATTTATAATACTTGGCAAGTTCAAAATAAATGTACAAGAATATGTGCACAACTTTGTATTTTTATTTTATTAAGTTTAAAAATGGGATTGTCTTTTCAAGAAATTATTTCAAATCTTATTTAAAAAAATGAGTTTTGTGTTTCATTTTAAAACTGGGGTTGGAACAATATCATTTGATACTTCTTCAATTTTGAAAGAGATTTATAGTAAATTTATTAATGAAAATGGTGATGGAATGAGAGGTGATTTAAACATGAATAATAATACAATTTTAAATCTATAAATTCCTCAAAATGATAATGATGCTGTTAATAAAAAGTTTGTAAAGGAATTGAATATTAAACAGATTACTCAAATTAATGAACTTGGTAAACGTTTAGATGAAAAGATTAAAGAATCTATTATAGTTTTAGAAATTGAATATAAAAAATTAAATTTACAATTTAATAAACAAATTACTACATTAATTATTGGTATCACTAGAATAAATATTGAAAAGAGTGAAATGAATAAAGAATTTTCCAAAATGAAAAAGAAATTAATGATAAAATCTTTGAGCTTACAAAAACTTTCAAATCAAACACAATTGATTTCAATATTCTCAAGAATGAAATAGGACATTACAAAGTTGAATCCTCACAACTCTTGAATCATTTCGAAGCATTCAAAAAAGATGTTATTAAAAATATGCAAACATCAAACCTCAAGGATATAAAACTTATTAACAAAGCTTTTGATTTAATTTGATACTTGTAATGCGCTTTATTAGTCACTTCTCACTCGAAGGTGATTTCAACGGTGTTTTAAGCGCATTACATAAAATAATGCTGAAAACAACACAAAACAAATGTGTACATTTGGGAATCAATCCCGGGTGTGTTCGAAAGACTTGTGGCGATGATTACCACACCCGACTCAATTCATTTTTTTGAAAATTTATTTTAAAAGATTTAAATAAATAAAAATATACACAGACAAGATGCTGTATTATATACACAAGATGTAGATATATATATTTTTAATAGTTGTTATATTAATATAGTAAAAATGAGTTTATAAATAATACTGCGCCCGACTGCGCCAGCCATCTTGTTTTTAAAAATTACTTTTCCATATTTAAGTCTAAAAATAAATATCTGAAAATAAATATTCAACTTAAAAATTAAAAGTAGAATAATTTTAAATATTATTATTTATTGAAAAAACAACTAATTCTAATTGCGATTTGAACCACTATCTATTTAAATAAACTATCTATTATACTCTCACTGTGATATCCAGGTTGTATTTTTTTGTAATTTTTTTTCACTTTATAACTTTTTTTTATTTTATTCTTTCAGGTTTCTTTCAAGATTCTTATTCTTTAATAATATAAAGGTTTTTGTTTTAATGAAATTATGTTGTGAACCTTTTTTATTTTCATTCCATGTCTAACATAAAATTGTAACATTCTATAATGCACCAAGTAATATTCTTTGTCGAATTGGTCACAGATTAATTTTTCAGATGAATCATCTTGTTGTGGATGTTTTGTTTTTTGCCAAGAAGACAATTCTTAATATTTTATTATTCTCTTGTGTGGAGCAAAAGGAAAATGTTTTGTTTTGTTTTTACATGTTGATAATATTTTATCTATTAATGAATCAGATACTGTTTGCCATTTAAAATTTCTAACTGGAATATACTGAGTCATTATACCAGAATATAATGCAGTATCAAAATATTTTACTTAAGTTGGAGTATTTATTGCTTCTACAACATTTTTAAAATCTTGTTCACTTGTAATTTTAAACCCGTCTTGGTTTTGACATCTTTGATAACATTGTTGAACATTGTTTGTTTTTATTTTTCTTGATCCCATGTTTGAAGAAATACATCCTCGAATGTTGTGTTTAATTAATAGAAACATGTCCAAATCTGTTATTAATTCCAATTCTTGTTTAGTTTGGTATAATAAAATATCCCAAGCCATTGAAGGAAGAGACACAAAATTTGAAAGCTTTTATAAGGATGATTCTGTAAATTTCTCAAAACAATCTGCAAGAATGTAAACATCTAGTTTAAGATAGAAATCAGTATATTCTCCCAAATTTTTACAATCAAACATCTTGAAATAAAAGTTCATTTTATTTTTTATGTAAAATTTAGTTTTTTTTTGAAAAGTCGTTTATTCGAGGTAGTGTTGTTTAGGTTTTGGCGGAATTGTAAATTTAAAAATGAGTTTGAATTGTGATCAATGCTTTTGAGGATTTGTAGTTAGAATTATTTTAATAAATTAAATTGCTAACAATATCACGAATTTGTCTTATAAAGAAAACATATTTTAAAAATGTTTCATATGATCGATAATGATTTATTTTGTAGTGATTCGGAATCAGAAGATTTTTCAGCGGAAATTATGAAAATTGACATGTATAGAGAAAATGTTTTAAAATATCCTTTTGATTATGATTCTCATTGGAAGTTAATTAATGAACTAAAACATTCAGAAAAGATAATTGAAGCAAGAGAATCAAGAGAAACCATGCATATTTATTATCCATTGTCCTGAAATGTGGATTGATTGGATCAATGATGAAAAGTCTATATGGGGGACTTATCTTATTTAAGAAAAGTCACCTTTTGTAGATGATGGTAGTAATGAACAAAAGGAAAGAATATATACATTATATTTAAGACAATTATCTCTCGCTTTACAAAGTAATGATGAAACATTAAAAGAATTTCTTGAGTGGAATCAAGAGAATAAGGAATGGAAAAATCAAATCCAACATGGTAGCAGAGCGTGGTTGTCTTTGGAGGGCCACGCATCAAAAAAGATGACGATAGTCCGGGTAGGGAGCTCCCAAATATTATCCATCTTCACCACACTACAGGGAAAAATGGGGAACTTGGAGGAGATTTGGTTAACGACAAAGCAAATTATTTTTCAATTGGAGCTACAGGTCTCGAAATAACGGAAAATGACATGTCTCCACCTACCGTATCAATTTCCATTCATAATGAACAGCGTCAAGAAATGGACATTTGTATGTTATTTTATTATCTGAAGATAAAAATGGATAATTGTACGTATTTTTATATTGTAATTTTTAATTTTTTTAATATCATCCTCCCTTCCCGAAAGTGTAAAAGTAGATTGTGTAGCATGAAAAGCGTTTTGAATGGGGAACATGTGATAGCCAAATGTCATTATGAAATGGAGGAGTGTTGCTATGGGCCCCAAATCTCTTGTAGAGTGCCAAGCGTAGGTAAAAAGGGGCAAATATTTATAAAAACCCTTTTTCGGAAAACTATAGCGATAGATGTAGAGTTAAGTAATAATATTGAATATTTAAATGAAAAATTCCAAGAAAAAAAATGAATTCCATCTGATCGGCAGCGATTAAGTTTCGCCGGAAAACAATTGAACAATGACAGGACGTTGAATGATTATGCCATACAGAAGGGGCCAACAATACAGTTATTGATGAGTTTGAAAGGAGGAAGTGAGGCAGTCGAAAAGGAGCAAGTAAATCAGCAAGTAACAAGGGGCAACGCATCAAGTGTAAAGGAGAGCATTATTTGGACCAATGCAAGGTTTTTAGAGATTGACCCGTGGAAAAACGATTAGAATTCGTCGGAGAGAAAAGGCTATGTTTCAGCTGTTTAAAGACTGGGCACATGGTAAAATAATGCTCCAAGTCATCGTTTTGTGGAGTAACCGATTGTCAAAAAAAACACAGTAGTTTTATACATGAAGGTCAGAGAAAAACTACCAAAGAAGCAACCTTAATGCTAGTGAAAAATGATAGGGCAAATATAAAGAAACGAAGTTACCTTAGTCTAAGGACAGTCCTAATTTTTCTGAGTAATGGCAATCAAAATATCAAAGTCAATGCTTCACTCGATGATGCGAAGTCTGTTAGTTACGTTAGCCAGAGGATTTTAGAAGAATTGGATTTAAAAGGAAAGGATGAGGTAACAACAGTGAGCGTCATCGTTGAGAAAGTTCAAAGAATGACCACAAAAAGAGTAAATATGACTTTGATCAGTTCTGACCAAAGAATGACAAAAGAATTCACGGCTTTAGCAGTAAAAATGTGTGCGGAGACATGCGTGTGGTTAGTTGGGCAAAAGAAAGAGAAAATGGGAAGCATCTAAAAAATATTCATTTCCCAATGATTGGTGAGCGACAGATATTGATTGAAGCGGACTACCTTGGATTGCAGAGATCGTTGAGAGAGATGGATGGTAAAATGAGCAAGCCAATTGCTAGACTAACACCGCTTGGTTGGACATGCGTCGGCAGTACTTCGATTGGGACGTTATGGAACCATCACAGTAATTTTATCAGGTCGTTTTTTAGTCAAAAGAATGTATTGGAGGAGCAAATGAAAAGGATGTGGGTAATCGACGAAATTGGTTTAAAGAAAGTGGAGTTTTCAAAGCTAGACAAAGATGTTTACGAAAAGACCATTGAATCCTTACAGAAGGTCGACGGGCAATTTGAAGTGAAAATTCCATGGAAACGTTTACTGACGTTATTAGCTGAAAAACGACTCAAAAGTCTACTGCGAAAATTGAATCAGGAAGGGATCAAGAAGGAGTATGATGGCATTATTGAAGGTTATCGGAAGAAAGGATACATTACAGTGGCCAAGGAGAATCGGGAGAAAATGGAGAATGAATGAATTTTACCTCATTTCCATGTTATCAGATGTGAGAAAGACACAATAAAGGTGCGAATATAGTTTGACGCAGCAGCAAAAAGTAATGGAACAGGGCTTAACGACATGGTGAGAGTGGACCAAAACTGCAGAATAACATATTCGATATCTTGGTGCGATTTCGAAGGTTTTCAGTCGCACTAGTTTGCGATATTGCAGAAAGTGTACTTGCAGGTAAAGATTGCATCGGAAGATAACTGAAAGAATTGTTACAAAGCACTGGAACTATGTACCGACAAAGGTGAACCCAGTGGATCTAGTATCAAGAGGACTGTCGGCAAAAGAATTAATTGTGGGAAGGTCCTGAATATTTAAGAAATGACGAACAATACTAGCCAAAATGAATCAATGAACATGAAGAAAAAGGGCTATGAACCATGTTTTGTGGTGAAGAATTGAGAAAGGCCATTACGATGATGGCTAGAACAACTGAGAAAGTAACAAAGGGGAATACCGATTGCTTTCAAGTAGAAATCTTTTGTCTTGGAAAATGTTAGTACGTGTTCAAGCATGGGTTGAAAGATTTGTTTCAAACACCTAACCTAACCACATTTTGTAGATGATGGTAGTAATAAACAAAAGGAACGAATATATAAATTATATTTAAGACAATTATATCTTTCTTTACAAAGTAATGATGAAACATTAAAAGAAATGGGAAAATTAAATCCAACACATGGTCCACATTGTTTTGGCTCGTTCATCTTTTTCTGTTTTAATGTTGGATTGATTCAAAATTGAATGAAATTTTTCAATTGGAGGAAGTCCAGTTTCTTTTAATTTTTCAAATGAATACATGTAATCATAGAAATAAATTCAATTTGCTTTACAAATTGGATCTTCGAGTAATTGATTTGTTATTTTAAAATCATTTGGTGATAATGATTTGGCTACTTGTTCTAAACTCATTCCAAAAAATCTTAGTGAATCTATAGATCTTAGACATCCGTAATCTATACTAATTGATGTTTTATTAGTTTTTCCTATTACATGGAATTTATTTTTTGATTTCTCAGCTAATAATTTGATAAACATTGTGTGTATCATATCCACTTAGGTTATGAAAAATTATTGGAATTTTTCAGGTTTTTTTAAAAATTAATATTACATGCTTTATGGGCTGCTCCTCTACAATTATTTTCTTGTAGAAAATGATCATAATCTCTAACATTTTCTTCATCTTCATCCAAAGATTTCTTGCACATCCAACATTCAAATGTTCAAATCATGGTTATTATTCTCAATTATTTGATGAAAGTTATTTTCTAAATAATTAATTGTTTTTCTAAAATGCTTCAACACATTTTCTTCTCTACAACTAAACTCACAAGATTCTAATACATCAGGATAATTACTTTTTATATAAAGTCTATATCGCTGAAGGAATTTGTTCCGAGAGTTTAATGGTATAAAAAAGATTTTGTAAAAAACATTACTTTTTATCAATCTCTGATTCATTTTCATAGAGAACATGATTATAATCTTGTTTAAAATATTTTCTATTTGTTCAATTGTGTTGTTTGGTTTATTTATTGCTTCAAAATCACTATAAATAATTGCCAAAAGTTTTTTTAATTTTGACCATCTTTTGAATGATGTTTTATTATTTTTTAATGATGGCATTTTTATTAATACTGGTTTATTCTCTAAACAAAGTCTTTTGTGTTTCATTTTTATTTTTGCTGTTGTAGTATGATGAAAACATCGTTCACAAGTATAAAAATTTGTTTAGTGATGTTTAGAAAATTTTTGATGTGAAAATCCTTGAAAGGTTTTTTTCCATACATAATGAAAAAAAAAATACCTTGTAAATCTTGTCCATTAATTATTAAAAGATGAATAGTTCTTTCAATGTGATCCATGGGAGAAATATATATTGGACAAATATTTCTTCAGTTGGGATCTTCTTGAACCTAAATATTTATCCTTATGTTATTTAGTTTTTAAAATTTTTCCAAACTATTAGGTGAAAAATGATCCTTAATATCACTATCCCATTTTAATTCATCGCCAAATGGTTCATATCTTGGTTCATATGTATTGTTCATATGTATAATTTGGTTGGGGATGTAAGGCTGAAAGAAATGCCAATTGAAAACATTTGTCATCATTATTTTGTACATTGATGATGTATTTACTTGCTATACTTTTAGGAGTTGGAATATAAGATTTTGGTTGAAAACGAGTTGCTTTCCAATAATGAATTTCAATATATTCATAAGAAACCAATATCATATCACTTCCAGAAATATAAACTGATTTTATATCAACTTCGTGTTCTTAATTATTATAATTTCTCTTAATTATAGAATCTCTTGGTTTATTAAATAGATTGAAAAACTTACTACTAGCAGAAATATTTAAAGAATTATCATGTTTTTCTACTATATCATACAAAAAAAAGAAATTTACCCTAATTTTAACATGTTTGAATTTTTTAATCGCTTTATTCATTGATTCCATAATTTTATATTTGTGAAAAAGAATATATTCCTGGACAGCTTTTGTTGAAGGTTGAGGTGAACCAATTTGATCAGTTAAGCGAACTGCATCTAATCCCTTTTCTTCTATTTCTCGTTTGTGTTGTTCCTTTTGTTTTCTTTCTTCATCTTCTATTTCTTTATTTTTCACTAAAACCATTTCTTTTAATTTCTCTTTTAAGATTCGATGACTTGCACCTCTACATCTGTTATAATGTAATTTATAATCAGATAATAAATATTTACCACCACATTTGTCACATTTTTTTGAATTTGCATCATTTAAATCATTTGTTTTTTCTAAATGTTTTTTACTATTTTATGGGATTTTAATTCTGCTTGGGTTTGGAATAATTGATTACAATCTTCACACAAAAATTTTGGGGTAGTCACCTTTTTTGGAGTAGTTGTATTTTTTGAATTAGTCGTCATTTTTTAAAAATTTATTTTTATAGTATATTATTTTTTATTTTACCAAATTTCCAAAAACAACAAATCGGAAATCTTTGCAAGTAGTGTGCTTAGTGAGTTAACCAGTACGCCCGCCCGTTGCCCTTTCTGAAAAATATAATATTTTCTGAAATGCCATTTTATCAAAAATGAAAAAAATTGAAAAATGCCGTACTGGTAAATTAGACATTTTTTTTATTTTTTTGGCATGGCATGATATCGGGTGGGTGAGTTGGTTAGCTCACTAGACACACTACTAATACATCGTTTATTTTAAAATGTTACTCAATCAACTTACTAATTACAAAATTAACTAAAATCATTTGTTTAAATTAATTGTTTGCATAAATATTTATATTTTTTATTTAATAATTATTATTTAAACTTAAAACATTTATGAAAACTTTATTATGATAAATAATCAATATAAAAAGTACCAGAAAATATCTATCTAATATAAGATTTAATAATGAAAACAATGTAATAAATAATTTTAAAATTAATATGAAATAAAAAATAAATAGTTCGAAAAATTCAAAAAAATCATTAGCTTGTTATTATTTATCAAATTATAAGGCTTTTAATATAAAATTAATTTTTCAATTTTCAATTTATATTTTAAAATTTTTATTAACTTTAAGCGTTCTAAATTCCAGGGACTGAAAAGAAGATATACTTTTACAATAAAAATAATAATAAAATAGTGATAATATTTTATTTAATACATATCTATTTTTATTAAAACTCATGCATGTTAAAAATTTTTTTTTCTGCTTCCTGTCAAATGCCAACATTTTATTTTCACAAAACAAAGTTGAACCTTTGCAGATTTAAATATCTGATAACTTTCACTCGTATCCAGATTTTATTCATTTAATTTATTATTAACTTATTTGAAAATTAATTTTTATAAAGTGGAAAATTAATTAATAAATAATTCAAGATTGTTTTTTAAATATCGCTAAACCTGAGAGATATTTTGCAACGATTCTATTGCTTTGTAACAATTATAATTTTTTTATATATTTTTTATGAATTTGTTTTTGAATAATGATAAGAAAAATAATAAATAAAATAAGTATTTATGACAATGTTTATATTAGTTGTTGTCAGCATTGATTGTTGTTGTTATTGTTATGAAGAGGATAACAAGTATTTTGGTAAACATCAATATTATTATTATCAGTTTTATTATTGTAACCATTTTTTATTATTCATTATTACTATTCATTATTATTATTATTATTATTATTATTATTATTATTATTATTATTATTATTATTATTATTATTATTATTATTATTATTATTATTATTATTATTATTATTATTATTATTATTATTATTGAGAATCCATAAATAATAAAATTAAACAATTCCTTAAAAAGTGGATGATGAAAAGGAAGAAATTGAAAAATGAAAATGAAATTGCATTATTTTGACAATTTAACCAATAAAACGAATAAACCAGTGAAGAAGTACGAAAAATAAAAATAAAAATAATCAAAAATTGCATATTTTCACAGCTTTATGAAATAACAGAAATAAGTGGAAAATTGAAAAGATTGTAAAAATCAAACAACATTGAAATTATCTCTAAATGCCAGCAAATAACTTTTGGAAAAGAGAGACATAAATGAAGACTTTATTAAAAAAATTAGTACTCATCGCCTTTTGCAAATTAAACGCTTCACATATAACACATTCTCTAAACTTATTAAAAAATGTTTATTCAAATTCTCAAATCAGATGCGTCTATTTTAATCACACAGTCGCTATAGTGTTAACTAATATTGGTAAATCTGCTTAATTAATAATGTTCAAGAACTCGAGTACAGAAGTGATTTGAAGTCTCTCCAATGTTTGTGGCATTACACTTATTACATTTAAATTGGTAAACGAATTCCGAACATAATCTATTCGGATCTTTTGACTTATTAATGAACATATTGCGTACTTCACACGAATTAAAAACAATTTTATAATTTCTGTTTTCCGATTGCTTACTTAATTTCTCTTATAGTTTATAAAACCTTCTGAGTACAGCAATACCAACACAAATTTAGGCTCACCATTTTTCTTTACAGTATTAATATACGTTATTTTATGTTTTACACCGACTAGTCTAACTACACTCAGAAATTCCCAAACTTGCCAACAATCTCTAACATATTAAATAAAAATAATTTTGAATACCCATTCTTTATCAAAACCTCAACAAATTTATCATCAATTTTTACTGAAGTAGAAGATACAACCATGAACAATAGATCAATTATTTCCACATATTTCTTTTATACTTAAATTCATAAAATCATTCCGGAGAAGTATAAAGATCAGTATCAGTTGGTTTTATGTAAATCTCAGTCTCATTGTGTTTATCTTTGCGTTGAATAAATATTTGACTTTCTTTCCATTTCACACGTGAATGTAATGTTCTTATGTAAAATGTTCATTAAATGCCAAAACAGTCCTATATGACTCTGGATTTTAAATACAAAAATTATTATCCACATATAATTTAATAACAATGTGTTTCTCAAATTGGAAAGAAGTGGATTTCTTTTCTAAGCTAGTTAAACCCATTGATGCCATCGTTAGTGTTAAAGAAAAACACATAAAAACTCCATCTATTTGCTGATACTATTCATTATTGAAAAGAAAATTGGCTTTTAAACTACAAAATTTCTGAAGTTAAAACTTAATTTAAACTTAGGTTAATTTTTATTTTATTACTCTCCAAACATGCACAAAATAATTTTTTAGATTCTTATATTTTTCAAATTGATCTTTCCATGTTTTTACTTTTGTAAATAATTGAACTTTCGGTTATTCCTAATAATCCTTTAAACAGTTCAAAAGTTGAAATTTCTCGAAATTTTTCAAAACAATCTGCTAAAATGAGATATAAATTAGATCTAATTTGAGATATAAATCTGTATAATCTCCCAAATTTTTACATTTGAACATTTCAAACAGTGGTTGTGATCCATTATATTCTTGTTCTGTTATGTCTGAGTTGTTTAAAATTGAATGAAATTTTTCAATTTCGGGAAGATTTATTTCTTTATATTTTTCAAATGAATCCAAATAATCATATGGATAAATTCCTTTTTGTCGACATGTCAAATAATATTCTGGATCTATTTTATTAGCTGTTAAAAATTTATTTGTTATTTTAAAATCATCACTAGCTAAAGATTTTCCAACTTGGTCTAAACTTGTACCGAAAAATCTTAGTGAATCTTTAAATTTAAAACAACCATAATTTAAACATATATAATTTTCATCTGTCTTGTCAATTATTTCAAATTTATTTTTTGATTTTTCAGCTAATGATTTTATAAACATGTAACAACTAATAACAACTAAGATTATGAAATACAATTGGAATTTTTGTTAATTTTATACAATTAAGATTGCAAAATTTATAAGCTGCACCAAGGTAATTATTATACTCGACAAAATGATCATAATCTCGAATTTTAATATTTAAATCTTCATTTGTTTCACTTGTTTCATCTGGAGACCTCGGGTCGACTGCGTCTATAAATTCTTCATTGCACAACCAACATTTATCAGTTTGTTGAAATTCTAATTCTTATTCTTCTGACATGTCTAATTCAAATTCCGGATTTTTTAAAATTTGATGGAATTCATGTTCAAGATAATAATTTACATCTCTAAAATCAACCAAAACATTCTCTCCCCGAAATAAATATTCTCGAGATTCAATTATTTCAGGATAATTACTTTTTACATAAAGTCTATAAGCTGAAGAAATTTGATGAGTTAAATTTATTGTATGTGAAAAATTTATCAGGAAATTCTTTTTCCTTTCAATTTCAGTTTCGAATTCATTAAAAACATAATTGTAATTTTCATAATTTTCTTGTTTTAATTTTTCCTCAATTTGTTCAATAACATTTATTGGGTCATTTATAGATTCAAAATCTCCATAAATTATAGCTAGTGGTTTTAATATTTTTGACCATTGAAAAAAGAATAGTTTGCTAATTTTAACTTTTGGCATTTTAATCTTTTCTGATTTATTTTCAATACAAAGTCTTGCATGTTTATCTTTCATTTTTGGTGTTGTTGAAATGTTGAAATATCTTTTACAAACATGTAAATCTTTATTGTGAAAATTTGTCAATTGACGTTTTAAAAAACTTTGAAAATTTTTAATCCAGACAAAATGATAGATATCTTGTTGTAAATTTTTACTTTTCATTATTAAAAGACTAATAACTTCAGAATTGGTTTGTAGGCCTCCGGCCGACTGCGTTCGCTCAGAAATGTATAATGGGAAAATATTTCTAGAATCTGGATTTGGTTGATGGTAAATATTTATTCTTAAATTGTTTAATTTTTCAAATTTTTCAACATGACTATCTAGAAAATAATCTGTACTTTCTAAACATTCTTCATTTTTCTCACTCACGTTCCAAATGTAATCATTTTCTATATTTTGAAACTTGTTCTGGATGAGTTTTTTAGGATGTAAAGCTGAAAGAATTGCCCATTGAAAACATTTATTGTCAGCATTTTCAACATTTCAAGTGTTGGAATATAAACTTTTGGTTGGAATGGAATTGTTTTCCAGAAATGAATTTCAATAAAATCAAACGAAAATAAATTCATGTCACTTCCAGAAATATAATTTGACTTTGTTAACTCTTCTTTTTCTAAACTTTTGTAAATTTTGTTTATCGTGTCATCTCGAGGTTTGTTGAATAAATGAAAAAATGGTGACATTGCTGCAATTGTCAATGGATTGTCGTGAATTTGAAGGTTTTCGAATTTTTACAGTTGAATGAACTGCAGAAATTCCATGTTCTTGGATTTCGTGCTCGAATAATTCTTGGTGTTTCTTTTCCAGATCTTCAAATTCTTTATTATTAATTTAAAATTTTTCTCGTTCTTTTCTAGCCAAACATTTAATGTTTTATAATGAGCTTTAAAACCAGAATTTAAAAACCTACTACCACATTTTTTACATTCATTAGAATTTACACTATTTAACCCATTTACCTTTATTAAATGTAACCGACTTCTATAATGAGATTTGAGACCTTGAATATTTTTAAATACTTTATCACATTCATAACATTTATTTTCTTGGTGAATTGGAATAATTTCGCTTGAAGAAGAATCGTCACCTGAAGAAATATTTGACATTTTTTCAGAGTACTCTTAATTTTTTTCAAAAAAATTATATAATTTTAAAATTTTCTAAACCTCCAATAGTGTACAATTTAGAGTTTCCTACCCAATGACCACCCGACAGACTAAAAAAACTACAAAAATTTGAAGTAGTCAATTTGCGAATATTTCAAAGTTATAATATTGCGATATTGCAAAATTTAAAAATTTAAATATTTAAAAATTCCAATATTTCAAGTAGTGCAGATATAGAGCTAACGGCTCCATTACCGTTTTTCAGTTTTTTCTCAAGTTGTAAAATTCCAAAATTGGAAACTGACAAGTGGAAAATTCATAAGTGGAAAACTAAAAAGGGTCGAAGATTGGTTTTGTGAAATTAAAATTTGTCAGTTTCTGTTTTTGGGACTGAGATTCAGAGTACTATGATTCAGGGTGGTTGGAGCCGTTAGCCCTATATCTGCACTACTTCGAAAACTAAAATTACATTTAAAATATTAATACCAAATTAATATTTTGGAAAAATTTAAAATCAATCAAAAAAAATTTAAAAATAATTCGCCAAAAACTTGAATTAAAAAAATGCGTCAAAAAATTCATTTATCTAAATTATGTAATTACGTAATTACATCATTATGTAATTTAATCCGTCGCGACCCCCCCCCCCCCCCCCCTATTTTTTATGCAATGGTCTGTGGAGCCAGTGTACTACTAACTACCTACTAAAAATGCATTCTCTGAATGGATACATTCTCTGAAGTGTGCAAATTTATTTTAAAAAATGATGTCTATACATGGTATTTGTTATTTTGTAAAAGTGTGATATTCTATTCAATTGTTTTCCTAGTTATTTCACTTACTTTTTGGGCACACTACGCTTAATAGAGAATTCATTTCAGTGTAGCTTGATGTAGTTACAACTGGATACATGTATTATGACAATGCTGCTCAGTTGCTTGGTTGTAGGATTTGGTGATTGTTTTGTGCAAGTGAGTGTACGAATGCAAATGCATGTGGCATATCCCAGTTATAGCTCGTTACATACTACAAATATATAAAACCATTATTTACACAGCTTCTACTGACTTCTTAATTTCACTCTAGCTCCCGCGCCATATTTCCTAATTTTCACTAATTGGCTATATCGCTTGGATTGTAGAACACTATTCTAAAATAAAAGTATTTCTAAGTCATGTACAATGTTCATTATTCAGTTTCTCAACAACTAAAAGTTGAAACATGAAATAAGATTCACAGTTCTTAGCTGAAATTTTCGTTTTTCAATGATTAAGATGACGTTATTTTATGTAACAATTAAAGATCTAATGTATATTTTGTTCATTTGTTTTAATCATATTTACTTCAACTTTCTCTATTTTCATAATAAAGTAATATTATTAAATAAATTTATTATTTCAGGTAAACTTGTGTGTTTAAATAATATAATCGTATTCATTCTCTCAACTTCACGGGTGCCTTATTCCATAAAATTTAGGTTGTTTTATTGTTAATGTTTAATTTGTTATGGCTTTAAGTAATTTTTTTTATTGTCTATCCAAAAACTATCAAAAAAGATTAAATATCCTGATAAAATGCAATTAGATTTTACCTAAGAAGAATAAAAATTGTTAAGCATCAATGAATCCTTCTGATATTGCCAGACTATTGCCACTCTTGAAATCTGCGACATGAATAAAATCAAATAAAATTCTCTTTAGAAATTCTGAAGTGTTTAAAGTTCCGATTGGCTGCTTCTCGATGATGATACAAAAACCGCACATTTCTACCAATGAAAAGTTTATTATACATTTGGAAACACTGGAGATCATGAGTTTAGACAATGATACTGATTATATTAAAAGTAACAGCCGAAATATTTACGAAAGACTTACATAAAGGATTAGATGATAAGTTCTTCTTTTGAAGATTGGTTTCACAAGATAGCAAAAGCTATTTAAAATACATTATTTTGAGTTTAAAGTTTCCTAATTCTTACGCAGTTAATCAAGTCATCTTTATAATATTCATAAAACACTTGATTTTGTTACTTTTTTACAAACTGTAATATTAAATCGTTGTTTGAATTAGAGTAAAAGAAAATTATCGAACATGGTAAGTTGTAGAAAATACAATGAAAATATTTCGATTAAAATATAATTTGCAATTCTACTAAATATAAATATTTTATAATACTCATTATTCACCTGTACCAATATCCGTAGAAGGGAGATATGATGATTGATGGAAATAAGAAACAGTCATTTTAGGTTATTATTCATATATTACTGTCATTATTTGGTTTTATTCAAAATATACTTTTATTGGAAAATAAACGTTTCAATAAAAAGGAGAGGATTTGATTTTTTCATTTTTTGTCATAACTCCATTTGAGATTTTTAGTTTTAATGGAATCAAGTTACAGATTTTTCATTAGAATAGCTCATAAACGAAATCTGCATCAAGAAGCTTTTAAAATTTTATTATGATATATAACATGTATTATACCGTGCAATCTAGTGCATATTAGTGTAGCCTACACTGTGTAGCCAACACTAAAAGTTAATCATAATATATGATGATTGCTTTCTTATCTTGTTTGTTTTCTGATAGTTAGGAAACCTTTAGGAAAAATTAGGAGGATTATCTTATTTTGACTAATTTTAATTCTAAGAAAGCAACTTTAGGATCTTGTTCGGCGTGATTGCCCCATTTCCCTTCACCTGGATCTGTCCTTTCATGTATAAAATATAATAAAATGATTTTTACCCGCAGGATATTCTGGTGATGTTGGATGGTAGTCCAAACAGCTCGTGTCTTCCCCAAGTTTTCTTATCGTCAGTGCTACTAATCCGGAGAAAAGTTTAAATACTATATACAGGAAATAAATGAACAAGTAGTAAAAATGTAATAATTAACCAGAAAAAACGGATTAAAAAAAAAATAAAGAGGTTAAGAAAAATGTGAAATTTAATTTCAATACTTTTTCATTTATAAATTTCCACCTGAAATCTCGTAAATAAGTTCGATAAATGTGTAAAACCAAAGTCCCAATGTTGTTGAAGGAGATCTTCAATTATTTCTTTTATATAAAAAAACTAAATTAAAAAATTAAGAAACTTATTATCATTAAAATAATTTTGTTTTTGACCATAATTTATTCAGGTCATTGGTATAAAAAACATTTTTATATACAATTTATATATTATTAAAATATTTTTTATTAATCCATTTCAAATGAATTTATTTAGGTAATTATTAAAATTACTACCTATTTATAATTTATCTTATTATGATATAAATGCATGTCCTTAATTTTTTTACCATTAAAATAACCTTTTAACCATTTATCCATGACCTACATTTCTTGGACGCGCACACATGTACATATTTTCTATCTTTTTCTAATATGAATTTCTTGCTTTTCTTGATTTTCTTCATGCTTATACTTGATTTAAACCACCTTGGAAATGAATGTGTTGATAATTTTCTTCCTCATCAGGTACCCAGGAATAGTGAATACACATAATGTGAAATCTCTATTTTAATTAGTCATATATATGGAGTGAAATATTTAGTAATTAATGAAGAAGTAATAAAATGTTCTCTATATATAATATATAAAAATTTATTTACTTATCAATGATACTAAACATTTTTATTTTTTTGACTATGAATCAGTAATGATATCGCTGTTTTATTGATATCATTATTGATTCAAATTCAAAAAATAAAAAACTCTGTATATCATTAAAAAATGAAAAGAAATCAGAGATGAAAAACAAAAGAAGTTCTTAATCTTTACTTATATTTTTAAATGCCACAAGTATTTAATGATATTTATCTTTCTGAAATTTGTCAAGAATGCCTTCCATATAATTTTAAAAAATACACTTTGTTCGAAATAAACATTTGATAAATAACTTTATGAAAACTGAATAAAGATACCAAACAGAAAACATAAATACTGTATAATCGTTCTAAAATCCTTTATGATAACAAAAAATCATTCCTCCATGTGCATTCCGGATAATATACGCTTTACTGTAAAAATTAATAAGTCTATATAATTGAAACAAGAATATAAATAATAACATAATAATTATTTAAAAGTTTATTTCATTCAATGCCAATAATGACTTAAAAGAGTATTTGCAATTGTTATTAGGCCTTAATTTCTATAAGTGGAATCGTAGAATTTATGAGCTCTGTCATTCACGTAACATCAAAAATGACGAGTTCTTAAATGATAGACAAAAATTTAATATGTGAAAAGCAAGAATATTCATTTCATTTTATTTATAGTTTATACTAAAATGTTAATAATATTAACTAATATACTTTTCATAAAATAAATAAATACATAACTATATATAAAACACACTTTTTAATAGATCAAAATCATAAGGAGCCCATCATAACAATAGATTCACTATTATATATTCAGATTAATTCCATACCAAAAGCCAATGTTTTTATTTCTATTCAAAATTAAATGTCAGACCGTCTGCCACTTGATTTTCAACCATCCAAACATTTTAGAAATAAATTGCAAAATTTTATTCTCATCACAAAACTTTGACTACACAAAATTTTCCTGTCTCATGGCAGGTTTTAGACCAGACCTGTGCAACGCGCGGTCCTTCGATCCAAATCAGTGGCCGTTTGGGAATTTTCATAAATTATAAAAAAAAGTTAATTGATTAATGTAATATTAATTAAAAAATTATATTTTAAGAATTCAATTCAGAAAATTAACCTTTGATTTAACTTTTCAAAAGGATTTTCAATACATATCCGAGTTATTTCCAGAAAACATTGATTTACCCTTTGAAAAAAAATGGCCCTACATTCAATTTGGGTTGCACGGACCTGTTTAAGTCAATTAATTCCGGCCATGTTGTGTAAAGTTATCTCAATAAAATCGATATGATATTAAGTCATAAAAACTCTGTGCAAAAGAGCCAACTCCTATGAAAGAAAGCAATAATAAACAATGGAAGCACGGAAAGTCAGAAATAAACTTAAGTCTGCCAAAAACGACCCACTACATTACATCCTGTCCATAGAAAAATCGCACCAATAGATGTTCCAATGGATCTGCTCTTGAAAAATGACAATGTTAAATTTTGATGACTAATGCTACATTATTATAAAGTAATAGAAGCTAAACTAAATTGCAATTAAAAATGGTTACTTTGCAGAAAGATTTGTCTTAAACATTATAGTGCATGTTAACATTGTCAAATTAAGTATTCTTCTTACCAAATTTTCGTAATGTTTTTACTTCTCCATATTTGATACAAACCAAATATCTACTTAATGACAAATATAAAATCATCAAAATTCGTGCTGTATTATGTTAGTCACACTGTTTGCCATTCTGATATATTGAATGTTAACTAAGGAAATTGATCTGAACTGTTTGAAAGTTAAATTATATTTTATAAGCTAAATAGATTAATTTTTTTCACAAATAAAAATTGCGAATTGCATGGTTCAAGGAAATGATTTAACTAATTAAAATATATAAATAGCTGATTTACATTTTGAATATTCATGATTTATCTGATATTTTGTTGTTATTTGCAAGATTTTTCAGTGTAAAATGTTATCATTGGTAAGTTATCGGATTCAAGAACACATTCAGAATCAGCAACTAAAACATTTAATTTAAAATTAAAATAACTCGATTAATATTCTAAAATCAACATTATTACAAATTAATAATTTAAACAACAAAAATAAATAATATTTAATTAAGGAAATAGAATATCCGTTTGAAATATTGTCTGATGGAAATTTATATTTATGAGATTATTTAATTTCAATTTGAAAGTTATTTTAGTTATTTTAGTTATTTTTATTTATTTATTGTTTTTACTCTTATCAAAATTGTATGAAAAATGTGGAATTGAACGCTGTCGAATAAAGAGAAACGCAGCACAATTATTAATCATTTTAGCACAATATCTAGCAGACTTATTAATTCATTAATGTAAATAAGTAATTATATGATCAGTTCAGAATCCATGATGAACGAAAATAAGTTGAACCACATTTACTTTATGTTAACGAGTGAAAAATATATTTTATTGTTGATCAATTCAGGTGTCGGTGGAATCATTTTCGAAAAGTATTTTTGCCTTTCATCTGACTAACATTATAAGATTGTTGCCAAGATTTGGAGGAAAAATCTGGAAAACTATTTGGCATATGTCAAATTGTCAATAAAAAATATAATTTAATTGCAGTTTTGTTTTAATTTTATCATCAATCGAAAATTATTTATTTTTCTTTATTAGTTAAAAAATGAAAATTATTAAAATTGGACCAAAGTAAAATTTCTTATTTTAAAATTGCCCACTTTACTGGTACAAACAATTAAAATTATTTGAAAGCTATAGAGTTACTTCTATTTTAATATATTTTACAATAACATTAAGCATTTTTTATTTTTTGACTATGAAGCAGTAATGATATCGATGTTTTATTATTAATATATTTTAATTAATAAAGGCAAATTAAAGAAAAATTTATGTAAAACACAGTGTGTGTTTCAAATCAATTAAAAAGTAACATTAAATTTTCTACAAAATTTGACTATGAATCATATTTATTTAAGGTATTCACGAATTTTTGGCAGAAGCTTTTTTAAGTAGAAATCCTAGAAAATGGAAATCTGTAGAAATTCCGAAAATTCGTGAATACCTTAAAACAATCTGATTCATAGTCAAATTTTGTAGAAAATATTATGTCACTTATAAAGAAATCAGAGGTGAAAACAAAAAAAGCCCTTATAAAATTAAAAAGTATTTTGCAATTTATCAAAGTCCTTAATAATTTATTACATAATTGACAAATATAATTTTAGAGATAGTGAGAGGAATATTAATCTATTTTATTTAAAAACTACTTTTAAAAATTTAGAAATAATTAATTTTAATTTTTTGAAAAATGTTAACAGTGAAATGAATTTATAAAAGAATATCAGATCATTTAGTCAAACTTAAATATGATCTTGTTAAAACAACTAGAATTTTCTTAATCAAATAACCTCATTTTTCTGTAACAAGAAAGGAAGTTAAAGGAAACAGCTCAGTGAAGTGTCAACTTAAATAAATATTTATATTTCTACAAATAATAAGAAGCTCACTTAAAACATTTCTCAACTTAACAATGTCATTTTCATGTTATTTTTTATATTTTTCTAAAATAATGTCTGAAATGAATCTTTCCGAATGTTCGGCTTCTATTAGATGTCAGAAAATTATTAACAGTTACTTCTATTTTATCTACATCGGTTAAAATTATTTATTTAAAATGTTTATGCAGGATAAGTCTAAAATAAATTTAAATTTAAAAATGGCGTTTTGAGAGTTATTTTCCGATTATCAAATTTATAAATTCAAGCAACAAATTTGAGATTATAAATTAATAATTCCACATAATTAATTTGAAGAAAATAGTTTTAAGTCCGTATTAAGAATTTGTTGAATCTTTCATTTCGACAGCTAATTCTTTATGTTGGGCATGTTGCTATATTGCTTTTATTATGTCAGTAAGTTGTCTTACTATTTCTTGACTCTAGGAAATATTATTAAATCATTCGTGCATAATATTCCGTGATTTACATGTATAAATAATTTTGTAAAAATTATTTATACATGTATTTATTTATACGTTTGTAAAAATAATTTTATACGATTTAAAAATATCGGTAGAAATTTATAGCCCTCATGTTGTTTAATAAAATGTTATTAGCGTTTTTCAAAAAAATTAAAGTTTAGGTCAAATTTCTTTGATGATTAATATTAATAAAAATATAATTAATTAAAATAAAAAACAGTTTTAATTAATCAAATTGACATTGTTAAAATTATGAATATCTAAAATAAAATTTTATAAAATTATTGCTGTTGATATATAAAAATAATTTCTTCAAAGATTTATTATCACTACATATTTACCAATGACAGATTTCATTTAATTAAAATTATAATTTGCGTCAAATTGTTCATCTCAGCCTCGTTTCTCCTAGAATATATTATCAAGTTAGAGTGATTCGTTAAATTTATGTGAAAGCCGAATACAAATGACAGCCCGTATCAATTGTTGATGATCTAATTGATTGAGATTTTTATATTAAATTAATTGTTTTGACTAATTTTCAGAAATTATTCAAAAATTAATTATTATTATCATTATTATTTTTATTATTATTATTGGATAATTTATGTCAATGTATTTTTATTTATTTTTATTATCGTATTGTTGTGGAATTTTATATTTTGCATCATACCCAATCAATCGTTCTGTCTCTATAAATGCGACATAACTGCGTGTTGTGTTGTTTCCTTGATCATTAACTATAATTTCAACTTTTTCATGTTGAAATACACCAACAAATGAATAGGTAGTACTCAAATCCATACCGATATCGTTAAAATACATTATTTCAATAATTGAGTAAGTTCAAATTATATTTAATAAAATTCACAAAATATCCAAAGAAAAGAAATTCAAATAAATTCCAATAAATAGTAGAAGAATCATAGACAAAAACATTCAAGTTCAAAATTCAAATTTAGCATAGAACCATTATAATTAACATACTGCAAAGTCATTAAAAAACTTAATAAAATTTTCCTAATTGTTTCAATAAAACACACATAAAAAAAATAAATTTATAAATTCCAAAATAACTAACAAAATACATATTCCAAGTATAATTTTCAAAAATACTAAGAAAATTACAATTTTGTAAAATTGAACAATTATTATCATTATTATTATTATTATTATTATTATTATTATTATTATTATTATTATTATTATTATTATTATTATTATTATTATTATTATTATTGACTATGTTATTCAAAGAACATTGCACTTTTCTATTTGTTCGAGTATTGTATCACAATAATTTACGATGCAAAAATTACAATTAAATGAATGACAAAGATTTATAATATCTGTAATTATTTCTGACTTAATTGCAATAAAATTTGTTTGTATAAATACAAGTTTAACCAAAATATTATTGGTATTATAATATATCTATCAACCCAAGATAGATATTCAAAGTTATCAAGTGTTTAAATATGCATGCTCTCCAAATAATGTAAAACCCTTAAATAATTCTCGACTCTGGGTAATAATTTGTCTTAAGACCATACACTATCTTTTTGTGACCCCCCTCTAGAAATCCAGAACTAGTTAATTTAATAATGATTCTTTAAAAAATGAGGTAAATGATTTTACCATTGGTCTTGAAGTGGTTCGGTCAACTTTACAATTGCCGTCATTTTGGGATAGTGTTACTGAAGCAGAATAAAATGTGGCTTAAATAACTAATATATAATGTATTTAAAAACTGGTGTGTATGATTTGTCTATATTTGAATATCTTGAGCTTTGTTTATTTAAATACAAATATTTATTTTTATACAAATATTATTTTATTAAAATTTCTTAATTCCTAAAGGATGTTTTAAATACAAAAAGTTCAAAAGTAACTCTCAAACTAGGAATTAATATTTTGTCAAAAGTCTAAAGTTATCCGACCCGGAATAGACTACATAACTATTATTTATATTCAATAAATTCTAATTATTTCATTAAATAATATTATTTAAATTGTCAAATCCTCTCATAAAATATTTCTTGAGGAATAATTAAAATATTTCTAAATATTTAAAAACCAATAAATTTCGAAAATATCTCAAAATTTTTAATTGTAAAAATTGAAAATAAAATCTAATAAATATCAAAGGTACAAAACTTCAAATTTCAGAAAAAAATTGAAAAAAAATTTCAATGTGTATTTAATTTATTATTGATAAGAGTGATTAATTTATTATAAAACCTACTAAAAAGTAGAATACAAAAAAAAATTTTTGACATATTTATTTTCTCAATCTCTATCAAATGGTCTTAGATTTGATAAGAAATTAAATTATGATGAATGTTTCATTGTACAGTTGGATTTCGAGTCAGTTCTTAAATACTTTATTTTCAATCTATTAATAAATCTTTTTAGACAATCATTGAAGATTTCTTTTTTGGGACCGGCAGAGTGTCTATTTGGCGGAAAGTCTACAAAAATTTGAAAATTATTCTTTTATAAAAATATGAAATCAGATTTATATAATAAAAAATATGTTTATTTTCAAATTTATTTTCAAAATATGTTAAAATTGAGTAGTTTTGGTAATAATTTTCAATAAGGATTGCTTTGACTTTCTGATTTCAGAATGAGATTTTGTAATACTTTAAACATAATTTTAATTTCATTAAAACAAACTATACAATATTTATTTTATTTCCATTCATTCATTTTATAAGTATACAACCTATTCAAGTTGAAGGGTTTTCTATGAATTACTTTTGTATTTTAAAACAAATTTAATTTGTAAATCATTTCAAACCAAAACATTTGAAAATTTATTTATGCTACTTTCTAAAATTTTTTGAACTCAGAATTTATAGCATAATGAAAACTTTCAGTTAAATTCTTTTATTATTATTATTATTATTATTTTTATTATTATTATCTTTATTACTAATATTATTATCACTATTTTTTTCTTTATTATTATTATTACTATTATTATCTTTATTTTTTATTTATTTATTATTTATTATTTATTATTTATATTGATTATTAACACTATCCAAGTCCAACAAATTATCTGATTAATACATTTATTTTTAAATGTTTCTCTGAGTTTATTTAATCAAATTATTTTTTTTATTTTCAATTTATTGCATAAATTGAAATAATATTGAATTTATTTCTTTTACAAAAAACGAAATGTAAATAAATGAAAAATATTTGTTGTAATTATTACTTAGCAATAAATAGAAAGTAATTATATTTCTAAACTTTGAAAACATAATTGCAGGTTATTTTAAAAAAACTCATAAATTGAATATAAATAAATTTTATAAAAATAGTAAATAATAATTCCTTTAATAAATACATAACACTAATGAAAAATATTCAAATAAATTAAAAATCTGTTTTAATTGAAAAAAGACGTAAAGTTTACTAAAAATTATTTTTATGTTGTCGTGTTTACTACATTTGATGATATTGGGATATAAATATTTGCCAGGATATGCACTGGGAGTTTTCGAGTAAAAGAATATATTTTAATTTAAATTTTACATTTCAGTTATCTTAAAATTTATTTTAAAATAAATGATAATTTTGAATAAAAAAATAATATAAACATTTAAAAAAATAATTTCTGATAATAATAATGTATAAAAATAAGAGAAGATCAAAAATAACACTTTTTATTTAAGAAAATTTCTTCTGCCTAACCATGCATACAGTAACACGAGATTTAAATTTTTATTATGACTCATTTATTTATAATTTATAACTCATAATTTTTCCACAATATTCTCATGGAATTCAAATTGTCCATAGTTCATATTTTTGTTTTTAAAATTAATTGAACTAATTTAAGAAAATTCCTTCCAATCACTGAAAAATCTCTTCATACTCACTACGCAATTTATTTGACATTTCATTTTCCCACAAAAACCTTTTTAAAACTTTTCGAAAGGTATTACGAATCTGATAAAGACCTGATTTAATAAGATGTAACCTTATTCATTTTTGATATTAATTAAAATTAATTAATAATTTAGAAAACTTTAGAAATCACAATTTTTTGGTGAATAAAATGAAAAGAGGTAACAATAGCGCCATACCATCACATGTGCAACAAGAGAAATCTAATTGGATCCAAAAATGTTAAAAAAACTTCTTAAATACCTCAACAAAATACCACAAATCGAAAAAACAAACAATAATAAAAATCAAAAATTCATTTCTTTTTTGTTTTCTCACAGGGTCTTTAAATTAAATTAGTTAATTAAAAATTTGTTTACATCAGGGCTTCTTAAACCATGGTTCGCGACCCCATTTGGGGTCGCGTAGCAAAATTCCGGGGTCGCGAGAGATAAAAATACAATTTAACAGAAAATGTTTTTTAACTTGTAAAATTATTGTTATAAAGATAAAATAACAATTATCGTAGATAAATATATCATAAAATCTTCTAGTTCGGAAAGATTGTTTGTACCTGCATTTCTATTAAGAGTATTGTAATAACTTGAATAACATTTACTATGAATTAGAATTAGAAGATGTTATAGGAATTTTAAAAAAATATAAATTTATTTTTCTTTTATATTTGTATGGGGTCGTCAAGAAACTCGCAATCATAAATGGGGTCGTGAATTACAAAAGTTTAAGAAGCTCTGGTTTACATCATGAAATACATGATGCTGCTAAAATAAATTTCTAGGTGAACAACTGTCAAACTGTGAAAATTATTGTAAATTTTGATTTATTTTTGTTTTAGGTGAATGAACTCAAAGTTGGTTACCACGAGGATTAAGTATTATGAACATTGCTCCCCTTTATAAAAAATCAAGTTTATAATAAATCAGACAATCTTAAATTGAATTCGATCATTAAATGTTAATGCGTTTGGTCATTTTATAAAACAATTAAAATTTTTGTTTTAATATTAAAATGATTTCACGTTCAAAGCTGAAACCAAATCAAAACTTACAAGTTGTTGTCGAAATAAAACAAGCCCCTGAAATCAATAGGGAGCAAAATTACAAATTTCAACATAATAAATGTTATAATATTTTCTACATAATTTGACTATGAATCAGATCTATTTAAGGTATTCACGAATTTTCGGCACAGCCTTTTTCAAGTGATTTTTCAAATGATAAATGTTATTACTACTATTTTTGTTCACTACAAATAAACTTTCTTTTATTTTAAATTTTCTTTTATCCTGCCGAAAATAATATTGTTTTACTGGGATGTTTCTTGGCTTACTGATAGGTTGAAAATAATCTGTTAAATGAATCGGAAATTACGATGAATTTTAAAAATATGATTGAATTTAGTGTTGAATAGAAAATGAAAACACCACTACAAGTTTCAATCAACAAAACAATAAAAATTCTTTCAGTTTAAAGAAATTTGTGATTAAATTATATTTAATCAAAGATTTGGTTTCTTATACACTTCACCGAATCTGAGCCTTAATTTAATTATCAAAAAACTCCAGGAATTCATTTGCTCAATAAAGATTTTGATCAACTCTTATTTTTTTTCTTGAAATCAAATATAATGAAATTTGGAAGTAGTCAAGAAAAAGTGGATTTTTCGTTTTTGATGAAGGCTTTTGGATTTTAAATTATCGAAGAGCAAAGAGCGGTGAGAGCTCTTAAAGAAAATTGTAGAAAAACTAAACGATTTTTAAAAGTTTTTTAACACCTCTACGCTGGAAGATTAGAATAAATATCCGCAACACTTGAATATGGAATTCCTATATCTTTTGTAGTACACATCTGGATTGATAATAGAGATTTTATTTTCTTACTGTATGTCAGTTTTTCATATCTAGGATTACATCTTTTAAAACCAAAACTAAAAAAACATTTTATTTCCATTCTATATAGTGTTAGAATTAGGCTTGCTTGTAGCTTGTAATATCAGGAAATAAAATTAAATTAAAAAAATAATAATAATTCTAAAAATACCAATAAAATATTACTATTTTTAGAACACATTTTTAACCAGTAATATTAATAGAAAATAAAATAATATATAGTAATTAATATTCTAAAAATAGTAATTTATAAGTGTATTCAACTTAAATTTTAATATAAATACCGATAAAACTTTAGTGTAAAGGACGAGCATAATTTGGACAATAACTATAAACGACAAAGTCTGACAGTTAGAAGAAATTTCAGTGTGTTAGCTATGAAATCTTGGAAATTAGTCACTAATTGGCCACTCAATCATATACATGTCATTTATTCTTTTTGTCATTTTGTTTATAAAAAATTCGATTGTAACAGTTTATTTGCTCTAGAAACCTAGCTAACAAACCGGGACAACAGCAATTTTGGGAAGCTGTATTGTCAAAACAATTTTCTCGATTCCAAATGGTATATATTATCGAAAACGTTATAACTTTATATCATAACCGAATAGTATTATAATCAGTTGCGCAAAATTCGGGTATCAATCGTCTCGTTTTATCACTTTAGAGAGAAGGTGTCAATAAAATCAAGTTCTCGCCACTTCGAAATACCCGGGAACGGTTGGATATAACCGAAATATTTTCTTTAGATTTACGGATTTTCCTGCATCTGATTTTTGGGTATAAATTATATATTTTGATTGTGGCAGTTGTAATATATAAAAACTATTGTATATTTATTTACACTTAATAAATTCTATAAATCATTACGAATTAACTTAGTTGATTTTACAAGCATTAAAAGTATTTGGAGTCAGATAAGGTTGTGTTAGGCCGCCTAACTTAGGCGTAGAACCCGCATACGTTCACTAGGTGGCGGTACTTCTCCTCAGTAAGTCTGAAGCTTTGAAAGGAACTGTAGTGGTTTAAGAGTTAATTTTGCGATGTTAAGGCGGTGTAGAATTAGGTGATCATTTATAAAAGAAATTAATAATAAATACTTAAATAATAATCATTTACTTTTTTTTTCCAGCAAACAATTATTAAAAATTTAAATTCTGCATTTACACTTGAACTGAGAAAACTGGTGTAAGAATGCGATAAAAAAAAGATTTGCCTTACAAAGTGGGTAGTGCCTCCAAAAGTTTGGGAATATTAATTTAATTTTTAATTTTATCATTTCATTTATTTTTGTTTTATTTTTGTTCAATTTTTTTTAATGAAAATTAACCAAACGCTAAAAGAAAAAATTCGATCAAGGTTAACAAAAAAATAAATTTTATTTAATTATTTTGGAAAAATGTTTCATTGATATTCTTTTAGAATAATTTTTGCACTTTTAATAATAGGAAATAAAATTCCAAACCGGATGAAATAATTTATAAACGAAAGCCGTAAAATATCAGTGATTCGTTTTGTCAAATTTTTAACGAAAGTTCCATTGAATAAATTCAATTGTTATTAACAGCTGGGTAAATATGGACAAAATGTAATTTAATTTGAAAACGATTTTAATTAACTTACTTTTATTAAATGATTTTTTTTCTTTAGAAGGCAAATTACATAAATGTTAATTCAGTATCATTTATAAAATATTAATTGGTTTTGTGATTATCTCATAAAATTAATTCTTCCAGAACTAATCTCTTGCCTATCCAGATATCAATGAAAATTTATAATTAATTCTTCAGTGAGAACTGGGAAAAATAATTATCGGCTTGGAATTGAAGTTAAATTTTCAAATTCAGATTATAATTGAGAACATGACCAAAAGAAGGGCAAAGTTATAGTTCAAATTGATGAAAAAATAAATAATTAATAATTAAATTAATTGAAATCAAAGGATAACATGTTTTCTTGTGGTTCTGAATTACTTTATTTCTTTAATCTTGCATGGATTTACTTTATTAATTATAGAAAGAAATTTAAATTGTAAATATTAATATATGAAAGTTTTAATTTAATAATTATTTTTTCATTTATCATATTTAACAAAACTCATCTTTTGTTTTACTAAAGTAAGAAACAATGAGTGTAAGTGACAAACATCTTCTGATTAAACCTGACTGAAGTTAAGAAATTTTTAATTTTTGTTAACTAAGAAATATTTTGAAATATTTAAATATTACAGAAAATAATGTTTACAAAAAAAATAATTATGAAAAAAATTATGTGATATAACTATTAATGGAAAATTAGATCCTAAATTGAATTTATTAATTCATTTGTAACACAAAAAAATATTTTAAAAATTAAAAATATTATTTATATTTAAAATAACAGAAATTTTTACAAATGAGATAATGCCTGAAAGCCTTGAAAAAATGTCTCAATGCAAAAATATAAAGACTATTCAATGTTTGTCTGTTTCCTTTTGTTTAAAAGGAATAGATAATTTTATTTTTTGATAGACTTCTTGAATATTTAGGAGAAATATGCGCGAGGATCATGGTGGAAAACCTAAAATAAAAGTAAAACAATGCAAATTATTTAATGATACAGATAATTTCCAACAAATATGGGGTAACCTTGATAATTTGGGTACAACTCAACATGTATTTTTATTAAATATTTCGGAAAAATATACGAATATGTACAATATACGTTTTTAAATTCTTATAGTCATCTTTCCCAAGCTGACTACCTATTGCTTTGTTGAATATATGAAACCTGCTTTGAAAAACATGAATCCGGCTGCCCTTGATATGGTCTTAATTTGATTTTGTAGAACAGATTGAAATTATTTTCAAATAATGCTCTTCCATGAATTGAAAAATCTTCCTGAATGAAACAATATCCAATTTCATTTAATTTAGACTTAATTTCATCTATCAAGGATGGTTTGCATCCTTTTTGCAGGATTCTTAGATTAATTTATGATTAATTGACAAATTGACATCACTGCCGAGAACCAGTCAAATGTTTTACCTGTTTGTCGGTTGTGTTACGTAAAGTCATTCCTTTTTTTGTTCCTTCCCAGTTCTTATCTAATGAAAATAATTTATTTATTTGTCTATACTTTTTCTAAAAATCACGTTATACACTGCACTCCTATTTCCATGACAGAATCTGAATTACGTTTAACGATGGTCTCATTTGTTTGATTGCTATCAAATGTTTTTTCAACAGATGCTAAATCGTCGGTTTTGATGTATGGCATTTTGTAAAATGAGGAAATTTTTATTTTCTTTTACGTTTTGGAAAATCGAGCAAAACCAATTGATTATAACTTATTAATAAATCTTACAATATACTTTCTTCATCTTCGCAAAATTAAAGGTGTGTGACAAAAATATTGAAATACAAAGGAAATTTAAAATATACAACTTTAAAATGAATTTTACAATAAAAATCTAATTTTAATGAAAACTCAAAGTTGATTCCCCAGAATTGAAATCTAAATTTTTCTGCCATTTTTCCTTCTAAGCATTGTCTAAAATCACATTATCTCTAAATATCGAAAGTTTGCATTTATATTTTATTATCTGTTTTGTTTGTGTGCAGTATTTCACTTTTCTATAAGCTATTCAGGTCTTTATAATGTAAAGTGCATCTCAATGAACTCGAAAAGAATAGCATCAAAGTGAGATTAAATGATTTCTTATTAATGATTTTTTTAATTTTCTACAAACTTTGACTATGAATCAGATTTATTTATGGTATTCACGAATTTTCGGCACAGAATTATGTCACTTATAAAGAAATCAGAGGTTAAACACAAAAAAAGTCCTTATAAGAATTTTTTATATTATTTAAGATGTATCTCAAGGGAATTTGTAATATGTATTTATATAAATTTGATAAGATTGGTACAAAAATCATGTTACTTGATGAAGACTTTCAGCGGAGTTGTCAGACTCCTGGTTTAGGTCACAAAACTGATGAGAGTCGAATAAGCTTTAAATTAATCAGTCATTAGAAATAGCATTGAAAATCATATTAAAAATAATAAACTATAATACCAAGATAATTTATAAAAATGAAATTATGCAATCAGGCTCCTTACCTTGGTAATGGTGCATGCTTAATAATGCATAACTGGTTGAATTATAGTTGTTTTTTTAGGAAAACATAATATTACTAGATGATTCTTAATAATCACTACTTTAGTGATTTCTTTTTATAAAATAAAAAATCAGCTTCACAGTTTAACACCAAAATGTCTAACAATCCACTAATAAATGAATTTCTTTAATTTGAATTCTTAAGCTGTTAGCATAGTGAGTTTTTTATTTTGATGACCGTCAGCAGAATCTACTATTAGTAAGAGATTTTGGTTGCTAGAGATTAGCCACATTTTCACTAACAACCTATCCCTATGTTCCAATTTAATCATTGTGTTCCGAAGTTGAGCCCGTGACAACTGTCGGGTTGGTAATTTACAACAGGGTAGAAAACCCGCGACACCGACTACTAAACAATATACCTTCTTTTAATTAACTCAAATGCCGATGTAAGGACTTAGGTCCTTAACCCCAACTACACCACAGTCACTGATCTCGCTAGTCTATTTACTATGAAACAAAGACTTTACAGGTTAAAAACATCTCACACCATGATATAATTCTATTGATAGAAATTATAAAGACATTTATAAACTATTACTCAAGGAAAATTATATTAATATAAATTATATTAACAGAACCAGATCAATCGTAGTTAGTAGCCATTTGTAGCAACACACCATTGTATAGTAAAAAAATACATCATGATGTAATTAATCTGGCTTAATCCAGATTACGCAACTTTACATAATAATTAATTTTTTAAATTGCTTTTTAATCTATAGGCAATTCAAGCCGTTTTGATCTAGAGCATTAATTTACCTATAAAAAATACATACACCAAATATTACATGTTTATTTTTAGAGTGAGTCAAAGATACTTCTGAGTAAAGAGTGACTATTTTTAAATCATTTTTTATTTTAGGCTTTTTAATCGAGAGCCTATTTATGTCTATAGAAATTTGTGTGACAAAATACTAAATGTGTTTTTTTTTGAGATTATAAAATACCCTTAACTATAGTGAGACCACTCTTTTTATCGGTAGGCGTTTCAAGTCATTTTTAACTAGTCTTTATTTAACTATAGAAAATCGCGTGACCAAATATTGTATGTGTTTTATTTTATTGAGAGCCAAAAATAGCCCTGACCATAGTGTGACCGTTTTAAAGTTTTTTATTGGTAAGCGATTTAAACCATTTTTTATTTTAGGCTTTTTTTTATCGAGAGTCCTTGAAAAAAATTCATTATAAAACTTACATAAAAAATTCTAAAATTTTTGAAAATATTTTGAAAAAAAGTCCTTATAATATTATTATTATTAAAGAAAAACACCAATCCAAAATATAAATTCAGCTACAATATATTTCGACAGATTTTTTGCCTTCGTCAGGTAGTCTTGAACTTTAAACTATTTAGAATAAACCATTTTTATTTAAACAAATCTCTGATTTTAAATTCTCAAATTATTTTATCAAAAATAATAAATCTTGTTTTTATAAATCACAAATTCTACAAAATTTTAAAAAAAATTAATTTTCTAAAATTTTACAAAACCGAGACTTTAAAAAAATATTAAATATCAAACTTTCAACAAAATATTTTAAAAATTTTTTAACAAAACTATTTTATATTTAGTTTCATTCTGCATCAAAAAACTGTGCTTACTAATATCAATCAATTCCATCAGTCAACTGTGATCGAAAACTTGAGAGCGAAAATGACGGGAAGCTAATTTTTGTGATTCTCTAAATTATTATTATTAGTATTATTATAAGTATTATTATTATTACTATTATTATTATTATTATTATGTTAACATAATAATATTAATTGATAAAATAATCTTTCTACGAAAAAATAATTATTGGATTAGCACTATTAGATGAGGTTAAAATATAATAATCGAGAATTTCAATTAAAATATCATATTTAACAAAATTCTCTGAAATTTTAGATAACAACTTTTAATTACCACCATTTTTTTGTTTTAATTCATAACCTAAATTCAATAAATCCTGATATATTTTCTCCTATTTCTCATTCTCTCGATGCTTAAATTTTTTATTTTTAAAATTTCATTTTTCAGCTGTCATCTGCATTTATTTTACATCTAAGTAACAATAATTGGTTTTATATTTTTTTGGTCACATTTAATCTTTATATTAGTAGCTTGTCAAGTGGCTACAAAATATGTGAAATTTATTAAAGTATTTGAGGGAAAGTAATTTAAACTTTCCACTTTTAGTCAAAGCAACATTCAAAAAAAGAGTGACTGTAAATATTATAACTCACGGAGACTGCATTAGAGTGCTCAATAACTTTTAAAAAAGAAGTGTTGACAAATTCGTAATTGTTTTTTTTTAAGATTCGCAAATAGTTTAAAACTGTTTTCTTTTGTACATCTGACAGGGTACAGGTTGATAAAAAGAGAATATTTAAGTCCAATTGTAATTTTAGTTAAAAGATAGATTTTTGGCTGTATTGATAATAAACCTCATTGCGTTTTGGTCTTAGGTTTTCAATATATAAGGCAAATAAAATAAGGAAATAGTTTGAAATTTCTTTCATAGTTACATTTTTGTCCTTTTTTTGAGAATTTAACTATTTAGTGCTATAATTTAATTCCTCTTTTCATAAAAATAAAGACAACATGGAATTGAAAGATTTATTAGAAAATCCAAAGTCTATCTATTACGTTCTATATAATTGAATAAGATTTGCATTATGATTAATTTTATAAAAAATATATGTCAAAATGCAATGTTTTAAAAAATCATATTACAAAAATATGCCACAGTTGATCTAGTTACAATTTAGAAATCGTTCTCGCTTAATAATCACAAAAGAGATTATGTTTTTATTTACAAACTTTAAATGATCATTCAAACAAAATAATAAACTGAAAGTTAAATTTTGATTCCTGCTTTGACTGTAATTAAATAATTATTGTTTTAATAAACAATAGTAATTAGTGCAAATAAATAAAATTTTGATTCTTTGCCAAAATGTCAAATTGTAATTATATGCAAATTAACTCATTCGGGTTTTCGTTGTGTATTTTCAGTTATCGTTATGAATTTACTTTTGTTTTTATTGTTCATAATGCAATTTAACAGATGAGAGTAAATATTCTTTATTTGTTTACTGATAATCTGATTTCTTGGAATAATTATGGGTGATTTAGAAAAATTATATTTTTTAAATAGGTCATTTCTAGATAAAATAATTTAAAATGTAAATGTCTGCAAAGAATTTAATTTCGTTTAAAAGGTTTAAAACAAATAGCTGAATAAATGAAAATTTGGATTTAAAATTACTTTTTTATTTTAAGACTTTTTGAAAACTCCATTTCTAGCACGAATACAATTATTACAAAATTGTCTTGATTAATTTAATTATTTAGAAAATCCTGTAAATGTGATTTACATTTATTTTTACACCAAGTAGCAAACATTCCTTTATCTGATGAATTTTTTCGTCGGCTCTATTATTCATGTTAGATAATATTATAAAAAAATTATTTTTATCCATATTTGACATTTTTAAAATTATTTTTTACTATTTAACGGCTATTTTCAGTTTGATCATGAAATAACTATTAAAAAACATGTTTAGTGTAAATCCAATTGCCAGCAAAAAAATGTTTGAGATTTCTCCAGACAAGTCAAATTATTTCAGTATTTACGAATAAATGTTTTATAATGTTTTTGCCCAAAAAATTCCCAAAGATTTTGAGAGCCATTTCAAATTTTAAAATATATTAAAAACTTACATGGCTAGCAAGATGTGGTTATTTAATAGCAAAATTAAATTATTCAAAATAATATTTTAATAAAAGAAAATATGTCATCTCTTGATATTTTTATGCAAAAACTATTACTTTATTTTATTTCTAATTTGTATTTATTAATTAAACATTAAATTTGTTTTATAATGTTTTTATTGACAGTTAGAAATTAAAACCTAAAAGTTATACATAAATATGAAAATTACTTTATAAAAGAAATATAACTTACATTATATTTGGAACTAAAGCAGGATATAAGTGCAGTGCGTAAGCACTGAATTGCCCCCATCATATAAATAATTATAATCCTCTAATATTTAGAAATTTTTATTTTTAAAATTTTTCAACTGTAAATAAATAATCATTTTAACCTCTTCAATATATTTTTCAAATGTTGAAAAATTTACATCAAAATATTTTTTGCTTTAGAACATTCAATTTTCATTTATAATTTTCGTATAATTATTTGTATTTCACAACAAAAGTCTTTGAATGATAGAAGACACTGAAAGCCTGAAAGCCTGAAAGCCTCCAAATTTCTTAATTATGAGAGTCATTAGCTCGAAACTAGTATACTATTGGAAATTGTACTGGATATCACATAACGTATCGTATTAATTTATTATCAAAGGAAATTTAATAAGTTTATAATAATTGTTTAATTTTTATTAGAATTGTTTATTGTTCAATATTATAAAGTGTAATAATATTAACCGCTTGTCTAGGACCTTCATTGTAAGTATTAATTAACATCTTTTCTGAAGTTTAAAAGCACAAATGTGTAAAGCAATTCAAATAGTTGGAAATTTGTACTCTATTTTACGCTAAAATATTTCAATAAATATTTATTTGCCATAAAGAAATTTCGTTAAATATTTTAAAACTAAATTTTATTTTTTAATTCAGATTTTACCCTAATAAGTTAACTTAAAAATGTTTATTGAAAAGTTGTTTCAAAAATAAATTATTTTCATAAATTGCTATTGATAATGACATAAAATAAAATCAGTATATATTATAAATTTATATATTTATATTATTTGTGTTTCATTTTACATTTATTATTATTATTTAGAGTAAAACTGTTAAGCTATTTTCTCAAATACTCACGTAATAATTAATTGATATTTTATATTTGAATATTTTATTGTTATAATTGTTTTAGAAAAACAGTATTGTTATAAATAATTTTTTTTACAAAAAATATATATTTCAATAGATTTTTGGTACATTCAGGTTACTTAATTTCTAAAAAAGTCTATTTATAACAAAAAATGTGATTTTTCTAAAATCGGTTTAGTAAAATTTAAGCATTACCAATGAAAACAAAACATTTAATTAATTTACAACCTTTAAAATGCTTTTAAAAAAGTGACATACGTTTGAAACACCATTTATACTGTTTCCAATTAAATTGGTTAGAATAGAAAATGATTGATATAAATTGTTATATACAGTGGTACCTCGGTTACCGAGGCTAATTCGTTCCGGAAACGTACTTGTAATCGGAAGCATATGTATATCAAAGCAAATAACTCATAACAAATAATGGAAACCCCAATGATTCGTTTGACAACAAAATATTTATTCAAATAAAATGTTTAATACAAAATAAAAAGAAAACATATAAGTCAGCGCTTCTCAACTTTTCAGTTATTGTGACCCAGTTTACCAACGTAAATATTCTCACGCCCCCCCCCTTTTTGATCTATCAAAAATTATAGTGTCATAATGAAAACGGTCCGATAATCGTACATTTAATTTTATTGGTAAAATGCGACTGTTTGATATAAATACACAGTAATGTATACGCCTATCCCTACCCTTTATACTAACGCCTATTAAAACACAGGCCTAAAACAAGTAGTGGGTTGGGGTATTGTCCCGTCTGCTAATTCCGAATGCATATGAGTTTCGGGAGGTTGTCATTGTATGTGTGTGCAGTATGTGGGCAACTATCGCCGCCTGGCGGTTAGAATCATAAACGTTTGACAGATGTTACCGCACCACCGCAATACGTGATCGGTCGTCTCGCGCTCGAGAATGTGGCTGTGTGGAATGTTACCATCGTTGCGAACGCACAGAACCTTTGCTCACATATTATCAGCATATTTCAAAGCATATCTATGCTCCTAGAACTTAGAACTCTATAACTGAAGCCAGAGATATGTATGATAAAAGAGCGAGACGTACGGTAGCATGTTTATGTCACGTGCTTCGTACCAATACGTACCATATGTACAAAAAATATATTTATCATGCCATTTAATTCGTATCTGAAAATAATAAAGAATAATTGTAGAATAAAATAGACATATTTAACAATTTTTATTTACAATTAATCCTTGTTGAATAGTAAATAAATAACAATATTTAATTAATTAATAAATTGTACTTTTTAAATGTTTCTATTTATTTCTGATCAATTTTTCTTATATATTTTTTAGAAGCAACAGAGGCATATTTAGAAAATATTGTGGATTAGTTTTTATGTGGGCGTAAGTGAGCATTAGAGGATTGTGAAGCATCCAAAAACTAAATCAAGAAAATATTGCGCAGAAAGCTTAAACTATGAATTTACGAGCACTGAAGTAAATGAAGAAGAAAGGCCCTTGTGTGTTATTTGCTCAAAAATTTTGGCAGCTGACAGTATGAAGCCAAATAAACTTAAACGACATTTTGAAACTCTTCTTTAGTAAATACCTTAACAAATCCCGCCAATTTTTTGAAAGTAAATTAAAATCATATGAGAAGTAAAAATTAGTTTTTTAAAACACTTTGTCTGTGAATGAACAAGCTTTACTTGCTTCTTACAAAGTTTCGTGTCAAATAGCCAGATACAAGTAACCTCACACTATTGGTAAAGAGCTAATTTTGCCAGATGCAATTGAAATTGTAGAAACCATGTACGGAGAAAATTTTGCAACAAAATTAAAATCTATTCCACTTTCCAATGATACATTTGCTCGTCATGTTGGTGACATGGCTGAAGATGTACAGCACCAGCTTTTTGCAAAATTGTCTGGAAAATTGTTTTCAATTCAACTTGAAGCAATTGATAACAAAAAAGATCCTCATTTGATAGCCTATGTACGTTTTTGTGATGGTGTATCAGCTGTAGAAGAATTACTTTTTTGCAAACTGATACAGCAAAGAGCAACATCAACTGTTTTATTTACCATCTTGGATAATTTTATAAACGAGGCAAATATTGAATGGGAAAATTATGTTGGAATATGCACTGATGGTGCTCGTTCAATGTCTGGAAGATTTCAAAGCATGCAAACACTAGTAAAACAAAAATCTTCACAGTGTATCTGGACACATTGCATCATCCACAGAGAGGCACTGGCGTCGAAAGAAATGAGTACTGGTTTAAATATCGTGTTATCTACAGTCGTAACTGTTGTAAATTATATAAAAACGAGACCTTTAAAATCAAGAATGTTTTCTGAACTTTGTAAAGATATGGGATCAGTACATACAGCATTACTTTTTTATTGCGAAGCTAGATGGTTATCACGTGGGAAGTTTTTGAAACGTGTTTTAGAAATCTCTATTTTTATGGAAGAAGAATATCGACAAGAAGCCGTTATGTTTCGAGATACTGTATTTATTATGAAATTGGGTTATTTAGTTGATATATTTGAGAAGTTAAATATCATGAATCTTCAACTTCAAAAAACAAATACATATATTTTGGAAACAAATGATAAAGTCAATGCTTTTAGTAGAAAATTGGATTTGTGGCTTAGAAATTTAAAAGTAAAGAAATTGGAAATGTTTCCGAATATAAATGAATTTGTAATTTGTCTCTCGACTTCTGAAGAGGAAACTTTTATTGATTTTACAACAAACAGTGAAATCCAAAGACAATTTAATAAGAAATCGATTTTTGAATTTTGGGCTGGTTTGGATGACGAGTTTGCGATATTAAAACGAAAAGCTTTCCAAATACTTTTACCGTTTTCAACATCTTATCTTTGCAAAACCGGATTTTCTGCGGTGGCTTCGTTGAAAACAAAATACAGATCACAGATAAATATAGAAAAAGAACTTAGGGTATCCATATATGGTATTACTCCTTCATTTCAAAAACTTTGCAATGAGAAACAGGCTCAATGAAGTCATTAATTAATAACATAACATATTTAACTGGTATTTGTTTCATACTAATAAACTTAAATAATAAATATAATAAATTATTTATTGGTAATATTTAAATATAAACTGTATTCTTATTTTAAATATATATAATTTTTTTAATTATACAATTTCTTTTATTTAACCTTCAACAAAGTTTTAATTTTGTTTTTAAATATACTCTCGCCCTCCAAGAGGGGCACGCCCACAGGTTGAGAATCGCTGATATAAGTACATAAAAATAATACACACAATTAATTTGCATTTAGAACACTGGAATCTTTTTCCTTTTGTATAACAAACGACGAAACTATCAAGGACATTTGCTTCTGCCTTCTCTATATAATTTCCCGAAAATGTGACATTACATTGTCATTAAAAACGTTGACTGCTCACACTGCCACAGCCTTATTTGGGTGGTATTTTTCTACAACATTTTGGACTGTTTCACACATTTTACACATGTTCTTAATCTCGTTTGAAGTGAGTGATTCCTTCTTCTTTTTCTCGTCTTTCTCACACAAGATCTCCTCCTTTTCTGTTGCTCGCGATACAGATCCATTAGATCGCCGGTAGTCAGCTCCTGGCCATGTTCCTCCACCAGCTCTTGAATGTCATCGTCATTCACTTCCAGTCCCATGTTCTTCCTCAAGGAGACAATTTCATCGAGAATTGGCAGTACCTCTTTTTGAGTTAACCCCTCCCAGTTATCTCCTAGAATGCAGTATGGTCACAGTTTTCTCCAAACACAATTGAGCTTTCTCTGCTATGGTAGGTAACCCTCGGAAATGGAAATCATGGATATCACTTATCTTCTTAAAGTTGTCAAACCAGACCCTGCTCGCTTTGAAGCCTTATTCGTATTTTATCGAAATATTGTCAGTTTACTGATGAGATCGAAGTACAAAATCTTTACCTTCTCGAAGATACAATTTTCCGTCACAGTATCACCTGCTAGTTGTTTCTCGTTTATTCACACAAGCAACTTTTCTACATCTTCCAGAACACGCGGCAGTTACATTGATAGTTATGTGACTTCTTTTGGTACATCTAGTCACTTTAGTTCTTTTTTCTTTGATTTTGTACAAATAGTCGATTGAAAGTGGTAAAAACTGATCAAGATAGCAACTACTGTTACGTTATTTATCTTTTAATTCTAATAAAGTCAAATTATTACTTTTAATTTTTTGAGAATTTAATTCTAATTGAATTAGAAATAAAATTCAATTATTAAATATAAATAGTAAATTATTAAACATAAAATTAAATCAGCATAAAATAAATATAAATGAACTTATTGATGGAAGAAAGTTGACAAATGATAGATAAAGATAGAGAAAGTAAATAATAAAAAAGTGTAAAAAATAAAAAGGATATTAAAATAAATAATCTGAAGGTCACGAATGATTAACAAATATATCTCAGATGTTTGTAAACATAATCCAGTGGTTCTTAACTAATTTAAAAGCGCGGAACACCTTTCACATTATTTTTTTACGCGGAATACTGACAAAAGAATGCAAATAAAAATTTACAAACAAACATATTATTTTATTTTTGAATAACTAAACGACTTTTGAAACATCCTCTATTAATAAATGGTTTTGAGGATATTAAATATAAACGCATATTACCAAAAAAACAAATGTAATCAACATACAAATACTTACACGAAAATAAAATTAACATTCACAGTGCAATTAACACGCAAACATATATACAACAAAACTAAAACCGTAAAAAAAGTAATGTGATATGTTTGATTTGTATTTCTTGCAAATTTCAGAAATATCACGTCTTTGCAACAAGTGCTTCTCGGTGTAAAAATCAGTGTGTGGCCATTATATTAGGATTGCATATTTTTGTCAGACTTACAAACTCTTTAATGGATCCTATCATTATTGGCGCACCATCAGTACAAATACCAACACATTGGCTCCATGATATTTTAAAATTTTCTATGTACGATGTTATTGTATCAAAAATATCCTGTCCTGTTGTATGTTGAGGAACCTCCTTGCAGCATAGAAGTTGATTTATTATTTTCGTTTCATTCACGTACAAATGTCATCAAAATAGCTTTCCCACTTATGTCCATGGATTCATCAACTGTGGATTTTCAAAATTTTTATTTTTTCATCCTAACAAAACATAATTTTAACTATCTCACAGCAGGCGGGTAAAATGATAGTTTTTGCTTCAGAGTTTTAATGCTAATATTTCAGCAACTTTGTAAGATGCTAATTGAGCCTTGTCAGATATTTTCACATGTTTTTCAAATAGTTTCCCTTGATTGTCTTGCATTTGCAAAAGTCTATTAAAATAATCATTTGTTTTGTTGGCTAAATGTGAATGTTTAGTGGATAAATGACGTTTTAATTTAGCAGGTGCCATTGCACTATTTGAAGGTTTTGTTCCTCATACAACGCATATTGGAACTGGACAATCTTTTTCTCCGGTCCATGAAAATCCAAACTTTAAATATTCTTCGTCATATAAGCGAATGACTTTTCTTGATGTAGTTGTATTTTCTTTAGCACCGTCTTCATTAGTTTTCACTACACTATTACTAGTACTAGCACTATCATCAGCATCGCTGTCATCGCGAAGACGTTTTTTATGATAAATTTATCCATTATCATTAATAATAAAGTACTTTAATTTATGATTTTAATAATTGATTTTATTGAATGTAATATTATTGACTGATTAATTATTATAAAATAGTAGAAAAACAAACATACTAATTTATTGATAATCACATTTATTCACTGCTAATCTTTTTAAAAATGTATATCTCGAAACTTTGATAACAAATGTTTCATATTAATTTTACTCTATAATTGGGAAAATCTCATGGTGGGCCACAACGAGTGACCAATCACAAATTACTATAACCCTGTCCTAAATGTACAGCAATGAAAATGCCACGCGCAACAATAAAAAGCAATAAAAATACCTTTATCTTTGTACGTTTATATATCAGTGTAACGGTTTTCTTATTGAATCATCTTATAAAAAAATTAATTGAGGTTTTTGATGATATATATCTTAAATGCAAATTTAAAGATAAAATGTAGATTTTTTAGCGGAACACGGTTTGAGAACCACTGACATAATTTTTTGTCCGATGAAAAACATAACAGTTATTTAAACCCTGGCAATTGGAAAATGAAAAACTTGCACAACCCGAAATAAATAAGAATATATTTTCAAAATTACTTGATAATCTTTAATATTTTGCTTTTATTTTAATTCAAAAGAATCTATAAAAAGTATTGTAGAAAATTTTTGAGAAAATTGAAGGTATTTGTGAATAATATTTGAATTTAACTTGCATTTGACTGTTGTATCCATATGATATTTATAGCGTCCAGTAATTGAATGAAAAGGTTGATAGTGACTGGACAGTGAGTATAAATGTTGATCTTATATTTGCCAATTATCGACAAATTCGCATAGGTATTGAGCTTTCATTGGCATAATAATCTCGTTGTCACTAACCTGTACAATACAAAACAATTGCATATTGACGATTGGCACGAAATTCATCAGAAAAGTGTTGGAACGTGAAATGTTTAGAAATTTAGATATCGTAATTAATATCCATATAAAGTGGTTAGATATTTATTTGGTTCAAACATTGCATAGTTTTTGATTCTATAAAATTTCCAGAACCAACAAATTCGTTATCTGAATCAAAGAAATCAATATTGATTAAATTTATATTTTCGAATGATTTGAAAATTATAATTTGCTGAATTAGTTTTAGAAGTGAAAATTTGTTATTTTATATTTAAGATTACGTGTTAAGATGAATATAACGTAAATACGTGATAAATGTTTTTATTTCTATAATTTTAATATTCAAACAGATTTAATTTTTCTCATTTCAATTTGCGCATAATAAAGTTTATGAAATTTAATTAATTTAATTTTGAAAATACAGTCTAATAATAAATATTTAACAGAAAGTTTCTATTTACATTTTAATAAATAAATTCATTCATTTAATATTATTTTTATTTTATTTCAGAATTATATATAATTATTCCAATATTAATTTCATTTTAATTGACTTGAATTATGTCGCACCCGGAAAATGAAATATTACTTTTGAAAATCAGTAAGGATTCTTCTTGATTTGCTTGTGAGGATGAATGCAAGTTTCAATTATTTTCACGGAGTTTTAATTATAATTATTTAGAAAAACTTCTAGAAAACTACAATTTTGTAAATTAAATTTCAATAAATATTTTAATGGTCAAAAAGGTTTAAATAGATAGGGAGTAAGAGAAAAATGTCAGTACTGTATAATCTGAAAGGGAATTATTGCTCAAACTGAGACTGTTTTGAGGATATTCAAAGTAAAACAAATATCCATCAAATAAAAGAGAACAATAATTGAAATAAAACTTCGGATCTGTCATTGGAAATAAAGAACAATATGATCTTTTATAAGCTTATTATTAATATCGCTAGTCATAAGATTAATTTGCAGGTGCTTTTTATTTCAAGCAAAAATATTAAAACATAAAACTTTAAGAAGAATCAAATAATTTTCGAATAATTATCAGAAAGTAGCAATAATTATTATTGTGCTTAACCACAAGATAAATGTAATTTATAATATAATTTCAAATATAATTTATAAATTTTTTTATTATTTATTTTAAAAACATCGAGCGTCTTGTACTAGAGAGTTGATTTTAAGAGTAATACTAAATTTTATTTTTGTTTCTATGATTTTATTATTTTTGAATTTTTACGCTTTTGAATTTTGTTTTGCTCTTTTTCATACGTTTTGACAATAAATATAGCTAGAATATGATCATGTTTTTAGCACATTATATATATATATATATATATATATATATATATATATATATATATAGATTTTGATAGACTTGATATCCTATATAAATAATAAGACAAACACTGGTTAACATTGTTTATTAAATGACACATACATATTTAACTTCAGAAAAGTTAATATAAAGATTTTGTATGATACTTTATGTTATATGTACTTTACTTTAAAATCATTATTCTCAGATCAGTAACATGTAATCTTTATGCTCGAAATTTAGCGTTCTATGTTAGATTTCAAAGGTAAGAGATACTAAAGATTCTACAGTATTTATACTTTTTTTCTTGTTTTTATTCTGATTGTTGAAAAGTTATTATGTTTATTCCAGTAATTTATTTTAAATTTAATTGTTGTTTTCTTTTGCTATCTTGCTATTTTTATCACGAATATGATTATTAATGCCGGGCTAAAGGCAATTCAGGGGGGTATTGTATTACTTTATTGGACAAGTAATCCTGTAAAGTTTACACAAATACATGTAACAGTAATAGTGTTAATTGTACTTTGGTACATTTAAGGAGGACTTTAGCTTTTAACTATGCGACAAATAACCCATAATACCCCACATTATTTAAAATTTATTTCATGAATGCCAATGTAACCATTTGAATGTATGATTATCATGTTTTCACATGAGAGAATTCGATTGGATTTGATATCCTCATTGGACTATTTATGATAAATTTTGTGATCGAAACGCAATAACAATGAATGATTTTGATTAGTCAATGTTTTCATGTTACATAATCATAGGAATTTTACATGTAATTGTAACAACTTTATAGGATAACTTGATTACTTGTCTGACAAAATAATATATCAAAGGTTGTGATGGGCTCTTGTAATCCAGCTGGTCGAAGGTCCATGGAAATACTAACTAATTTGACCAAAGTGCCGATTACGCTTGTCGTGACTGTCATCAAGCTATGCTTAATTTGTGCTATGATTTCAAGGAACTTTTCGACCTACTCTGGAGGCACACGAACAAATTCCCAGCGCGTATAGTTACTGTACAGGTATTGGGTCCCCGATCAATAAACTTGGCAATTACTAATTAACTAAAGTTAGATAAGCCTAGGCTCATCGCGAATTATTAATCCACATTGGTGTCGACAATGCACTGAAATACCCCAAATTATGATGTTGGGATTATCATAGTACATTTTAGAAATTTCAATAGAAGAGCAAAAGAATTCAATCTGTAAGACAAGTAAAAGTTCCAATTTTTTTCTCTCAGCTCACTAACAAGTGCTTCCTTCAGAACCTGAAATAGGCTTTGATAAAATATGGAACTGAATTCACCTGTCATTGATGTGGTCTTCCAAATTTTGAATTTGATTGATAAATTATAGATTTGATTAAATAAACTGATTTTAATTTATAAAATAAATCTTACAAAAAATCATCGCAAATTGAAATGGATTTAACAAAAGTCGATGAAATGCTTAAATGTTAAATTAATTTTAACTTAAAAATAAGTTTTACAATGATATCTCCCAATTTACATGAAATATAAGAGTAGAATCATTAGAAATTAATTTTTTTCGCCATTTTTTCCTCTAAATGATGTTTTATAATTAAGTTATTTTAGATGTGTATCTTATCGCAGCTTTACTAGATTTCGAAAAGTTTGAATAATGAAAATTTTTCTTACGTAACTTGGTACAAAATGGAAATGTGGATTTCCCTATTAAAGCAATAAAGTGTGATCGAAAAACCGCAAAGTTTGAATTATGTACTGGCTCGAGTGAATATCGAGATAGCAGCTGAATTGATTCTCAATTCAAACGCCGAAGGGGTTACCTATCCGGTAATGCACAAACTTGACCACTCCGAATCAGTAATCATGAAGGATCCTTCTTCAATGGTGGTGCCAAAGGATCTAGTTAACGACCATTACGCTAATTACAAGTCTGCATAGCAATTCGGCCAAGATCAAGCTTGTCTTTATACGGAACAGTTTATTATATTCAGGTCAATTCAACAAGAGACTGGACCACACCAGGAACGGTTTTTAATGAGCTTGCAAGCGACATCTCTCAGAATCACAAAAAAATCATCAATTTAGATCAATGAATAGTGTACATAAACTCAATAACTTTCAACGAATATGTAAATTGAAGTTTGATTTAAATAAAAATTCATGAGTAGTGGAAGCCTTTCGTTACAATGAAAATCTCCTTAGACAAATAAAAACAAAAACCTTTGAATGAACTGATAACAAGAGCTAAAAAGTCGAGCACAGACATTCAATTAGTGGTTCGTAGAACCCAATATGTGTTCGAGCAATTATAGTATTGGAAGCTAGACTCAATCTTTGTGTATCTCCACACACTCAAACACATTCCCAACATTGCTTAGCAACGCAAATTTTGTATGGCAAACAGTGATACATACAATTTTTTATACATATAATTTTTGAAGAAATTGAATCAAGGAATCACTTACGATCATTGTTAGTTGGATGATGTTATACATGTAATTATTGTTTTGACAAGTAACACGTTTTTGTTGGATTTATATAGCTTTTACATATTTATATATATATATATAGCTATAAATGAATTTAAATCAAATTTTTAAGTTAAATAATTTTATTTTTTATATTTATTTGTTTATAACTTTATTTATGATTCCAGGAATTTTTCAACTCTGCAAAAGTTTAGATAATGATTTGGTTCACTTTACTTGTGTTCTGCACTGGGACTTGTCTTCCCAATGAGCGATCTTCATAATAGAGATTTCTAATATTGATATGAAACTTTCTTAGCTTTGTTCTAACCTTTGAATACTTTTAATTCCTGGATATGTGTTTGACCAAACTAGCAATTTTGAAGACTTTCACGCTCTTTTTAAACTTGTCCTCTAACTCGATTCTTAACATAATTTGTTATTTTCTTTTCAGCATTTCCCCTGCTACTTAAGCAATTTTTAAATTTATTTAAGACTTTCGGGTTTCTCACACTACCCGGGATTTCTATTAGCTAATTATTTTTAACCCTCGCTATCGACTCTGTAGCAAAAGTAATTGACGGTTTTTCTCTGAAAACTTAATTCCTGCGTTTGCTTGGTATCTAGTTATTTTATTCAAAAGTCCTATTTCCAAATACTAAAATCCCAAGTCGATGTCACACATGATAAAAGTAATATGAGTCACCTTGAAAAAAATTACGTTAAATACCAACAGTATTGCAGGTGACGCTGTATACGTTTATAAAAGAAAACAAAGGTAAGTCTCCTGAATATAAAGTTACAAGCAAAATATTTGTAAATGATCTTCACAAATTGATTTGGAGCAGTTTCTGCATGTTTCTGCTGTCTTTCTGTCTTCAAAAAACATAGCTGCAGCTGCTCTGCGAGGTCTTCCTGTTTCTGTCATGATGACTCTAAAACAAAAAACAGGTTTAATCTTTATATCATGCTAATCATCACAATGTCACAAAATTTAAGAAATATTTATTAAATAGATAAACTTTATTCATGTAAATATGCTAGAAATATTTAATCCTTATCTGCCCAAATTATTGCATCTCATTTAGGCAACTTTACTTAACTTCATTCAACCCTACAGTGTTTAGGCATCGATTAAAATATAAGGCTGTACTACCCTCCTAATAATATTCAACAATTTACAGACAATCAGTAATTGACTCTTCAAATTTTTTAATTCTATTTAAAACCTCTACATTTCATTGGTACAACGTACAAATCAAATATTTCATTAAAAATACGTACCAGAGTAATGAAATCCAAAATTCAAAAACACCACAATGAAAACTAAAGTTAAAATGAACCATTCAAACAACGTATTAGTCGCGAATAATTTAACGGACACTTTCACATGTAATAAAAATAAATGTTTAACTTGAAGTAATTTTTGCAGGGTCCCTAGTGATCCTGTTGGTATTTAATGAAACTTTTTTGTGTGGTAGTTAGAGGGTTAATTAAGTTTTATTTTTTTTAAATATTTCCTTCTGAAGATCCAGAATCGATTTGATTTTATTGTATTTGGATTTGTTTTATCACCTGGCATCCGCTCATACAAGTTTACCCCGTTAAATATTTATTTAAATTTATTAATTAATTTTGCACTTTTAATTATTATTTTGAATATTAATGTTTTTAATGATTTTTATTTTTGTTTTTGTGAATTTTTGTCAAACCCCAATAACTTTAGTATTTCTTTTTTTCATCTTCTACACACGGTCATTCAGAGAAATTTTTAGAAATACCTTCATTTGGAATCTAATTAAATATATACGTAATAAATAATTGATGTGATAACATTTATCCATTGACATCTGTTTACATGGAATAAACGCATCTATAATAAAGTTTGGTGTCCAAATTAACTGGTTAAATTAAAAACTTTGTGGCATTCATAATTTTCATCTGTTATTGTTTCTTCAAAAAATATAATTTTCAAATAAGTTTTTTTAGAGGAACAAAAAGTTTATATGCATTTTTTAGTGTCTGTGCTCAATTTATTTTTCTCACATAGGTGAGATGTAGATGTTCTATAATATAAGTTTATTGATTTTAAATTATAATATGTATTACGAAGTTATTGATTATTTTTATTGTATATCTAAATTTATTATTTCTTTTCATTGGATAATATTAATTCTTGTGATAATATTAATATATATATATATGACTACCATAAATATATCTGATTCATAGTCAAATTTTGTAGAAAATATAATGTCTGTTCATAAGAATAATTGAATTGGGCCAGTTCATCAATATAAATGATATAAAGCATCATTATTGTTATGTCCAAGTATACATATTTCAATATATAAACACTTCAAACGCAAATATTAACATGTTTTGAAATATCGAATTGTTTCTATGCCATAAACTTCATACAAATCACAAAGAAACGTTTCGATAATAGAATAATATATTTCTCTTTTGACCTGTTTCTAGAAAATAACAAAAAGGTCTACAAAACTATTTACTTCTAAGATTATAAATTGTTGGGTTGTTTTAACCAAAGTTGTTTGCTGATAACTAGTTGAAGTAAAAATATAAAAAAAGGAAATTAAAAACTCTTATATCAAGACTTCAAACCATAAAAAAATGAGAAGTTTGAAGACAGTTCAACTTTAAACCTCGAGCGAGTTACAGAAGTTTACCCATCCCTAATACTATCCGTCCTAGGACGGGAAATCTTCTAGTACATCATATAGTTTATATATCAATTTTAGATTACGTTTATCAAGACAAAATTATGAAGATCAAGATTTGTTAGATGTTATTTTGGAGAATTTTAGTTTTATGCTATCCAGTGCTAAATTAATTTTACTTTATGTTATATAATATATTACTCATTGGTTTTGCTTTAATTATAAATAACATATTTATATTTTTTGAATTTATTTACGAATTTTAAAAATTCGTCGACCTATACTCAAGCGTCACCGATAATTTGGATTCATTTTGGAAACCACTTCGACCATTATTCAAAGGAATTTTTATATACTAGTTTATTATTAAATAACTTTAATGATTAAATAAATAATAAAATTAATTTAATTATTGAACTGTTACCGAGGTCAGATTTCATTACATTAAAACAACTTTTGAAAAATTTATAATAAAATTTTAAATTTATTAATTAAATTTAAATTAATAAAATTACTACATAAGCATAAAAAATATTTATTTAATTTCTATCAATATCCAATTTCATAGAATTGATCAGCAATTCCATTTATATGGAGAATTTATTTCTCAATGCCAAATATGTTGTATTAAGTTTGTGCTATTTTCTCTATTATATTTTCATCATTCTTCTGTTGGATTACATGGCTATTATTCATAGAAAATATAGATCAAATGAATTCAGTAAATCGAGTTCAGCTTTAACAAAATGAATTTACAAGAATACGAAAGAAAAAAGGAAGAATTTTTTTTAAACCAGCTAGTTAATTACTGTGTTTTGAATAAACAAAGCGGAGTTCTGTAATTTTCTAAATTATGTTTAAATGAAAGTATTTAATATTCCATAACATTATTAGACATAATCTACATTTTCTTTATGATTGTTAAATAACAATCGCATCCATTATGTTAAGAATATATATCTTATAGTGGAGAACAAATAAAAACTTTAAAAAAATCTTACAGAAATTTACAATTAATTATTACAATGATATAGATGAAATATACAAACTTTTAATCTGTAAAGTAGACTTAATAAATAATACATAAGTAGTGCGCTACGTCAGGTCTGAGTCAATACCTCCCTCAAAGCCAAGGTCAGAGTTAAATAACATAATATTTCAATGTCATTATATAATAGGTCAAGGTCATATTGCGTAACATGTTAAGGTCATTATATAATGTTAATTTTGGACAAGAAAGCCGATTTCCGGTTCAAAGGTCACGAAACGTTATGACAAGAGTTCTTTCGGTGGTTTTGCCTTTGAAAGTTGTCAAGGTAGAGACAAAAAAAATGTTTAAAGTAATGTTTATATTAATTTTAGATGAAAAAGCCAATTCTAATGTCAGAATGTCGGAACTAATGGTTAAAGGTGCGTCTAGCTGGATATTGTTACGCTCGGTTTTTGAATAAAATTTCAACCCTAGTGTCAAAGATTAAAGAAGAGTAAGGGTTCTTCATTCTAAATTTTCATTAAAATTTGTCTAACCGGTGTTTAACTAAGAATATACGTATGCAATGTCATATTTATCTAGTAAGTGGTAATAGGGTATATTTTTATTAATAATAATAACTAAAACATACTAACAATAAAAATTCAAGACAAGAAAGGACAACATGAGGTGATTTCTTTTGATTCCGCCAAGCCTATTGAGCAGTAACTAAATGCATGAGCCTAAAGAACCCGGTAGGTAAAAAAGTGAGGTAAAAAAGTATTGTGGCATCAAAGCACAAAAATAAGTTTAGCTTGACGAGGTTTAGTCAACTACTGACATATTACACAAGGTTGTGTAATACACAACCTTCATTGTAAACGCACGGTCATGACAAGCGTCATCGGGATAATGACCAAATTAAATAAATGTTTTCACCCACCCAAATGTTTGTACCCACCCAACCTCATAATAATACACACACTAAATAACTGTCTTAATTGTTAAAAAATCAGTGTCATCATTTTCATAATCAGGATCCACCTTTTTGATCCATCTCATTTAATTTTATTCAGCATTTTTGTTAACCAAAAATATTTTATCATCAACATTTGTAATCATTTTAATTCCATATTAAAAAATAATAATATTTTAAAAGATTAATTAAATACTTTAATCAAGGACTAATTTGATTTGCAGAAATATAAAATACATTTAAGTTAATTTACAAAATATAAATATACCTTTAAAAATTTAAACTTTAATTTCTAAAATCGTGCAACAATTATAAATTTGCATCCACTTGTCATAATTTGCATTGAATTTGTCTGTCATTTGCTATCTTCATTATTGCCATTTAATTTTATCATAATTTGCATTCATTTATCATCGTTGTATTCAGGGTTAAACGTTTCCATCTCCATCATTTAATTTTATTCAGCATCTCTATTAACCAAAAATATTTTCATCAGTCAGCGAATAAATTTATCATCATAATTTATTAATAAATTAATTACAATTAGAAATTTGAATCATGCTGCAGCTGTTCCAATATTCAAAAGGTTTATGAAGGTTTATAACTCCCTCAAAAGAAAGGAAATTGACATTAGTTTTCTTGAGACTTGTTTAAAAGAAAAGATGATTCCTTCTTTCATTTTTAAAATGAAACTTAGTGATTGTCTTTCCAGTAAAGATGTCCAATTAATACATAGAAGAATGTTAAGAAGAATGTTGGAATCAGAGAAAAATAAGGAGAACTTCCATTGATAAAAAACTAACAAATATTGGACTAATGTTAAATAATGCTACGAATGAGTTTTGTTTACAAGTATGCGTAGAATGGTGTATCAAAAATTCGATTGTGCAAATAAAATCTAAAGAGGATGCTCATATTAAAAAATTGATTAATTTGAGAAAAATATTTGGGATTTCTAAATTTAGTGTGGAGAATACTGTGATAAATTTGAGTAAAATAGTTTTGAATGATGATGAAGAGCGTGTTTTAAAATTTGGTCCAAATCATTGTATTAAGAATCGCTTGGATGAAACAAAATTGTGTGCAAAAATTGAAAGTTTATATTTTCATATAGCCCGATCGATAAAAGGCATTAATGGTAATTATGTGAAGGGCTCGTTAAGTGCAAGTACGATGAAGTATATCGATAAAAACAAAAAGCAGAATATTAGGGATTTTATGACTTTAAAAAACTTAGCTAAAAAAAATATAAATATCTGTAAGTTTGACAAAGGAAATGGGATAGTTATTCTTGACCATGATGTGTATGTAAATAAGTTGAATGATTTGTTAAATTCTCCTCAATTTGTGAAATTGCCAAAGGGTCGGAAGAATGGAAAATTCCCTCCTCCTAAGGATGAAGAGTTTGTGCAAAAAATGTTAAATGGTTTTATTGAGAAGAAGCTTATTGATGAAGAGGTAGGTAAGTCTATTCGTCCAATAGGATCGCAGCCAGCAAAACTATATGGGCTACCAAAAATCCATAAAGATGGTGTACCTATGAGACCAGTTTTGTCGATGGTTGGTACTGCCCAGTATAAAATAGCAAAGTTTTTAGATAGATCATTAAAACCGTTAATGCGATCAGAGTTTGAATGTAAGGATAGCTTTGAGTTTGTGTCTTGTATTGCAAAGCTACAAAAACGAAGTCTGAATGATGTTATGGTTTCGTTTGATGTTTGTAGTTTGTTTACGAATGTACCACTGGTTGAGACGATTGACTTATGCTGTACGTTGTGGAATGAAAATGATTCGGAACATCACATTTTGGATAGAAGGACATTTCGTAAAATTCTTGAATTTGCTACTTCAAATGTCAATTTTCTTTTCAATAATGAATGGTATCAACAAATAGATGGAGTCGCTATGGGTTCCCCTTTAGCACCAACGATGGCATCAATATTTTTGGCTAGTTTGGAAAAGAAAATTGCTTCTTTCCAACTTGAAAAACCTTTTGTTTATAAAAGGTATGTGGATAATATTTTTCTTGTATTTGAAAACCAGAAACATGTACAACCGTTTTTGCATTTTATGAACAGTTTACATAAAAACATTGTATTCACATGTAAAAGGGAGAGAAAGTCATCAATTGCGTTTTTAGATTTGTTAATTCAACGCAAAGATAAACAGTATGAGACAGAAATTTATAGAAAACCAACTGATAATGGTCTTTATACTTCTCCAGAAAGCTTTTGTGAATTTAAGTATAAGAGAAATATGGTGAAAGGATTGATTTATCGTTCATGGTCTTTATCTTCTACTTTTGCTAATTCGGTAAAAAGTGTTGATAAATTGGTTGAGTTGTTGATAAAAAATGGATATTCTAAATCATTTTTATTGTTGATGATAAAAGAGACTGTTGATAAATTGATTAAAAATCCTAAGGATCCATGTTTTGGAAAGTCTGAATGTAATTTGTCGGATGGGTGTGAATTGAGTGTTGGTCTGGGTGATGGTAAAAATGGATATAAAAAATTGAGCCTAAGTATGTGTTAGTATTGCCGTACTCTGAAGGCTTTACAAATTATAAAAGGAAGTTAAGTAAACAGATGGGAAATTTATAATATAAGATCGTCTGTAATTCGGGTAAGGTACGCAATATGTTTATTAATAAATCAAAAACTCCGGTTGGATTGTGTTCTGATCTCGTTTATCAATTTACATGTAATGGGTGTAATGCCACATACATTGGAGAGACTTCCCGTCATCTCTGTACTCGAGTTCTAGAGCATTGTCGATTGAAGGGTTTGACCAATATTAGTGAGCACAATAGAGGCTGTAAAAGTGAAATAGGAATGTCTGATTTTAGAATTTTGTTGAAAAGTTTTAATAATTATTGAGAACGCGTGATATGTGAAGCATTGTTGATAAGGTCATGGATCCAAAGATTAATGTGCAAAGTGCTGTGACTACGAATGTTTTGAATGTTTTTAAATAGTTTACGTATGTTAAATCATGTTTGTTTTTTTAATATTATTAAAATTATTGAAAATTTTAAATTACATAAATTTTTTCAAAATTAGAATATAAGTGAATATTTTAAAATTTTAAATTAATTAAAAGTGAATTAAATATATTTTTATAAATATTTATTTATTACAGAATTAAATTAATAAAAAATAATTTGTTTTAATTAAATGTTAATTCATAATATTTTTAGTTGGTTTTGAGTACCTGAAGATGATAGCTATGCTATCGAAATATATCGTACGAAAAGTTTTTTTATTGGCGTTATCTTTTAATTAGAAATTAATTAATAATATTTAAAATAACTAACAACTAATATTATTATTAAAATTTGTTTAATCATTTTCAAATCTATATAAATTAATATTTATTGTTTATAGCAGAGCTTCTTAAACTTTTGTAATTCACGACCCCATTTATGATTGCGAGTTTCTTGACGTCCCCATACAAATATAAAAGAAAAATAAATTTATATTTTTTTAAAATTCCTATAACATCTTCTAATTCATAGTAAATGTTATTCAAGTTATTACAATACTCTTAATAGAAATGCAGGTACAAACAATCTTTCCGAACTAGAAGATTTTATGATATATTTATCTACGATAATTGTTATTTTATCTTTATAACAATAATTTTACAAGTTAAAAAACATTTTCTGTTAAATTGTATTTTTATCTCTCGCGACCCCGGAATTTTGCTACGCGACCCCAAATTGGTTAAGAAACTCTGGTTTATAGCTAAACGTTTGTGTCTAACTTCTCATTGGTTTAAATTAATATACAACTAATTGTTATTTTAATTTTTGTCATTGTAATGGATTTTATTGTACCGAGAGCAGTTCAAGCTATGAACGAAATTGAACATTATGGTAATTAATTATTATTATTATTTTACTGGTTTTTTAGATGATTATTTTAAAGTTATCAAAGAACGTCTGGACTTCTATTATCCAAATATACATGAAATATTGAAGGATAAGCCAGTATCAATGATTCCAGACTTGGTCTTTAATCATAGATCTATATGGATATTTTCCGTAATCAATCAGTTCCTATGGAATGTCAAACCAAACAAAATGTTAAAGGATATGGAACCCAGATATCCATGTAGTGATGGATGTCATTGCTGCACTACCCGATATCAGAAGTATGTGGAATGGACTTTGAATAAAGCTCTTCGACAATATTACAATAGTTGAATAATTTCTTTTTAATAAAAGTTTTTTTTGTTAATGACTTTGTTTTTATTATATAATAATTATAGTTTGTAATAATAGAAATAATAATAAATAGTAATAATAATAAGTAATAAAATAATAATAAAAAATAAAAAACATAAATAATTATAACACTACTTATAACATTAAGTAGTAAATTATATTTAAACAATTTTAAGAAATTTTGAATGACCTTGAGAAATCTTAAATAACCTTGCTCAGATTTTTGGCGTTTCATATTATCGGTAAACTTATGGGGTCGTTCCTATAGCAATATGCTTTATGTGGGTGAAATTTAAAATTAGCAGTAGTAAAGTACACGCGTCTGATGTCTCCCTGTTTTAAGCCCGATGATTCCAAACCCGATATAATTATCAATCAAATCTATTATTTTATCCCTAGCTACCCAGTTTGAATTTAACCTGACGAGGTTTTTGTGAAAAAATGAATATCTAATGACTTACTAGAAATCAATTCTTGTCCTCTTAACTCATACCGCACTTTCCATATTTTAATCCTGCTCATTCCGACCGACGTTTCTATCAGCCGCCATGAGTTGTAAAACGACGACCGGGAGGTAAAGTCCTACGTCTTACGACTAGGCCTCACCGCGGACAGTCGAGTTGTCAAGAGTGCACGACTAGTAGCCACAACTAACGAAAGTAAAATCGTTAGACGGACCACCAGCCTGCCCTCGCGAGAGCTATTACACTACACATGTATACGATTTTGATATGGGGGACTCGTCAGTGGTGAAAACACCATGACCAGCCAAAAAACATAGTTATTAAGGATTATAAAATTTTATTTAATACATAAGAGATTAAAAAAAGTCATCGAAAACACATAATAAATCAGAGAAAATATAAATTCTTACTTCACCAAATTAGTTTTGAAAAAGTAAGTTGTAGAATTTTTAAAGTTTTTGTAAAGTTGAAATAATGAATTTAGCCACTGCTTATATAGCTGTTTTTTGAGTGTGTGCGACAAATAGGCAAGTTTTCGCCATTTTAAGCGTTTTTTATTGTTTCTATTAATTCTAAAATATTTTTATAATTTTTTATTCATTTTTCTCTATTTTTGATATTATTTTTATTTTATCGAATTTATTTTTATTATTACTTTTTATTCAATATTCTTTTTAACCCTTAAAATTTTGTTTCTTGATCGCCCTTCTGACTGTTTTTTCTAAACCTTATTTTGCAAATTTTTGGCAGTTTTATTTATTGAACATGTGTTTCTTCTTGCATCTGTGAACTTTTATCGATTTAATTAATATTTGTTTTAATTAATTTTGTTTTATTTTTAATTTGTTTAATTGATGTCTTTAATTTATTTTTAGTTTCTGCTTACAGTGCATGTGTATGTGCAGTGACCATTTTCTTTATTTCAATTTTTTGTTTTAACAAACACTAAAATTATTTTGTTTTAATTTTGGTTCTAAGTCCAACAATATATTTAAAATAGTTGGAATGAATGAAAGCCTGGTATATGGTCATTATTTGATAATGCATACCAGCCAATATACAGATTAATAATACAACTGCTCACAATCTGCTTATCAAACCAAAATGCTTATCTATCAAATCATTGACAAACTTGTGTCTATCATCGTTATGATGTTATTTATTTATTATTATATTTATATTAATAATTTGGTATCCAAATTGACTTCCCATTATATATTTTTTATGAATATTTAAATATAAATAAATTAATAATTAAATAAAAATAATTAAAGTAATTAAAAAATAAATAATTAAATAAATCTAAAATAAATAATTAAATTTGTTAAAAATTAATAACAGAAATTTATAAATTAATTAACATAAATGAATAATGTTTCAAAATATTGAAACATTTGAAAAATTTATTAAGAAGTATGAGGGTACCAAAAGGTATGCTAGATGAGGCACGTCCAACTACTCTATTATTTTACTTGTAATTTAAAATTTCAAAATTTTACCTGCTTTGAGCAACTCTTAAATATATTCCTAATAATTATAACATCTGAGAAATTTGGTTTTTATATTCCTAATTAAATATTTGGCAGAATTCCATTTAATTTATACAAATACAAAATAATGAGAGTACGTGAAGCATTCACCTTAGATTTATTCTAGACAATTCAGGAAATAGACTTTCTATGTTCTCGTAAATTATCTCTAATTCTAATTATGATGAACATTTTCTCAGTTAATTATTGAAACTTTCGTTGACTTTGACAAAAAATAACACTAATACATTTTATAAAACTGTCTAGATTTTTGAATAAACTATAATTATGTTTTTTTCTCAAAAAACTTTACATTTAATTATTTTGTAATTTTATACTATTCATACTATTCATTAGGTTTCTACATTTATAAAACTTAATTTATTTCCGAAAAGAATAGAAATACTTTAAATTTAATTGAAAAAGTCTAAATTTTTAAATTTGTTTAAATTTCACAATTTTTACAGAAATTCAGGAAAAAGAATGATTAAATTTAAACATTAACTAGATTTCGATTCAGAGTGAACAAAACTATTTGTCGAGAATATTCAATTGATTAGGATTACATTTTATTTTTACAATATTTTATATTATTAAAGTTTTTTATAAAAATTTAATTAAAATATTTTCTGTTATTAAAGTTTTTTATAGAAATTTAATTACAATATTTTTGTCGAAAAATGCAAAAAAGTCACATCTTCAAACTTCTTTATTACTCTTTCATAATCACTAATATATTGAAAGAGTTGAAAATAGGAAAGTAATGTTCCAAACAGTTTTTTAAAGTCTGTAAATGACTGAAAATCTCAGTTTTCATTTCTTTATTTATAGGTGCATCATTTTTATGTCTTTCAAGTAGTAAATAGAAAAGACTCCATCGTACTTTGACATCAATATGCTAAGGCCATGAAATATAAGCTAATTGAATAGTTTCCTTTTACTTAATTAGTTTTATTTAATTATTGTTTTATTATTTATTTATATTTAATTTTTTTATTTTATAAGGACAATTATTTGTTTTTCACCTCTGATTTATTTATAAGTGACATAATATTTTATTTATTTAAATTTTTAATATATTATTTATCACATGTAAATTATTTTATTTCCGTAAATTTTAATAGATTTATTAATTAAAAGATAACCCCAATAAAAAATTCTTCGTACGATATATTTTGACAGTTAAACTGTCGAATTTAATTATTTAATTATTTTCAATTATTAAATATTTTTATTTATTACATTTTAATCATATTTTATTCAAAATACTTACTTTATTTAATAAGGTTTTAATTATTTTAATTGATTTTATTTATTAATATATTTATTAGTTAATTTTTTTTTATTTATTGAAATTTACATTTAGAACAAAAGAATTTTGCTTATTCTATAAATAAACATGAAAAATGCTTACGAAAGCTAATTATTTAAATTTCTTTTTATTTTATAATGTAATTATTAACAATAAATAATACTCGATTTGGTTGATATCTTTTTATTGATGCAGCATTTGGGATATGCATATGCTGAATATTATAGTTACCATAAGCATAGATTTCATTTCAATTGTACCAATATCTTTTATTATCCAAATATTTTAGAGTTCGTTTATCTGTTTTAAAAGTATACAAACGATAGTTGCTACTACTTTATCTATTTTGACGGATGCTCACTATTCCATACACATTTTTCCAAATTTTTGTGTAAAATTTATGTGTGAATTTTTGTGTGCGAGTCTTTATTATGAGTAGTACTTGGGTCGGAGGAACAGCAATTTTTTATTTTGAGTTCTTTTATATTCATTTTTTTTGTCACCGGAGAATTTGAACTACCTAAAATTTCACCAGCAATATATTTTGGATAAAATTTTGAGCGTAAGTCTACATTTTTGAGCTCCAAAAAATAATCGGTGTCACCAGCTGTGATATTGATTTAGCAATTAAATTTCTCTCTATAACTATGCAATTCTTTGTATTGAAACTGAAGTTTGAATATCAAGTACGGTTTGTCCAATATATATTAGTAAATCCAAACACATCCTTTCTTCGCGAAGTAAAACTGAAATAAGATAATCAGATATCTTGATATTATGTTATTATATAAAATTTATACGCTTCTTCAGATTTTCAACAGGTTTTAAATTAATATTATCATCTTCAATCAATAAGAGATATCTGAATGCAAGTTGAAGTACTCCTATATACCAAGTCAACAAACGGATTCTTGTAAATATACTTAGACGGTTATTTCATTGGATACTTATTACATTGAAGGACGTTGATTGCGATATTTGGGTTCAATCATATTTCCATTTAAGTCTAAAAATTAATTATATCATAATATTAATATGTTACGATAATTTTTAAATATCTCAATATTTAATAAGGATTTAATGTTGTCTTAATTACGTGTGAAAAAACGTGTTTTAAAATGGATGAGATTAAACCTACAACTGGCAACTAAATAAAATATATTAATGCCGTTACAAGGCAGTAAAAAATAAAATAAATAGTTGAAGCATTACCGAAAATATCACAGGATTTACTCAAGTAAATCAATGTTATATGTAATATATCAAATATTAAAAATATAATTATATAATAACTAAATAATAAATAAATAATTAATAATTAATAAATAATTAAATAAAAGTGTTTAAGTAAAATAAAACAATACAATAAGCTCATATTCGATGACCTTTTCCTTATTAAGATCAAAATGCGCTAAAATCATTCCTTTCTACTACTCTCTCAGTTTTTATTTTGAAAAAGAAAATTAAACATTTTCTTATTTTCCTATAATTGTTTTACTTAACATATTAAAATATCTATCAAGTAATATAATGTAAATAAAAACTTTCAATTTTAATTAAATCAATATATTTAACATTATTCTGTCACATAAAATAATTAAAAGTATATATTTTTTAATTCATAGACTCGTATCATTATTCGTTTTATTGAAAGCCTACATAATTAAGCAATGAATAATTAATAATAATAATAATAATAATAATAATAATAATAATAATAATAATAATAATAATAATAATAATAATAATAATAATAATAATAATAATAATAATAATAATAATAATAATAATAATAATAATAATAAATATTTTTTTTTTTTTTTTTTTAAAATAAAATAAAAATAAAATAAAAAAAAAAAAAAAAAAAAAAAAAATAATAATAAATAAATAAAATAATAAAAAATAATTAAATAATAATAATAAATAATAATTAAATAATAATAATAATAATAATAATAATAATAATAATAATAATAATAATAATAATAATAATAATAATAATAATAATAATAATAATAATAATAATAATAATAATAATAATAATAATAATAATAATAATAATAATAATAATAATAATAATAATAATAATAATAATAATAATAATAATAATAATAATAATAATAATAATAATAATAAGAAGAAGAAGAAGAAGAAGAATAAGAATAAGAATAATATTTATAACTTTTTATTTACTGTCACAACTAAAAATTACAATCAAAGAAAGATCATTAGCTCATAGAAATTCTCTTCAATTCAGTGCCTAAATATTTTTTCAAAAGAAAAATAATTTAGAAAGTAATATCAGTTTGGAAAAACAGTAAATTCATTATAAATCACAGAGAAAATTGATTGATTCATTTGTATTTAAACGGAACATTAAATATTGACCAATGAAGTTTAAAGATGTAAATGAAATAAACTATTTTATAATTTTCAGAAACAACTTTGAATTTGTGTTTATTTAATAGATGCATTTTTTTTGGATTAATATATATTAAATTCTAACAAAATTTATTGTTATTCTTATAATCAAATTAAATGAAAACTTACATTTGGCTCAATTTTTAATTTTTAATTATTGTATAATTCGTTTCATTATTAAATTACCTATTTAAATATTATTATTATTATTATTATTATTATTATTATTATTATTATTATTATTATTATTATTATTATTATTATTATTATTATTATTATTATTATTATTAATTTAGTTTAATTTTTTGCTTTTAATGAATTATAATGTAGAGTAATTATTAATTATTCCCACATTGGAAATAAAAAGTCAAACTGATATTTTATTTCGAATTTTGTCCATGAAATCTTAATTGAAAGTCCAATTTCTATGCGTTTATGACTTGACAGATAATATTGAATTATTTAATTTAAACAAAATAGGAGTTTCCTTATTTATTAAACTGAAAATGAAAAGCTCACAAACAAAATTAATAATGAAGATTCTTATTCCAATAAAATATTTTCTAAATGTTTCACGAAAGAAGACAGTTCATATAAGTTATAAATATTTGTATCTTTATTAAAATAAATAAGTAAATAATTTCAAATGAACGGAACATGTAAGTAGCAAGTAGTGAGGACTCTAATGCACTTTTATCTCAATAAACTTCAGGGCCATGATCATCAAATATGAGTTAATTGAATCATTTATTTTAATTAATTTAATTACTTTTATTTATAAATACATATTTTATTTAATTCTTTTATTTATTAATTAATAATATTTTTATTATGTTATTTTAATTTATTGCTTAATTTAATTATTTAAATAATTTACATTTTATTTATTAATTAATTAATTATTTTATTATAATAACTTATTTAATAATTTATTTTTTATTTATTTTACATTATTCATTATTAATTATTTATTTTTATGCATATTTAAATTAAATATTTAAAAATCTTAATTATTTTAAAAATTTAATTTTATAAATTTAATTTAATTACATCTACTAGACTTGGTAGACTTCAAGTCTTTCTTAGATGGTATTTATATCTTGTTTATGAATATTTATGTCACGGCTGTAATGTAAAATAAATTGGAATAACTGTCCGTCATCGCCATTCTCAAGTTGTTTATAACCTTGGACTGAGATAATTGAATAATATGAGTGAACACAATTGTTGCCAGGAATGGAAAGAGATTTCGAAAAATGAGAACGGAACAAAAGAAAATCAATAAAAACAGACAATTAAAAATTATCGTTTATAGAGGAAGGCCATTCTTAATTAAAAAGTCAAGGGCAAAGGAAGAAAAGCAAAAACAGAAACAAAGTTAAAATTATCGTTAAATTTATCCGATAGCCTATTCCATATAAAAGCAAAAATGACACTAGAAATCTGGGAAGTGGCATTGTCAAAAAATTCTTTATCTCGACAACTGTCAGAGATTACAGAGTGCTAAATGAAACCGGTTGAAAAACAAATGTATTATTGGTAAGTGCCATTAGATATAAGAGTATAAAAACTGGAGACAGGCCAGTGCAAGATACAAGAAAGATAGTATAGAGAAGAAAAATTTGCGTACTGAATTTACAAAGTTTTAGAAATCGATATAATAATCAGACGTATTCAAATCAAGCCAAAAATGCAACAATATCTATTTTATTAGATTACTCATTCCCGACAGTAGTCAAGTGGTCGGGTGATAAAAATATTGTATTGTGCTATTCCTCCCGAAGGATTGGAACAAGCACCAGAAACATTTGAAGTATGTTTAAATTAATATATCATTGTTGTAATCAATTGTGATAATAAATAAAGTTTTACGTCGCTGGAATTCGTCAATATAGTTATTAATAGAACACTGTCAGATCTGCTATTAGTAATTAAGTAATTACTGACAAATAATATTAACCCAACAAATTCTTTTGAATAAAGCATTTTAAAACAATGTAGTTTCAAGTTTAAATCTACTCGAAGATGACAGTGGTAAGTCAAAATATATTGTAGTATAATTATTAACTCAATAGTATAATTATTGACTCAATAGAGCTACAGAATAGCTCATCGGATAGTCAAGATGAGCATTTCATTTTACATGTATTGTATTATACTTTTTGTTTACATTTTTTCATATGGACTTTGGGAATATTATTTGTGTTAATTAATTTTAAATAGCACGAAGAGTCAGAGATATCAATGTTGTATACTGTACCAATGGTGCATCGCAAACCATGACATAAACTCTATAAGATCTAATCTTTTTGGCTTTATTTTTATTAAGAAAAAACATAAAGTTATATTAATACATATTTCTTAAGTTTGTAAAATTATTTAAAATAATGTCACAAACAAATGAGTTTATAATAGAAGTGCAATAACTCTTTAATTTTTCCAGGTTCTTGGAAGGATATTTTTCACAACATAGCATAAATATTTAAATAGTGAAAATAATGATTCAAACAAAATTAATATATTAAAATTGCATTATTACAAAAAAAATAAAAACCTTCAGTTAAAATTCAAATAATTATTTTAGTATTGTATAATAGTACTGGATAGTACTGGATAAATAGTACTGGATAAATCTTAAAATCAAGATATTTGAAAATTAAATTATTAAAACTAAACCATTGTTTTTTCGTCTGTGGACTAAAAAAACGAATAATGGCATTTAAAATTCGGGCGCAATAACAATTTATTAATACAATTGTTATCTGAAGTTTGTGTTCTGGTCTCCGAATGGAAGCGTGGGTTCAATGTTATCTTCTAAAATACTCATTATAAAAATAAACAAGATTTATGAATTATATATTTAAAATTAATAACATATTTAAACAAAGTTTTTAAATATGCAACTATTATAAATATCAATTTAATATTTATAATAATTTAATTGTTTTGACTACAGATGGATTTCAAGTTCTACTTAGATTTTGTTCGGATCTTGGTTTTCAAAATTTATGTCATGGGTGCAATGCCGCATACATTGGAATGACTGTCCGTCATTTCCGCTCTCAAGTTCTCGATTAGTAAACGCAATTTTGTGATGCAGGACGAAAATAATTGTAAAATATTATTCTGTAAAATTTTAAAATATTTTATTGATAATTTATTAAAATTTTGTTAATGCCTCGGTTTTATAAAGTTTTAAAAAATAAATTTTTTAAAACCTGATAATTTTTAAAGCAGAATTTATAATTTTTAGTAATATATTTTTAAAAATATAAAGGAAAAAATTGTTTAAATAAAATTAATTTATTCGGTATAGTTTCAAGTTCATATCTACCTGACGATGACATTGAGTCTGTCAAAATGTATTGTAGTATAATATATATATTTGATTGACACTTTATTTTATTTATAAATTCAATGCCAATGTTTTGTGATTGTTTTAATATTTTTTTATGTGTGTATGTATTTATATTGCAGGTAAAATTATAGTTGTATTTAATTATTCAATTAATTTAGGATATAAATTAATAACATAATACTTAATTAAATAATTAGACTCAATTCTTATTTGTTACCAAGAAAATATTACTAAAATCAAAAATGTATTGAAATATTATATAAAATATAGAAATATTATATTTCGGGGCTAAATTGAAATGTCTAGTGAAATTAATAAAATTGCTATAAAATGTAATTAATTTTATTTACAGTCTCATTGCTAATGGAAATACACTAATTTTGTTTGCTGAAAAAAATCACTTAAATAGTGCTTAAAATCAAATTGTTAAAATTTAAAATTTGTCAACAGAAATAAACTTGTATTTCCATGTTGGAATCAAATATTATAGAAATATCGCATTTACAAATAGTATTTTCAACAAAATAGAGTTAATATCACCCAAAAATCAAATTAAATTAGGAATTTAGAATATAATTTCTACAAAACATCGAACTGTAAAGTTACTAATTCTTATGATTCGTTAGTTTCGTTATGGATGTAGATCCACAAGCTTGTAAACACTTGAAAAGGCAGTACCGGAAATTCGTGATACTATAAAACTTTTTTTTTCATCTATAATCATAACGAAAATAAATGGAATATCTAAAGAAAACCGATTTAAGGTGAACGAAAAAGTTGATATTTTACTAATTTATCATTTTGGAAAAGCAATTTTTATTACAAAATCAGAATTTCTTTTGCTGTTTTATTCTCTTTTCAGATACTACAAAATTTTTAATGGCTTAAATTTTTGGTTCTAGAACAAAATAGTACGGATAAATTAGTACAAACAAAATGGTACAGACAAAATGTTGCGATCAAAAGAGGATGAAATAGTATAGCTATTTAAATAGATAAACAATTTTGCATTTTTCAGTTATGGGTAATAAGTCTAATACATACATCATTAATATATTACTAATAAGAAAAAGTTAGCAATTAATAAGGTTAGGTTGCTTTTATTTAACATAAATGTTTGACGCATTCACTTGACAGTAATAAAAATTCAATACAAAAATCTAGACTACTAAAATAAAAATATATGAATGACAATGAATTAATTAGTGTTATGAAAATTAATGAAAGAAATCTAAGATTAATGGCTTATTTAGTTATAAGCTTTCATAAATTCTTATGAACTGTTGCAAAAAGTCAATGTCAAACAACATTTATATTGAGCACTCATGCAATATCTCACAGATATTTAACTGGGTCATGGTTGTTATAATCGGCAACCATGGTGTGAAGTGCTTCATTGATACGAATGCAATCTTTTTTCCAGTTGTTGTTTCCAGCTCGAGTTTCTGGCTATAAAGTGAGTGCTGTGCAGGTCCTGCTGTAGTTTTCGCTCTAACTTTGTAACGGATAAATGAATAACGCCAACGACGTTGTTCGAAGCATTATACCAGCCTTCTATTGCATTTTTGCTGTGACGCAGGCTATCGATGACTATTAAATATTGATTCCACAGCCAAATCGCAAATCTTAGTTGACCTCTTCTTCCTCTTTTTTGTCTGCCGATGAAGTTGTTCTCCATATAATCGCAGATTGCCTCAATTTCTTGATACACAGGATCAGCAGGTACAGTTTTCAAAACTTCTATAATGTAATCTACAGGAATAAATGCAAGATCAAGAAGACGCTTTACAACAAGCGCCAAATCCGGTTTATCTCTGTAATGTTCCAAAAAATCTTCTGACTGTAATTTGATCCATGCGTCCAGTTATTGATGCCGTCAGAAATGTATTTTGAAAGGATCGAATTGCTGCCAATTCAAAATCCAACACAACATAAACTGGATCTCAACCTGCACACAAGATGAGAATTTCTTGAAGAAGTTGTAGATATGGTTGTTCGGTTCTCTTCAATAGTAATGCGTAGACTGCAGGGAAAATTTGTCGCATGATATTGATTCAGTGGCGAAGAGAAACGATCAGACATTGCTCATCTACAAATAATAAGTATTTTACTTTGGTTCTGAATTATCGTTCAAAAATAATATTAAAACCAATAATGAAAATTTTAAAATAAAATTGTAATCCTTTTGAAAAAAATTATTAAAGGATTTTGTAGGTACTATTGAAAAGATTTTATTTGAAGAAATAATCCCCGTTATAGGTTCATGAGGTACCTGCCAGGCCTTACATTGTAACAAGTTTGAAATCAGATTTAGTTTCAATAATACTTTTTAAATTAACTGTTACGTTTGGTATTCCTTTTAATAATTAATTATTAAATTATAATAATTTAAATCAAAAATAATAATAACGACTAAAAATTGTAAATTGATGCGATTCTTTTATGTTTATTTAATTTATTAAAACATAAACGTAAAACATATTTAGTTTCCATTTAAACAAACTCCAAAAATTTTCCTTTGATCTATATGCGATAATGTCAAAAAGTCATGAAGAATGAAATTATTAATTTATCAAACAAGTTGATTATGAATATAATTAATT